>JARHVA010008403.1:195000-477500 GCA_037957365.1 Torreya grandis
TGTTTTATCCATGATACAAGAGGTAGAAAGGATAAAACCTTTAGATATTTTGAAACATAAGGTGATAATTGATAAACTTATGGGAGAACATGAAGGCATATGCTAATAGAATGACAAGCAGAATGATGAGGAGAAAAACACTAGATCATTGGCATCTTTGTAATGGGTGGATCATGCTTTTTGTCTGATGTTAGAGAGGCATATACCAAAGGGAAGATGCCTTCTTTGTAATCCAAGATCCTATAAGATATGTTAAAATTAGATACCACTATTTAGAGTGTATCTGAGGGAAGAATTTATTCTAGATATCATTTGGAAATAAATAGTTTTTCATGCTTTCTTATTATGGTAGATGATATCAATGACTTGGAATTTTCTAAATTCCTAACAGGTTTCAAGGATAGTGTTAGTGAAAATTAAAACCCAATAAAATATGAGGGATGCATTAGAAGACATGAAGGAGAAGTAGCTGAGCATGGTAGGAGATACACAGAGTTGCATAAGGTCTTGGTATCTTTTGTTTTAAAATTTAATGTGTTTTCTATATTTCATGTGGTTTTGTATGTTCTATAAGAGAAGGTGTAAAAATTAATGGTCCACCATTTAATATACAATGTATATCATTATTTCTTTGGTTCTTGGTTTAAAAACTACCAAATATTGGCATGATAGTGACACTCCTAAGTGGTATGGTCTGTGTAAAACACATATATCTCAGAGGATGAGTTATGTTGAATATGAATATATTTTTTAATTTTCAAACATCTAAATTATGAAAAATAATCTAATTAACCAACATAATTAATTACAAAAAATGAAGGTGAAGCATATAATAACCCATCATAAATAGGTTAAAGTCCAAATGTTGAGTTGATCACACAACCCCTGTTAACCTATCGATCATGACACATACTGAAGTCATAAATTTGTGGGTAGTTTCAAGAAGAATCCACACAAGAAACCTTTTCTATTAAGAAACTTTGTATTTTTTTAAGCTACAGGATGGGTTTTGGTAAATGAAACAAAATTTTCCAACGTTTAATTATGTGCTTTGAGCTTTGGTGAAGAAACATAAATTCATTGGGAAGTTTTTAAAAAATTAACTTCATTTCAAAACTCTAAATAATGTGATGGGTATTGATCCATTTAATATTTTTTCTAATCTATTTATTAATTGTTTTTTGCATGGTGTATGAAATCTTGCACTAATTGATTGGGTAAAAATACTTGGGGGCCCTCTGCATTGTATAATAATTGGGGTTCATGCTTTGTACGATGAAAGGGATTCGATTAAGATAATAAGTATAAACACATATGGAGAGAAGATATACAAAATACTTTCAAGTGGAAGGAAAATTTATCTCAATGAGCTCAACATTTTAAAAGGATTGGATCCCCATAAAATTCTTGTTCCTCTTGATATAAATTACAATTCTACTATACATTTATAGTAATCTTATGAACTCACCTCCTCCTTTTGAATTTACAAGGTTTAAACATTGAAATGGGGATATAATCATTAAGATGAGCAATAGCTAAACTCTTCTAATTAGAAACCTATCTCATAACACAAAGTTCAAATATGTGTTTGAGTTTGTTGAAGAAAAAATGAAAAATACCTGGTGCATTTCTCGGTGCTCACAACATCAAACAAACAACATATGAGCTAAATTTGTGACTTAACCTGGAAGGGGAAACAAAGCAGTAGGTTAATAGTTTTTGTAGTAAATGATTGCCACAATTTTATGTGTGTGTCCTCTTCATCATCCTCCATGGGAACATAAAATGTTTCTACCATATTTTTCAACTACCAACCATTCAATATGTTATGATCATTCTATAAAAACATCATCTAACTCCTTGTGTTAGCATGTAAATGGTAGAAAATAAAATCTTATTTTTTGTCTCATGTGAAACGAATCTAAGGGCTTCACCCCACTATATAAACCTTTGGATAATTACTAATGACATAAGACCTTAGATGTTATCCATGTTACAATCCATTACCACCAAATCCTTAGTAGTCCCATAAATTATTTGGGACCATTCCACAAAGTGTATCTAGTAAGCAGTATACGAGCCTCATAGGCTAGAGGACCTAGGGGTATAAGAGACAAATAGTCCCAAAACACATCCAAGGAGGCTCAAATAGAGAAACAAGCCCCACCATTGTGTCTAGAATGGGCCAAAACCTTTAAAATTAAGGTTTGGGGGTTTTGGGAGCAATAATAAGATGAAATGGCAACCCAAATAAATAAAAAAACAAGCTTCCAGCCTAGGACACGAACTAGCCTAACTAGGCCATAAATTTACCTAAAAATTCATGGAATAAACAAGAAGAAAACAAAAACAAGCTTGGGGAGCCCAAAAAAGGCCCATAATTTGCCTAAAATAGAAAGGAAAGGGGAAAATAAGAAGATAATGTTTGTGAGCTTATCAAAACATGTTTTTATTATTTCATGCTACACATGAATTATCTAGGGTCAAATTATTCTCTCTTACATACATGAGGATTAATCATAGTGACATAGGAAAGAAAAGCATCCTTCAATGATATAGCTACCACTATTGTGTGGGGGTCAACTATGAGAGATTGTCTTAATGTCGATCTTAATGAGAGGTGAAGAAGGGTGGTAAGAGGCCCATGATAGAAAAATAATAGATAGTGAATGCTATATCAAGTCATAATTAACCACAACCATGAACCTACACCACCTATAGGCACTATGTAAAAGGAGAGAGGGAGTCGATAGAGGATTAACTACAAGTAAGCAATAGCCCGACCAACTAAAAGAAGAAAAAGACTCTACTTTTATCCCAAGGTGCATCCAAAGAGGGGTGTATAAGCTAAATGAGAAAGGAGACCCTCAAGGGTCTGATGATGGATGCTATAAGAGGGGTAATCCACCAAATGGGGGATTATGGAGGGTGTTCTAATAAGCTATGAGGCTCACCAAAGCACCATAGGCCCAGTCCTAGGCCTATCTCTAAGGGAAGGCTACCACTTCTCCCTAACTAGAGGCCTACCCTCAAGGTAAGCCAATACTCAACTTATAAAGAGGGTAAAAAATAGCTAAATGGTAAGAGGAAGGAGATAGAACACCCATATCCTTAAGTTCACCAGTCATGACCTAAAACATAGGAGTGTCGAAGGTGAGGTAATTATTGGTGAATAAGACCTCTAAGCCCAAATAAATAAGAGGATATTGGTGCATAGAATTCATGGGCATAGGATTCTTATAAGCTCTCCTTTCATTGATTGGGTTGTGTGTTATACCATGGATGGAATAACACTCAAGATCAGACTTAATGACTCTATCAACCTTAATAAAAGATACATTAAGAGAGCCAATAATTCGATGGGAAAAAAATGATGTAAGGGGAAGCTCAATGTGTAGGGAGATTTCATAGAAGATGTATCAAAAAATAAATGAGATAGCCTAGTGTCATAGAATAGAGAACATTGGTTGGTACTTAGCCAGATCAAAATGTTCATCCTAGAAGAAATGAGACTTAGAAATAGGGAGTGTATGAGAATATACAGACCCCCACGAGGAGACAACCAAAGCCTCACCTTATGGCTTTGCCTTTATATAGAGTAATTACTAGGGATCTAGGTCAGCCTCCATGGTGTGAAACTCACCTTCATGCACAAACTACACCATGCAAAATGTGATAGACATGATATCATGCATGGAAACAGTATAAGGATGACCAAGAATCACATTGTATAAAAGATAAAGGTCTAACACACAAAACTTGATTTTGACTATCTTGAGGCTAAGCTTGACATAGAGCTTCATCTTGCCCACTAGTGTAATTATGTTATTATTGAAACTATCATAATTATAGCAAGAATTGAAGATATATTTTATATTGATCCCAAATTCATTGAATACACATAGGGGCATGATATTTAACATGACTCTTCATCTATGATGTACCTCTTAACATGATAGTCATCAATGGAGGTCTTGATATAGAGAGGGAACCTATCCCTCTTGGCTATAATTGAAGCATCTGGAAAAAGAAGTAGGGTCAAAAGTGAGAATGGGAGGGGGAGGGTGCTCAGATGCATCAAAGTTAAATAGAGATTTAACATTATCCCCTAATGAACCCTCATGAGAGAGACCAAGCTCATCAAAAATAAGGCCCCTTTACTTAGGGTAAAGGAGAAGAAACTCCCAAATGGAGATCCCAACTGAAAGGCCCTATAACTCCTCTATGATGGAGTAAGGATGGTTTCTATCCTAGGGGGAATGTTATGCCTAAAGTCAAATCTAACTTTAGGATTTCTCGCCCCTATGGGCTAGATGGGGGGCCGAACACCATTAGTATCTCCAACAAATTTGATGGCCTAACTGGAGTGTGTGTTGACAAAGAACTCATACCTAGTATAGGCTATGCCAATATAAGCAACAACCTTTATACTCTCATGCTTGGAATTCCTTCTCAATTCAGCTTGGGAAGACGAGTCAGAAGAGGTGAAAGATTAATAAGGGTAACATGGGGCCTTAGGTTTGGATTTCTTCTTCTTCATCATCATCTTCTTCTTCTCCTTTTCATGGTTAGGTATAGGCTCCTTAAATACATTAAACTTGTTTTTGGGTTCTATAAGAGGATAACTCTAACATGAATGTGATGCTTTCACACTAGACTTTTGGGCAACATAATTAACATCACCATACCCCCTCATGTGATGGAAATTAGAAAAATTGGTGGGGTCATAAGGAAACATCATCCATTATTTTGTCGTGCTTGATTCAAAAATCTTATTTTCATTTGGATTTTTGTTCAAATCATTCACCTCATAGCTTTCCTTCTTATCCTTCTTCTCAGGAGGAGAATCAATGACACCATCACCGATCATATTATGATTGTGAACATGCAAAGAAGATGACTTTTAGGAATGGATGGAATCCATTCCCACATGTTCCTTAAAGACTTAAATCTCTAGAAACTCATTAATTGTTTCTTTATAAGTAGGTTCATGCTTGATGACCTCAATGTGAACCTCCTCCCTTAATGCTTGCATGAACATATCATAAGGCTAGTCATCAAAGAACCTAGTCCTATAGATAAGAATAGGTGATCACCATCTATGCATAAAATTAAAGCTAAACTCATCCTTGGTCTATGCCATGGAATTGAGTGATTAGATGTCAAGGTTAAAGGGTCTGTAAATATCAAAATATTAGAGGAAGTCATCTAGAAGGAGCTAAAAACTAATGAGAGAATTTGACAGTAGATTTTGAAACTAGACAAGAGCTTCACCTCATAGAGAATGAGAAAAGAGATTCAAAATCATGCCTTCATCCTATTCCCAATTCATACACACCATCATGAATGTCATGATAAGCTCCATGGGAATGGAGTCCCACATCCCATTGAACTTAGGTAGTTCAGGGATAGGAGTAGGGAGGGGAATAACATGCACCCAAGGGTCTAGAGGATTCTAAAGAGATCCTCATAATCATGGTTGATAGCAAGTTGGTGATGAACACTAATAGGGGGTTCATAATGGTGATGGTGTTACTTATGCCCATAGGCATCACCATGACCTAACCATGGGGAAGATGATGTTGGGGAGGCTCTTGAAAGGGAGGATGGTCATAATAGAAATCGTCTCTTTCACGAGATGTAAAATGACCATAAGAAGTGTGATGGTCTGAATGGGGATGATGGGAAGACATGGAATACTCATGAAAATGGTTTTGATGATCAAAATATCCATGATATTGGTCATGTACCATCACATCAGGGTTAATTGATGGCTACTGATGCTCCTGATATGCATCCCATGGATCTCTTGTCTATAAGTGGTAATCAAAATTAAAATGCTCATCAAAAAATCTAAAAGAGGGACTGCAAGGATGGGAAGAACCCCAAAGATGGGGATATATTGATGAGTTAGATTAACAATGACCCATAACATGATTATGAGGATGTTCCTACTCTAGAGTCTCTAGCTAGGAAAGAGGTAGGGAACTTTCAAAGAATTGGTCAAAGAACTTAACACCATTGACTCTTAGGTAGATAACGAAAAACTTCATTTACATGAAGATGTCTATGGAAATCATTAATTATTACATGTAACTCATTAGTACCTAGTTATGGAAGGAGATCCTCATCAACTTGAATGAGTGAATGAGGCATGGTATGAGATTGAGAGAAAACATCCTTAGATAAATGAATCTTAGACTAGTGAAAAGGAGACCAAGTCCATTGGTTATAGTCCTTCCAATCATATTCCATTTCAAACAAGAGAGCATTTAGGATACCATGTTGGGTCGAAGGAAGCTCCTGAGTCCTATGGTGTCTATGGAATTCCATTGCAAGCATGGATTACTTAGTGGTGAACTCAGGGATGAGACACTAAAACCACTAGGAATGACATCCCAAAGGTGGGAAATTGGCCATGGATGCAATGAAGTATGAGAAATATGGAAAATAATAAAAAAATTCAAATTAATCGATAACCAACTGGGAGAAAGACACAAAACCAAAGTAGGATAAAATAACCAAGGCAAGAGCCAAAATATAACTAAAATCAAAGCCTAATAGCTAATAGAGGGGAGTTGTTAAGAGAGATCTAAATGGGATAGAAATATTGTGTAACCATATGTGAGGTCCTATTGGATGTACTAGAATGTAGCTCTAAGAAATAAATATGTTTTCAAGAAAGGGTTGATGATCATGCATATTCTATATTTGAGCTATCTTTCCAAATCAATACTACCATTTTATAGCAATGCAATGTTCTAGTTTGATAAGAGAGTTTTTCTAAGCAACTTGTATAGATCATTTTGAGAATGTAGAGTCTTATTATGTAATGATAATGTTTCCAATGCAATTATAACATGTAATGGTAAATATTTCAATAAATGAAGATATCTTGTACCATATATGAATGCATAAACTTCAAAAACTATTCTAAATAATGCATAAAATAATAAAATCACTAAAGAAGATCAAACCCTAACATTTATACTATGGAAGAAAAACAAAGATTTTCAATTTACAAATCTAATTTCTCTCATAACCAACTCAAAGTGTTGTCCAAAATTTCTACCATCTAACTATCCAATCTAAGAGTCAAGAGAGGAAGAAGATCATGTTGTGTGTAAGCTGAGCCTAGACCAAGAGCCAAAAGTTGTGGAGAAGGTGAAGGGGAAGCCACCAATCTATGGAAGATCCACTACAAAGAGCACAAAAATTAGTTAAATGGAGTCTTAAGGGATCAAGGATGAACCCAAAAAAATTAGTAACCCTATCAATATCAATGATAATCACCAAGAATAGCTATAGCAATGTAAGGCATCCCTTACCACAATGGAAGTTATTGTGCCAAGCAAGAATCAAGAGAGATTCAAGGAGGAAACCAAAATTCCAATAGATTTATCACGTGTGAAGATTATAAAAATAAAGTGATAAATGTATAGGCTTAAATTAATGATAATGAGGCATATATCCTAACCCCAATCTGCCAAAAGTCCTAAAACTAGCCATTTTCTACCGTTTGGGTCTAAACTTGCACTTTTGCATGAATTTTTCCTAGGTTGTGTCTAGATCATGGCTTTTTTGAAGTAAAAATACAACCTAAGCCATGGGTTTCCTTCATACAAGTTGTGTCTTCATTAAAATAAGGGCTTAGGCTAGTCAATAGGCTCCTGAAAGCTCTTGAGGGGTCTCTAGAGGGCCTATCTTTCATGCAAAAGGGTCAAGAAGGAGTAAAGATGTATGGAGGGTATTAATATGATGAAATATTGGTTCAAATATTTGTAGGATGTATCAAATTAGGATGACCATGGTTGGTAGTCTATACATGAGCTAATGTGTAATCATAGGGAGGAGTAGGGTCATTGGAAGTATGATTACACATTCCACCTGCACATAAGTGATGCTAGCAAATCCATAAAGTCTATTTAGAATTTACATATAGAAACTTATAAAATTACTCAATTTAATTATGGTTTTTGATGAAATTCCTCCCTTAGGGCTTAACCTCTCTCCTTTCAACAACCATTATTTCAAATGCCCCTCCACAGTGTTATATTCCAACCATACATTATCCAAGACCTTATTATAAGTAACTTCAGGCCTTGGAATCCTAAGGTACCTATCAAATTATCATCCTAAAACATATTAAAATACATTATTTACTTTTTTAAGATGTAAAAAATATCTAGAGCAAGCTCCATTAAATAAAAAATCACAAATTAAATCAATGCAAGGCATTACCTCTAGCTTTACATCCATGTTATGGAGCCCCATGGTATTAACTAGAAATAAATTCTTAATGTATTTTTTATCCTCCTAGGATAGAATATCTTTTTATTAATATGGTGCTATAGACTCCACTACATTCTAGATGGATGGATAGTAGGGAAAATTGAAGTACATGACACTTTTTAAAATATAGTCTTTGTATACTCAATGCTCCCAGTAATGGAGTACATAGAAGGGGCCTAGCAACATGCTGGTATTGAAGAAATAATTTCAATAATTTGGGACTATGTATCTCCTTCATAAACTATTTGAACACTCTTACAGATTTGCTAAAAAACTAGGGCCTTTGGTTGCTTGAGAGCTCAAAATTAAAATGTTAAACTCGTAGATTAATGTCAAAGAGATTTGTCTTTATTTAGAATTCACATATATTTCCTAAGCATGTGCCTTGAATGCAAAATTGGTGTGATATAAATTTAAATAATGAATTTATATTTTGTTCCCATTTAGATTTAAATCTGCTAGTCAGTTTTGGTAGGTTTTTGTTTGCCAAATGCATTTTTTTGTCAATTCATGTGCCCAGTCACTTATTTAAGATAAGTTTTGATATATCAAGGATTATCCTTCACTTAGCTATCAAAATAATTTATTTTTACCTTGACCACACATGTCCTTGATTATGACACTAGTTTACTTCTCATTTACCTAGGGTGTTTAGACTTATGACCCTACTTTATATGCCCAAAGTTACAAGTCGACTCAATTAAATGATGTGGAACAATATCAAGGTTTGGGGATATTTGAACTTTTGAACTATTTCCACCCATATGAAGGATTTAGGTGGTCACATATCAACATGTGCCATGATCTTGGATAATCAGAGACTCAGAACCATGGGGCCATGAGGCCATTAACTTGGTATTTCTCTTGGAATGCTTTTAATTAATAAGATTGAAAATAATGTTTCTCTAAGTCAACTATCTATAGAACTTCTCAAAACAACCTTGCACATACTCTTTATAATGTGATTGATTGATTGTCACTGATATATAAATAGTAATCCCTTAATATTTTTAAATCTTCTTTTATAGTATTAGATACATTCATGAATGCTATATGCATGAATATGGAAACTTATGTTGAGTTTTAATACTACAATTAAACTTCCATTTGTGGTTTGAATGTGTAATTTTAAGCAAATTTAACAACTAAAATAATAGAATCAAGTGGGAATGTGTCCTTGCTTAGTTTAACATTTTAATCCAACCATTTAGCCTTATGTGTGTACCTTGCATACTCATAAATTTATCCATGAATTTGATCATAAATTCTGAAATATGTATCTCTTTCATAAGAATCTCACACCTTTTAGATTCTTTTCCATCTTTTAGTTGATAAGTCACATATTTATATTTTATCAAACCAGCTAATTCCTATCCAATTACACTTGTACACTCCTCATGGATACATTTTTTTAATTTTGACAATCCATAGTAAATGCTATAATTTTCAACCAAACGTAATTTATTATAAAATAAATATCCATCTATTCTTTCATAAAAATAATTATAATAAATTCTCTAACTAATTTTGGTAAAACTTCTATGCCACACTCCTAAAAAATATTGTTAGTATGCAAAGTACAATGAATGTGGTGAAAAACATCATAGTGAATTGAAAACTCAACATGTTTCCTACAACAACAAGTATTGCATTTGTGATTTATATTTACATAAAAAGTTTTGGCTATCTCAAAAAATCTTTGAATAATATCAATTTATGGATGTTTTTTCCAAAAACTTAGAGTATAATTGTGTTTGAGTCAATCAAATAAATGTTTCAGATGTGGTTTATGATTACAAGAACCAACTCTTCTTTTCACTACATCTCTTGCATTGGGTGAAACTCTTGTATTGTCTTTGCAAAATTATGCAAGTATTTCAAAACATTGGCTATAGCCTTGTCCTTTCATTAAAGTCTACTAGAGAATGCCTAGAGCCCTTTGGTATTGGGTTCATTAAGTCTTTCTTTGCTTGAAATCGATTTCATTAATGTTTTTCTATTTATATCAAGTATTCAACTTGTTTTTGAAATCAATCATTGTTTCTCTATTGCAACACTTACTGCATAAGTTGTCATTATACGTTGGGTAGCATTACAATCTGTATTATGTGATCATATTTCTATAGTATGATATGTATCATATAGATTTTCAAAAATTTCATCATTTGCATCATCCATGTTAGATGTTCTTAGTCTTAATTTCTACATTTTATGTCTCATTTTAACCAATTTCATCAACAAAACAAGTAATTGACATCTTTAACTATCATAATCTATTCTATGAATGAAACTATCCCAAATTTATTGAGCTAGTCTTCATGAATGTTGGTCAGACATTTTTTTATACATTATTTTTAAAATATTTTCATCGACTTAAATTAAGTACTTTCCTTTTATACGCATAATTCTTGGAGGTGTTGTAATTGGTGGAATCTATTGAGAGGGTGTTTCAAAACAATTATATGTTTCCATGAAATTTTCTTCATTGTTTGTTTCTTCATTATAAGTTTTCATAAAATTTTCTTCATTGTTAATTGCATCATTTTTTATGTCCATTAAATTTTCTTCATTATTGGTGGGTAAAGTATCATGCATAGGTTCTTCATCAACAAAATCAAAAGCATTAAAATTTTAATGTGAACTTCCAACATTATCTAGTTCATTATTATCAATTTCATGACAATTCAATTAATTATTGTCAATTTCATCATTATTCAATTAATTATTATAAATTTAATTATAATTCAATTCAATAATGTGAATTTCATCACTATTCAATCATTATTGTCAATTCCCTCATTATCTATGGAATTTGTTTCATTAGGGTTAATGTGTGTACCTTGTCTAGAATGAAATGCTTGCATTCCTATCCTATTTTTTCCTCTCAACTCTTCTAATTTCCCTAGTGTTTTGTTATTCAACTTCTTTCTCTTCTTGAATGCAAACCAAAGCCCATTTTGACAAAAGTACTTTAAAATGTGGGAACCAAAGAAATAATTAAAAATATATGTAAAGAATACGAAGAGTGTGTGTAGAGAATATCTGTGGGGATAGCAATATCCATTTGGAACAAAAATAAACATTAACAAGTAATTTTAATATATACTTTAATGAACGTGTATGCGTTACTTGAATTTTAGGCATATACTACAAAAATAAGCAAAATTATTCAAATTCAATGCATAAATCCCCAATAATACTATAATATGATGTAATAAAACCCAATAAGACTATAATATGATGCAAAAATCTCTAATATGATGTAATAAGAGTATCATATGTTGAAATAAGGCTATCGTATGATGTAATAAGACTAGCATATAATGCAATAAAACTAGCATATGATGTAATAAGACTATCATATGATGTAATAAGACTATCATATGATGTAATAAGATGATTATATGATGTAATAAATCCATAATATGATGCAATAAGACTATCATATGATGCAATAAGGCTATCTTATGATGCAATAAGGCTCAATATGATGAGTAAATCACTAATATGATGCATAAATCTCTAATATGATACAATAAGACTATGAAGCAATAATACTATCATATGATGTAATAAGGCTCAATATGTAAGGTAAAATGAGATAATTTTTGCCCAAATCCCATCATAGGTCCTTGAAAAACTAGGTGAACAATGGGTTTTCAAATTGACACTAATCGCATCCATGAATTTATGCATTTATGATGAAATTAGGGAACTTAGGGGGTTGTGATTGCTTTAAAATTGGGATTTAGGGGTGAAGGTTTAGTGTAACAGGTTTGTACATGTGTCTATATCATTAAATTAGGGTTTAGGGGAATTGTACATGTTCAAGTGATAAAATTAGGGTTTACGGTCAACATGTCATGAAATGGGAGCTAATTTATCCCCTTTAATCATATCATTGACTCTAATTTAGGTTCAATGGGTTAAATTGGAAAAAAATGCATTTGTATTTGCATTTTTAATTAAATTCATTTTAGTTAAACCATACATGTTGCATAAGTTATATAATTGATTGGGCCATAAATTTGGTTTAAGGGCTCAATTTTGATCGAATCATGTCCCTAGTTGCATAAATTGACTAATTGGCTAATTTCATGATAGAATCATAATTAATTTTGTCCCAAATCATATATAATGCTCTTATGGTTACATCAAAAAGGGGTTCAAATTGGCCTCCCATGCCTGCTCGATTGAATGAATCAACTATTTGGTTCATTGTATATATACACGATGACATTCTAGGGTTAATTTCATTCTAAATCACCTCATGTATAAAATTTAAAATAGGTTCATAAATGCTTTATTTTGACCCTAATTAACCCTATAATTCAACCTTGTTGTGCCACATGTGGACCTCATATAGCCAAAAGTGTTAAAGTTATCATAGATACATCATTTCTTGGAAGTTTCAGAGTTGACAATGCCCTAAGAAGCCAAATCCAATTACATATCACCACGTGTACCTCATACATACCTGGATGTGTCAAAACTATTAGAGGTGTTATGTCTTAGAAGTGTTAAAGAGATATCAAATCCTTGTGAAGCCTAATCTAATTAGATGTCACCATGTGTATCTTGTACACACATATAAGTGTTAGAGATGTAACTATCAAGTCCTAGAAGCATCAAATTTATCAGAGCCTCAAGAGGCCCAATCAATCAAATATTTCCACATTTAGGTATAGTACACCTAACTAAGTATTAGATTTGTCAGATATATATATAATCTAGATCCCAAAGATCAGATATGTTAGCACCTCAAGAGTCCTGATCTAGTTAGAAATGATCACAAGTATTTCTATATACCAAGTGGTCGATTTGAATGGATAAGATTGATAGGTTAGTCCTAGACCCATTATCGTAACTCATCAAAAGTATGTAATGATTTCATGAAAAATAAAAAACACATGGAAAATATGAACACATCTCAAATTCTATGAGGGCCAAATCTAGGCATGTACACGTTGCACTCTCTACATTTATTAGCTCACATGAGTGGAACTCATGATATTTGATACCTACATAGGTCCCATCACCTACAACCGATCCAATTAAGACCTATTCACAAATATTATACATACATATAAAATAAAAATGTTTAAATATTAACATCGATCCCATGAACTCATGTCTAGTAACTAATTTAGATGATGCGAGCCTTTGATTTTTCATTACTATGTGGAAATTATCATGTATATCCCTTTAAGGTCCCATCCAAATTGAGTGATCACTTAACATTATCAATTTTCTATGTATGCATTCAAATTATTTAGATCCTTCTACCTAGAATTACTTCTAGATCTCAAAGTAAATTCATATTATGACCTACATACAAAAGAGAACACAATTTAACAATGGACTCCTCACCCTCAAATTGTAAGCCAGAGCAAGAATTTTGAGATACTACTTTTTTAAAATTGACAACATAATGTTTAAGCTCATTATAATGAAATATGAACAAGATGATTGAAGATATAAAAAATATATAATCTTGAAACCTTCGATGAGGGGGTGTGCACTGTTATTCAATATTGATCAACAATTTATATAATGTAAGCAATATCATCCACATGAACAATTATCGGGTCCCTCTGCTCGGTATCATCCTTCAAGGGAAACATGTCTCAGATTTAGGGGGCATTATCACCTTATTATATCGTGAATAAGTCCAATAGATTTTGAGCTTGGGTAACTATTACATATGTCATACTTGGTCAATGTTAGTTTTACGCCACCCTATATTTCTAAAGAATATCCATCTTTTAATGGTTTTGAACAAGGTCCCTAGTGTATTTAGATATTTTCTAAGCTATACATTGATCACTACAGGTATAACATCTTAAAACCACATCATCACTAATTGATACATGTGACCATTTCAAGTTTATTGAGCTCAAAACCACATATTATATAATATAAAACATGTAACCAAAGACCAAAATATCAAATATAATAAAAATGCGTACCTTACCAATCATACTACTCTCCTATCAAACTATCCCAATTACATAGTAAGGTATAGAACTCTATAGTATTGATAAACACAAAGTGTTATCTAGCTTATTTTTAATCTTGCAATTATTTCATCCATGGTGTGGACAAGACTAGTCCCATGTCAAAGACCCACTTCTGAGATGAAGTAGGAATGGATGGAGTGGTTGATGGTTGTCTCATGTGTGATGGAGGGGTAGATAAAGGAGGTTCAGGGAATGGAGGATTAACCATATGTTCACAAGAGACCTTAATTTTACACAAAACTTGAACAATGTATTTGAATACATTAGGGGAATCTTGAATAATTGTAACAATAGAACATTCTTGTTAGACTTTCAATTGGGACCTCAAATGCACCTATCGAATTAGATGCATTGAGTGACCTTGGAAAAAAATTAGAGGACTTTATTTATCCCATTTTAGGAATGTTTTTGGGATAATACAAGGCATGATTCACAAGTATTGGGCTCTATTAGATGGCATTATTGAAATAGATATCCAAGAGATATAGTTACACCAAGGACTCAATTATTATTTCTACTTACACAAGATTATTTATACTATATATTCCAATTCAACACATTTTCCACTTAAAAAATAAGTTCAAAATTTATAAATAAAAGGTTTTGGTCAAAGATATCAAAGAAACAACAAAAGGGTAAGGAAGGGTAAGGCATGTAAGATAATATTTTAGGTAAGTAGGATAATATCATACTATAGTAATTTATATCTATTAGTGTAGGTTTTTATTTTCCCCTATTATTTAATTAGGGAATATTATATATTTTTGCCTACATGGAGTTTTCCTACATTCGTGGGATAGGCTAGCTTATGTGGAGATGTGTGTCATATATGTGTCATAGGTGTCATAAGTAACTCCTTTGACCGGCTATTCCGGGTATGGGAGTTATTTCTCTATTCTTAGGACCTTATCACCACATTTCATGGAGGAGTTACAATCTATTCTCGGGGTGCTTTGATCACCTTTTATGGAGGAGTTACTTACGAGCTCTCCTATATGTATTCTTCATTATGGCCATCTCATGTTAATTGAATATTGGGTTTTGCTCCTATTTGTCTTTTGAAAATTATCTCCTTCCGTGTTTTCGCTTTGCTTTAGCTTCTTTGTGGTGTGCACCAGCTTCATCTCATGTGATCACTTGACCATTGCATTCACATTATTCGGACCCTGGCAACAACTCCGATATGGTATCAGAGCCACCCCGATAATCGTGTGTCTGGTTATGCTATTAGTTTATTTTGAAAACGTGAGGAGTGGAGTTCTCTTTATGTTTTTTTTCTTATTTCCAAATCTGATCTGAAAAATCCTTTCAATATCATTTCTTGTGTTGCATTTATCTTTCTTGTGGACTACCTTTGTGGTATTGTTTTTTGTTGGTTTGGTTATGGTTCTCATTATTTGTCAAGACAAATCTATTTGTTGGTTACCAAGGAGGTCTCAACAGCTCATTTGTAGATTTTCTCAGCTGTGTGAAGGATCTCCATGGTTCTTCCAACATCCTGCAGACCAATAGAAAAATCAGATCACGTTTTTTTCTCTCTGGTGGAAGTTAGCGCCCCATAATTTTTATTTCAGCCCTGAAATGGAGTAAAAAAGCACTTTGACTAGTTGCAAACTCTTGGAAAGAGTTTTTTTGGCCTTTACATGCAGCCTCAGATCTGTGGGGGGCATTTTTTAAAGGCTCTGACTAAAAAAACATACCTTCAATGACGTTTTTGTATCGGGGGTCATTAAAACCTTACGTGTTCTCAATATGCAAGTCTCTGGTAGCTGCTCACAACCTTCCTCAACCTCCCAGCAAACATCATGATTCATCTTAGCCCTGCATTTCTCCTTTGGCAGTGCCCAATATCAAAAAAAATGCCAGCAAAAGAAGTTAGGGTTTGGGCGCTTCTCTTTTGGCGCTTCTCTTTGGTGGGCCCACTTCAAATCCAATGCAATTTAACTTTATGCTATTTATTTATCATTTTAATTATCTTTATATTCTAAGATCAGATTTTATGATTTTATGAATTAAGTTATTTTTGAGAAAATAGCATTGAAGGCAATTTAAAGTTTTTTTAAAAACTTGTATCTTCGCTTGACAAAGACAAAGTTGAGGCCTAGATTGGTAGGGCAATGAATCCCCCTCAAAAGACTAAACCACTTCATTATTCACACTGTGCCGAGTCTAATGAGTGGTTGGAAGGCCACTTTATCTCTCAAAACAGACATTTTTAAAATGTTTTAGTGCTATTTTTTTGCAAAATTACTAGTTTACTGGAAATTAAAACTTTAAAATCTTTCAAACAATAGCTCAGATTCGAGTGCCATCTTTGTCAAAAGTGATTAGTTTTCAATTTTCCATAACTTAGGCTAGATAATTGTCAAAAATGCACTACTTTATAAAGTACCAAAAATTTGGGTCTCTCGAGACGCATTTTCGGCTGAGTCCGACGTCTTGTTTGCTTAAATTCTTGCATTAATTGATCTAAGACATATTATCAACTGAGCCCAACATATTTTGAGTGTGCACTTGCATATTTGGGGGGGGGGCTCAACATTTTGGGGGGGGTGGTGTGATTGCTTTTCAGCACTTGCAATCTTTGTTTTCATTCTCCTTTCTGCATAATTTCACAACTTGCAATCAACACAACTTCACCTAAATTCAACTTAAAATGGATTCTTTTCAACTTAAACTCCTAACACCCTTTAGCTATCATGAATGGAAGGTTAAAATATCAAACATTCTTAGAAGTAAAGGGTTGTATAGGATTACCATGGGTACTGAAGTAGAACCTAGCACTGATGTTGAAAAGGTCAAGTGGTACAACTGTAGTGATGAAGCCTATGGATTACTGATCTTGTCCATGTCTCCAGAACTTCTCTTCAATTTAGAAACCTTCAAGACTCCCATAGACATATGGGACACCATAGAAACCTTATTTGGGAATCTTGATGAGATGAGAGGTCATGAGCTTGAAAACGAACTCATAAGTCTAAGTCCTAGCAACTTTGACACCCTACAAGACTTCTTCACTAAGTTTAAGGCCCTTATATTGAAATTGAAAGAATACGGGATAGAGAAGAAAGATGATCAACTCATCCTTTCTATTCTCGCAAAGTTAGGTCCAAGCTATTCAGTCTTTGTCTCCACTTTCCATGCCACAAAAAGTGCCCTTGGCACTACATGGAAAATGCCTTCTTTGGATTCATTCATTGCCAACTTGACTAGGGAGCAAGATAAACTAATCCAAATGGGCACAATGAAGTCTACTCAACCCCAATCTTTGATAGCTAAAAATGGTAAGGATAAGACTTCAACAAAGGAGGAGAAGGAAAAGAACAAGGACTAGGAGAAGAAGAAAGAAAACAACAATCCTGCCAAAAACAACACTGAGTCTTCCTCCTCCAATGCTAAACCTAAGAAGGAGAAGGTTAAGTGTGCCTATTGTAAGAAGACAGTGCATGATGAACATAAATGCATGAAGAAACAAATAGATCACCTAACTCATCTTCTAGAGAAGCACAACATAGGTGTTCCTGAGTCCATCAAGCAGAATTCATCTACCCAAGATTCTACCAAGGCAAAAGGCAAGGGTAAGGAGAAAGAAAAGGGCAAGGCCCTTGTAGCAACTGCAGCTTCTACATCATCTTGGGTCATTGATTTAGGTGCTTCTCACCACATGGGCTCTTCACTAATTGAGTTTTCATCTTTAGAGCCTTGTAGCATGACTTCAATTAGTTTGGGTGATGACACATCAGTTTTTGTTGCAGAGAGAGGGTCAATTGAAATGGAAGGAGGAACATTCAATAATGTTCTAAGTGTTCCTTCTCTTTCAACTAATCTCCTATCAGTGTACCAAATCACTCACATTGGTTGGGGCATGAGAGTTGAGTTTTTATGAGATTCAGTGGCTATCAGGGAATAGCATAGTGATATTACAGTGGTAGTGGGTAAGGCAGATCACCAAGCAAGGTTATACACCTTCTCACATTTTGCACCTGATTCTTCTCCAACAACACTGCTGACTCATTTAGATGGAGTTAGCAAATTATGACATGAGTGATTTGGCCACCTTAACTACCACTACCTTGAGCAACTTTGCAAACATGACATGGTCATTGGCTTGCCTCGTGTCCAATTCTCAAAAGGACTTTGCAAGGGGTGCTCCCTTGGGAAGCATACCGAAGCAAAATTTGACAAAGGCAAAACTTGGAGGGCTTCACAACCTTTGGAGTTAGTCCACAATGATGTATCAGGACCCTTTCCCAAACCATCTTTCACAAAGGCCAAGTACATCCTCACTTTCATTGATGATTTCTCTAGGTACACTTGGATATATTTTCTCAAACAAAAGTCTGAAGTGTTTGAAAATTTTATAGACTTTAAGGCTCTTTTTGAGAAATAGAGTGAGATATCCATCAAGGTTCTTCGAACTGATAATGGAGGGGAGTATGTGAGCATCAGGTTTGATAAATTTTGCACCACAGAGGTGATTGATTTGTAGCACACAATCACTTACAGTCCTTCACAGAATGTGGTTGTAGAACACAAAAATAGGTTCTTGAAAGAGATGGGCAATTTTATGATTCACTCCAAATCCCTAGCACCATAGTACTGGGCCAAATCCATCAATTGTGCTTGCTACATTCAAAACAGGGTTCCTCACAAAGCTTTAAAATGGATAACACCCTTTGAAGCTTGGCATAAAAGGAAACCCAATGTTGAGCACCTTAAGGTTTTTGGATCCCCAGCCATGGCCCACATACTGAAGAAGAAAAACAAAGATATGGAACGTCAGTCCAAGCCTTGCATCTTTGTAGGATATCCAGATGGTGTTAAGGGGTATCACCTTCTAGATCCAACCACTCATGAGTTGTTCATTGAGAGAAGTATCCACTTTCAAGAGAGTCCTAGAGACTCAACACTTGGCACTTCTTCTCTCTCATCAGATCTACTTCTTCATGATGATTCTTTAGATTTAGATCAGCCACATCAGGTTCCTAAGCCAGAGACATCTTCTTCTTCTTTGAGTTTAGACAATGAGGACAGTGATGTAGTGTCATCCACCTCTAGTTAGTTAGAGGATGAGGAGTTAGCACCTGACTCACCCACTTTCGGGCCACTTTGGGCCAGACAGACACTTGAGAGTGCTAGCACTTGGGTAGGAGATCCCGTAGATGAAAAACGTACTAGGGGTGATTTTCAGAGAGATCCACATGCCTTCTTTGCCTTAGTTTCAGATCAACAGACTTTTTGACAGGCATTGGGAGAACCTGAGTGGGATAGTGTTATGGAGGAATAATATTCTTCCTTAATTAAAAATCACACTTGGGACTTGGCTTCACTTCCTAAGGGAAGGAAGATGGTTTGATGTAGGTGGTTATATCAGACCAAGTTTGCAGTAGATGGGTCAGTTGATAAGTACAAGGTGCAACTGGTCACCAAGGGTTTCTCACAGGTGGTAGGCATTGACTACTCAAAGACCTTTGCACCCATTGCAAAGATGACTTCTATCCGACTCACCTTGTCTATTGCCGCAACACATGGTTGGGATGTGCACTAGATGGATGTGAAGAGTGTCTTTCTTCACAGAGACCTAGAGGAAGAGATCTACATGGAGCAGTTGCCAGGATTTGTTCAAGATTCTTCCTTAGTATGTAGACTTAGGAAATCTATCTATGGCCTCAAACAGGCCCCTCAAGCTTGGTATGCCAAGATGGATTCCTTCCATCTCACAGCAGGTTTCACTAGGTGCCATTCTGACCCTAATGTCTACTTCTTACAGTAGGATGATTCGGTCCTGATTTGGGTTCTATATGTTGATGACCTTTTGATCACTGGGAGTTCTTCATCGACTATTGTAGTCGTGAAGGCATCTCTCTAGGATAGATTTGACATGACAGACTTGGGTTTGTTGCACTACTTCCTTGGCATCGAGATCTCATAGTTAGATTCAGGGATTTCTCTTACACAACCTAAGTATGCTCTTGACTTATTGGCTCAGTTTCACATGGAGATTGCAAGCCATCTCTAACTCCCTTTCAATCAGGAGTCAAGCTTGAAGGTAACTATTTTTCACCATTGGTTGATGCCACTCGTTATCAACAACTTGTTGGTAGTCTCATCTACTTGACTCACACTAGGCCTGACATATCATATGTAGTGGGACTTGTCTCTAGATTTATGCAAGAACCTCATGAGCTACATTGGAAAGCAGCTAAGAGGATCATGCATTACATATAGGGTTCACATAGATACGGGATTCATTATAGATTTGGCATAGAGGTTGACTTGGTTGGATATACAAATTTAGACTGGGCTGGTGATTCATAGACTCGCAAGTCCACTTTTGGTTATAGTTTCTCTCTAGGTTTTGGTCCTATCAGTTGGTCTAGCAAGAAGCAAAATGTTATTGTTATATCATCTACAGAGGCAGAGTATAGGGGAGCTGTTAATGCAGCTACTGAGGCTATTTGGCTTTAGGGGATACTTTTTGAGTTTGGCATTCCTATCAAGCAACCCACCATCACTTATTATGACAACCAGAGTACCATTCAGATTTGTAGGAATCTGGCTCAGCACCAACAAACCAAGCACATAGAGATTCACATGCATTTCATTTGGGAGCTTATTCATAGTCAGGTCACTGACTTGATATTTTGCCAATCTTCAGAGCAAGTTGCAGACATCTTCACCAAACCTTTCACAGAGAGTAAGTTCATTCATCTACGAGCTCTTCTTGGGGTGCGGTCCACATCTAAAGTAGCATCATCTTTGGGGGGGCCACTAGCGTCTTCATTTCTTTTATGTCTCTCTTTTGGGGGGGGAGTTTTTTCCTACGGGTTTTCTCCTTTTCTCTATCTTATGAGAGATTGCATTTGTACGTGGGTACCTCATCAGGCCTAGTTGTTGAGACCCATTTTATATTTCCACACTACCCACCTAAGTTGCACTTATGGGGGGGTGTTAGTGTACGTTTTTATTTTTCCCTATTATTTAATTAGGGAATATTATATATTTGTGCATACATGGAGTTTTCCTACATTCATGGGATAGGCTAGCTTATGTGGAGATGTGTGTCATAGATGTGTCATAGGTGTCATAAGAATGTCATAAGTAACTCCTTTGATTGGCTATTCTAGGTATGGGAGTTACTTCTCTATTCTTAGCACCTTGTCACCACCTTTCATGGATAAGTTACAGTCTATTCTTGGGGTGCTTTGACCACCTTTTGTGGAGGAGTTAATTACGAGCTCTCCTATATTTATTCTTCATTATGGCCATCTCATGTTAATCAAATATTGGGTTTTTCTCCTATTTGTCTTTTGAAAATTATCTCCTTCTGTGTTTTCACTTTGCTTTAGCTTCTTTGTGGTGTGCACTAGCTTCGTCTCATGTGATCACATGACCATTGCATTTGCATTATTCAGACCTTGGCAACAACTCTGATAATATTTTTGACCTACTATAATAAATACCAAATTTAGCTTTTTGGTTTTATTGCAAAACAACACGTATACATTATATTACACATATGTGTTATATAACATATAACCATTATTTGAATTTGAATTCAAAACTGAGCCTCTAGACTCAAAAATGGCTTGGATTTTTGAGCCAAAGGCTTGTGACTATGCATCTATAGTTGAGATCGAGAGTTTTGATAGAAAACAAGAAAATTCAACTTCAATTGCCAAATATTCTATGGATTTAAATATAAAAATTTAAAAAATTATTACCGTCATGATGAGCATGCTATCCTCTTTCCAAATATATGATTTTATATGTTTTGGGATATTTTAAGGGTTCAAACTATATTTATTTCTAACTACACCTTTTTTATGTCACTATATGATGCACATATACATGCCTATTCATGTCTATATAAAAAAAAATAGTTGATCCAAGTGCAAAAAAATTATATGGTAACAAATTAGGCCTAATTTTGCACACATTAAAATAATCAAATTTCATTTTTTTAGATAGTTAGGGGGTCTCAAGGCCAACTATCCATTTTTTGTCAATTTTTAGGATCTACTTAATTGTAAAATTAATAAAAAAATATTCATTGAAAAAAATATTAAAACAAAAATTGTAACACACTAGAATATCTTATCTAAATATTGACCAAAGGGTTTCAAACAATATTTAATGATGCTCAAAAAATGGTAGGTTGCACGACCTTCTATCTACTATGTTTTCTTAAAAGAATGGAGGTCCTCTTACAATTTTAGATGTTTGACCTATTTATACTTAAACATTTTAAAAAAATAAATGGTCTTTTGGAAACAAGACTCAAAATTCTACAATTCATGTTTCTATACCATCTTCAAATTTTTAGTGTAGCTATCGCAAATTATCTATAGAAGTTTAAATTTCCAAAATTCTAGAAAAATTATGTCTATGGGGAGGCCCTTTTTTGTCTCCTAAATGTGTGGACTTACCCATTATTTTCACCCTTTTACTGCTTTGATCAATCTAATATACACATTGTAAGTGAAAAGAAGTTGGTAATTATAATTACTTCCATTTAACATCTATAAATATTTTCTAGATATAGAAAATCGTTCATAGTGTCAATTATATAACAAATACATAACTTTATTTTTCATCAATAGCCATAACACATGTGAATATTGAAATATGACCCAAAAAAATAATGTGTTATTGATGGATACAAGACTTTGCAATAGGTTATATTTTCATCTCTGAAACTTATAATAGTCATTTATTTTGGAAACCATTACAATGTATCAGTAAATTGAAGGTATGTACATTATCATATATCTATAGTTTTTTTTGTTCATAAACATAATTGACTTGAATTTCAAAAAAACATAATAAGATACTATTGAAATATTGAATAAACTAATAATTGTAGATAGTTATGAACCATAAAATAGACACAATATAATAACATTAACCATGCTTTCGTTAAACATCACCTTTTCCATAGTGTAGCATTTTACTACATTATTAGTGATTGTATATTCGATACACTCCAAATTATACTACATTTTCAATATACACCCTTAGAATTAATAATTGGGATCATTGACCATTTCTTAAATCAATTGCATATCACTCATTTAATTGTAATTAAATCATATGAACTATAATTGGATCCTTCTGAACTATGCATATTACATCAAGTACATGATATTGAAACATATTTCTATAGTATGTGATTATCTGCATCCCTTGCTTCCCTTGACAATAAATATGGTTTATGGGGAGACATTTTTATATACATTGGCTAGTTATATGGCTCAATATATAAATATGCATATGGTGCTCTAAAAGGAAAAAAAATTGCCTTTAATTTAATAAATAATGTTAAAAAATCCATACTTGAAATTATTTTATAATACAAATCCTATTTGAGGACATTATGAGACACTATATTGGCAAAAAATTCAATACATTGTGTCATCGACACATATTCAAATGTCTAATATGTACAAACAACTGGAGCCATATTGGATAACCATTTCACCAAAACTAGAGATCAATAACTTTTATAGGCTTTTTATGTGCAATTTTGATTGTGGTGAGAGATTTTTCAATTCAATTTTCCAATTGAAAACTTTTGAATTTTATATATGATGTCTATTTCACTATCTTGCATAATAATTTTTCAATGCAACATTATGCAAGAATGAAAAATCTCTATATTGTATAGAAATAAAATTAGGGGCCAACTTAATACAAAACATGAGTTAAATTTCAAGATGGTAGACATACATTGTAAACTTAGGAAATCCCTTCAATGAAATCAAAACTCAAGGAGGTGATTTTTGATTTGAGTTGATATTCATAGTTCATGATGTAAATATTCATCTTTGGTCATGTTATAGTACATGTATATCAAATATGTATATGGGATCTTTGGAACTCACAAATAGTTATAACATAATCTTCTTCAAAACAGATACAAACCATATTATCTAAGTCATTGGACAAGAGTTATCAAAATGCAACAAATATTCCTAACTATAATATATAATAAATAACATTAAACAAGATAAATACAATACCTTCTTGTGCTTCTAAACAAATTAAAAAATATGGAAAAAATACATGAAGATAATATATACAAGACATTCAAGAGAACATAAGAAATGCATTGAGTAATACATTGGTAACATCTTTTAGTGTCTTGAAATGTATTGCATGGAACAAAGGAAGTAATGTAACAAGAAAAATCATAAACTACATAAAAGATGCACAAAAACATGCATGTCTAGTGTGCAGCCAATTGCACATCACCTATAACAATACAAATTTTAAGCAATCAAAAAAAGAAAGATATATGAAATTGATAGAGAAAAATGAAATAATAATACAAAATATATGTATTACATGTAATAATTCAACAAAAATATGATTATTTCAAACGTTTCATCTCTTATACACATCTAGTTGAACATGCCTTTGACATGTGTCAAAACTCTAACAGATCAAGAAGATCTTCTTGTTTCATTATGAATTACTTTTACTCATATCAGGAAACTAAGATTAAAAAAATGTAAATTTTATTAATGGGGTAATCATAATGTGCCATTGAACACTGACATAATACAAAAAACATTATCACACTCAACAAATTAAATATCAACAATCAATTTTAAACTAAATATAAAATTAGAATACAAAAACACATACTCAAAATGAAGGCTTCATCCAAACATAATCATGTTTGCTTTAAAATATTTATGAAAAATATATTGTATCAATCATAAAATTCACAATTATAAAAGATTGGAAACAATTATTACATACTAATAGAAACACGAAATGATACATAACATAGACTTTGACAAGTAGAAAATAATAAGTTAATAAGATAATGCTCCTACTATGACCATGCTACATATATTTATAGAGTTGATATAGATTCATGATCTCTAAGATAAAATTATTTAACTTCCACTAACAAATTGCCAACAACCACTTATAATTTTTAAAGACAAGTAAAGTATGAAGAGGAAATTAACTTCCTGACACTTTTTTAATGTAGGCCATGCAACAAAAACATAACAACTAGATTTTCATATGATAAAATTATTCAATATGAATTACAACATAATAATCACTCATTTTCAAGGTGATGAAAATTATAATTGACCAGGTGATGGTGATGTTATGCATGAGAATAGAAAAGGGAAATTAGAAGGAAGAAAACTTCTATCAAAATATGTCTAGTATAGAATGAATCTAGAAAAATTATTTAAATTTGATATCGAATATATTACCTTAAAAAAAAATATCACCATATTATTTACAACAAATATGTAAAAACACTTTTGCAATGATTCATCAATAGGACTGCTAACATTTTTTGTTACATTCTCAAGTTTCAAACTTTATTGGGAACCCCTTACAAAATCAATATATAAATTACATAATAATCATTTGAATCAATATGAAATAAACAAATCTAACATATTTAATACAGATGATCATGTCTTTTTATCTCAAAATATCTTGTTACATGTACATGATACAATACATAGAATAAAGGTGATGCTAACAATGATATACAAAGATTAATCTCTGTTACATGTACACATGATACTATACATAGAATAAAGGTGATGCTAACCATGATATAAAAGATGAATATTTTTTAGGTGATTATAAGATAATTTATTGGTCACAAAATTTTAGAATTGAGGAATTCAACACTTGTATTTTATGTTATGGATAAAATTTTCACTAATTTATGATAAGGAAAAAAATTAGACATTATGAGCTTTATCGATGATTACATAACTTGTAATGGAAATATTTTTGATTCAAACCTAATAAAATTGCATGAACCCTACCATACTAGAAGATGTAAGAAAAATTAAAAATGATTTTGAAGATGATGTCCTTGTCACATACATGTTAGGGTGTGGAGCTAAAAGCTTCACCTTAGGCAAACATGGAGGTTTCTGAGGATGACAGTCACTGGTGTTGGCAGGCCACAACCAATGTCAGTCAGAGGACAGTGCAGAATGAAACTGACATCAGCAGGGATCGGCCGGCGTCGGTCACCTCTAGTCAGATAGGGACCGACGTCGGTTGCCTGTGGTGGTCCAGAACTGCTGTTGACGAACAGTCAGTTAAGTGAATGCGGTGTTTGCATGATGAAGATGAGTTCGAATTCTTGAGCCGCAAGTCTAATTATTATATGTATGAGATCTATATAATAGACTCATGGGCTGTATTGTTAAGTGGAGAACTTGTAGAACTTGGAGAGTTCTTCCCATGGTGGAATCAAGTAGGATTCCCCATGTATGCAAGATCAGGTTTGATATGCAGGGTGTTGTAGGATCATAGAGGAGATCTACATGTGATAAGTAAGATCAGGTTGGTTTGTAGGGGTGTGTATATACGAGGGTCAAAAGGAGATCGGTGGGGGAGCAGAATCCAAGGTGACAGCAATACATCAAGGAATAGGATCATGGTGAGATCTACTTGGAGTACCAGTTCATACTCGGTTGTACTGGACGTACAATGAGGTGAATAATAGCTTGTGTTAGCTATGTGTTATGACCTATTGAGAGAAGATTACTCAAGTGGGAAGATTACTGGGAGCCCTTGAGGAGGAAGCCTCATAGAGGTGGAAGAAGAGTGTGATCTCTTTATTGTAATTTCCTTTGTAATGAGTTAAATACAATTGTGTGTTACCTCTCATATTCTGTGTGTTTTCTCATTGATAGTTATTTGTTCTTCTGGTTATTTCCGCAATCTTAAGTTGCTTATACAATGGTAATCATGTGTGCTCTTAATTCTGACAAGTTGTGTCAGAGCTTTGGGGAACTTAGGTCCTATCAATACAAAACTTTGCCATTGAGACAACATAACAAGCAATTGATATGTGAAGGTCTCATACATGCTTAAGGTGATGCGACTATTACTATTAACTTTCCTGATAGCCTTATCCACATACATGAACAAAAAGTTCATCTTAGAAAAATAATATGTGATTTGCATTTTAATATATCTCCAAAAATAAATTATGTTCATGGGAATTGCAAGACAATACTATTGTTAGATGAATCTAGTCTATTGGAGAGCATACCACTTATATATAAATAATATAAGTTTATCCAAATTACATTATCCATCAACTAGAAACTAGCATGGATGCCTATGGAATTCCATGATGGTCATAATTATCACATGTGCCTAAAAAACTAGAATGCAACTGGTAAATACTAAATAAATATGGAAATATTGAACATGAAACTATGAAGATATGTTTCTTCTCTTGCATACACTCGACATGCTCAATTCTCTAATTCCACATTAGAAAATCTAAACTAGTCTCCTAACCTTGCATCTTTATCTATATGGAAATTTTGATCCTCTATTCATTGTAGTTCAAAAAAATATATAAGTTAAATAATTTCTAATTTACTTGTTCAAAAAAATCTTCAGGCATCTTGGTTTTGAAAATGCTTTCAAAACTGATCAATCATCATTCATCACACCATTAAAAGTTGGAAAATTCATCCATGAATTGTCTACATTGTTGCACACAATAAAAAAGGTATGTTATGTGATATAACAAACACTCAAGCTCATAATCTAAGTTTTCTTTTTTTTACATGCAATTAACATCGAGATATTAAATTCTAACACTTTCAATCTAAGATTTTTTAGGTCGAATGTTCATTGAAAAGTGCCAATATATATTCAATGTCATTCCAAATCACTAACAACAATTGTATTTTCTTAAATCAACCAACACAACTTACCCATGCTACAACATTCAATTTTCCTTCTTGTCATCAAGCAACTTCATGTGTATTTCCATCTCCCGATTTTTAATCTAAAAACTATCAAAAATACTAATATACAATGTAGTCTTTCAAAGTCACTATTGAAAACAATCCTTCTTGCATTCACATAAATCACACACAATGACTATTTGGTAGACAAGGTAAGCACTATTTATTTTCTAAGAGGATTTTCATTGCAAGGAAGATTCACTCTTGATAAACAAAAAACCTTTCTACATGTTGAAGAATTGAACAAAAAGTAAGGTATTTAATTTGTTGCTAAATATTTTCTTTCTTTTTCCATATTTAAGACTACACACAGCTAACTAATTTTTACTCATTGTCTCTCATTATGTAGATAAACACTTTCATTGATAAATACCTCCCTTGCCTACACAGATAAGATGAATAGTGGCGAACAATAGTACCTATGGATAACTTGTCTCTTGAAGATATAGTATGTTTTATTTTTGTTTCAAAATTTTAAATCAATTTTGTGAATATGGTCTAAACCTCAATACATATTTCTTTGCCAATAGTGTTTAGTTATATATCTTATTCCTTGAGGATTCATATCTCAGACATATACTATGTTCCTTTTTTGTTACCAAACACTGCCATTGCTTTGTAATTATATTTTTCTATATTTATCAATAAAATAAACTATTTTTCTTTTTTTTTTAAATTTTATATCTATTAAAAAATAACTACATTGGTGGATATTTATTTCCAATTTCAAAGCTCCTATTGTGGCATAGCTAGGAGCACACTTTCAAAGATTAATTGGTATGCTAGTTGCATTTGGTAAAACAATGTTCATTATATAGGGGAAATATTGTTGTCACTCACATATTTTATTTGGGTCTCTTGAAATTATATTATAATAGTTATTTTTGATTAATTGTCATTTTTATTTATCATTTCAATTTTTATTTTTGTTTTATATCAATATGTAAGGTACCAAATTATTGATATTAATTATGGTTATGTGATACTTCATCCAAACATGATGTGGACTTATTTTTTTAATTATAATCCCTTATGATGTGTATTTATATTGATTCTTAGCCAAATATATAATTGAGTCCATGATCTGCAAAATTTGATATTGTCTATGGGCATGGCTGGACCACCCAATGCACAGTAGGCAGCTGATAATTTTGTCTACAAAATACAACTTTGTTATTTTAATTCTACATTGGTTTCCATCTCTTTTTCACTTTCCTTTGGTTCTTTCAAAAATTTCATGTTCTTGTTCTCTACCATTCTTAAATCATTTCCACACATAACCTCCTTTAACTAATTCAATTAGGTTATCCATTAAGTCTCCCTTGGCCCCAAATCACATTCACTAGTGACATAGCATGTACATATAATTATAGCAATGTGGCAAGCTCAAAATAATATTTCAAATGGTTCACCATCATAAAAACAAATTCCATTAACAAATGATATCAAATCTATAACTTCAAATGATTTACCATCATAAATACCCTAGTTGTTGCCCAAAGGTGAAAGAAAAGTTAGAGGAATTGGACTTTTGTTTTTGTGATTATATCTAGTAAGTGTTTTCTTTTTCATTTATGGAATATATTCTCCTTTTATGTATTATATTGTGATAGACTACCTTTATCGTTTTCTACTCTAACAACACTCTATTATTAATGTACAAGAAATCACCCACAATGCAAAAATTTAAATAATATTAATAAATTTGAAACTCAATTAGGCGGGGACTAATACAAAATTCTCACACCAAAGAAATTCTCACATCATATTGTGCTTACCAAGTGTTTTCTTTTATTTTGTAATGTATATTCTCCTTTTAATCAAAATTTAACCACTACATTCCCTCCCACCTAGGACCGATCATCAAGCGAGGATCTTTTCTACTAAGTGACAAGACAAACAAATAGAGGGATTCAATCTATAAGCTCATTTGATACGGTGTATGTCAAATGTAAAGTCTTTGTCAATAGAATATGGCACCATAATGAGAGCTATAAACCACTTTGTAGTGTACGATTTCACAGAAAATATCATGTAAATAAAAAGGATAATAAAAGAAACTAAACTGAAATATCAAATTATCTAAGAGTCCATTGTTCAATATTAAATTATCTCTCATCTTTAAATCTCATTGTTGATTATTAATATAATGTCACATTGTTAATTTTTTTACCATATTTTAAGCTTGCCACAGTTAATTAAGGTGATCTAGGCTAATTTATATGTCAAATATTATTTGGTAATTCAATTATAGACATAGGAAACTTACTTGATCATTTTTTTATAATTGTGTTTGTACATAAATAATAAATGAGTAAGCGATATAAAAAATCTTATAAAATTTATTATTCACTAATATATCACTATTCTTGGACTATATATATATATATATATATATATAGTCCAAGAATAGTGATATATTAGTGAATAATAAATTTTATAAGATTTTTTATATCGCTTACTCATTTATTATTTATGTACATAAATAATAAATGAGTAAGCGATATAAAAAATCTTATAAAATTTATTATTCACTAATATATCACTATTCTTGGACTATATATATATATATATATATATATATATATATATATATATATATATATATATATATATATATATATATATATATAAGTAATATCTGCAATTTCTATATCAATATGAATATTTCACAAATCAAATCTTATTAAAATATTTATGAATTTTTAACTTTGTCAACAAATAAGGTGATCTTTCTGGGTAATGTAAAAGTATAAAAAATAATAATGAAATGTCTTCTACACCTTCCATGCTATTGTTTATTGTTATAAGTGGCTGGCAATTAGTTAGGTGGATGAGGGAGGATGCACAACATGCAAGGAGGTTGTGGCTTTCTTTTGGTTTTGGTTCAGTTTGTTGTTGAATAGGTAGATTACACTACAAAATTGAATATAAAACAATTATAGAAAGCCTATGCACCAGATATAAGTACACAAAAAAAATTAGAGATGTAGTTTATTACAATAGTAAATTACCCAAATGTTATCTCATTAAGATTTTGGTTTGATGTTCATCCTACCTTTACATCTTCAATTTCAATGAAATTTCCATCCTGACAACATTTTCAATTGATATATAACTATTTTTTAGTTTAGTATTCATAAAATATAACTAGTTTTTTTAACAAACTATTTCTCCATTTTATTTAATATAAACTAAACAAATATTATATTATATAATATATACCTTAATACTATATTTGATTATTAAATATATATGTTAATATTATATTACATCATATATTATATTAATTTAAAGTCAATATAATATGGTTTTAATAATATTGGAAATAAATATTATTAAAATGAATTAAAATTTTATGCAGTAGTACCTTACTAATAATAATTTCACATTTAAAAGCATCCATAAAAGGTCACCCGCCTACATGGTAGCTCTTCCTATGCCACGTAGCATATAAACTATGTGTATGCACTAAAGAATGCCATATGCTCTGCGTCAATATAATTTGCCAACTTTTCCCCATGATATACAAAGTCCTCTTCATCTATAACTAAGCTAGATATCATGTTAGCAACTAAGGCTATGTTTCTTCCTATATTTTTAAATGTGAAGCCTTTGGAGCTACACTACATCGAAAAGGGAGTGTATGTTGAAGCATTTTCTAATTTTAAAACTAAGGGCAGGTATCCATACCACCTTGAGAAGTGTAAAAATGCCCTACACTCTACTTCATGGTTCTCCAAATTTGAGTTCTCCTTAAAATATTTCTTAGTAAAATCACATAATGTGGTTTTTTTATTGCTCAAGATTCATTACTATCTTTTGTTTTCTTTCAAAACTGATTAATGTTAGCATAGTAAGGTTAATTTGTCATAAAATTATTGTTTTCCTTTGCATTTTTTCAGACCTCTATATAAAAAAATTATTTTATCCATGATACAAGAGGTAGAAAGGAGAAAACCTGTAGATATTGTGAAAAATAAGGTGATAATTGATAAACTTTTGGGAGAACATGAAAACATATGTTGATAGAATAGCAAGCAGATGATGAGGAGGAAAACATCTAGATCATTGGCATCTTTGTAATGGGTGGATCATGTTTTCTGTCTAATGATAGAGAGGCATCTAATAAAGGGGAAATGCATTCTTTGTAATCTAAGATCCTAAAAGATATGTTAAAATTAGATACAACTATTTAGAGTATATTTGAGGGAAGAATATATTCCAAATATCATTTGGAAATAAATAGTTTTTATTGCTTTCTTATTGTGGTAGATGATATAAGTGACCTAGAGTTTTCTAAATTCCTAACAGGTCTCAAGGATAGTGTTAGTGCGCAATAAAACCCAATAAAATATGAGGGATGCATTTGAAGGTGTGAAGGAGAAGTAGCAGAGCATGGCAGGGGATACACAGAGTTGCATAAGGTCTTGGTATCTTTTATTTTAAAACTTAATGTCTTTTCTATATTTTATGTGGTTTTATATGTTCTACAAAAGAAGGTGTAAAAATTAATGGTCCACCATTTAATATACAATTGATATCATTATTTCTTTGGTTCTTGGTTTAACAACTACCAAATATTGGCATGGTAGTGACACTCCTAAGTGGTATGGTCTGTGTAAAACACATATATCTCAGAGGATGAGTTATGTTGAATATGAATATATTTTTAAATTTTCAAACATCTAAATTATGAAAAATAATCTAATTAATCAACATAATTAATTATAAAAATAGGAAGGTGAAGCATATAATAACCCAACATAAATAGGTTAAAGCCCAGATGTTGAGTTGATCACACAACCCCTATTGACCTATTGATCATGACACATATTGAAGTCATACATTTGTGGGTAGTTTCAAAAATCATCCACACAAGAAACCTTTTCCATTAAGAAACTTTGCACTTTTTTCAGCTATGGGATGGGTTTTGGTAAATGGAAAAAAAATTTCCAATGTTTAAATATGTGCTTTGAGCTTTGGTGAAGAAACATAAATTCACTAGTAAGTTTTTAAAAAAATTAACTTCATTTCAAAACTCTAAAAAATGTGATGAGTATTGATCCCTTTAATCTTTTTTCTAATATATTTATTAATTATTTTTTTACACGGTGAAGGAAATCTTGCACTAATTGATTGGGTGAAAATACTTGGGGGCCCTCTACATTGTATAATAGTTAGGGTCCAAGCTTTATACGATGAGAGGATTCGATTAAGATAATAAGTATAAACACATATGGAGAGAAGCTATACAAAATACTTTCAATTGGAAGGAATATTTATCTCAATGAGCTCAATATTTTAACAGGGTTGGATCCCCATAAAATTTTTGTTCCTCTTGATATAAATTACATTTATATAGTATATTTATAGTAATCTTATGAACTCACCTTCTCCTTTTGAATTTACAATGTTTAAATATTGAAATGGGGATATAATCATTAAGATGAGCAATAACTAAACTCTTCTAATTATAAACCTATCTCATAGCACAAAGTTCAAATATGTGTTTGAATTTGTTGAATAAAAATGAAAAATACCTGGTGCATTTCTTAGTGCTCACATAATCAAACAAACCACATATGAGCCACATTTATGACTTAACCCATGGAAGCAGAAACAAAGCAGTAGGTTAGCAGTTTTTTTAGTGGACGATTGCCACAGTTTTATGTATCTATCCTCTTCAGCATCCTCCATGGGAACACAAAATGATTCTACCATATTTTCCAACTACCAACCATTCAACATGTTATGATCATTCTAAAGAATTATCATCTAACTCCCTGTGTCAGCATGTAAATCGTAGAAAATAACATCTTATTTTTGTTTCATGTGAAATGAATCTAAGGGCTTCACCCCACTATATAAAACTTTGGCTAATTACTAACAACATAAGTCCTTGGATGTTATCCATGTTACAATCCATTACCACCACATCCTCAGTAGTCCCATAAATTATTTTTGACCATTCCACAAGGTGTATCTAGTAAGGAGTATACGGGCCTAATAGGCTAGAGGACCTAGGGGTCTAAGAGACTAAAATAGTCCCAAAACACGCCCAAGGAGGCTCAAAGAGTGTCAAGAATGGGCCAAAACCTTTAAAATGAAGGTTTGGGGGTTTTAGGAGCAATAAAAAGATGAAACAATGGCCTGAATAAATTAAAAAAAAAGCTTCTAACCTAGGACATGGCCTAGCCTCTCCAAGACACAAATTTACCTAAAAAGTCATGGCCTAAACTAGAAGAAGACAAAACAAGCCTGGGGAGCCGAAAAAAGGGCCAAAATTTTCCTAAAATAGAAGGGAAAGGGGAAAATAAGAAGAGAATATTTGTGAGCTTATCAATACATGTTGTTCTTATTTCATGGTATGCATGACTTATCTAGGGTCACATTATTCTCTCTTACATACATGAGGATTAATTGTAGTGATTGAGGTAAGAAAGACATCCTTAAATGATATAGCTAACACTATTGTGTGGGGGTCAACTTTGAGAGATTGTCTCAATGTCAATCTTCATGAGAGGTGAGGAAGGGTGGTAGGAGGCCCATGATAGAAAAATAATAGATAGGGAATTCTATATCAAGTCATAAGTAACCACAACCATGAACCCACACCACCTATAGGCACTATGTTAAAAGAGAGAGGGAGTTGATAGAGGGTTAACTACAAGTAAGCAATATCCCAACCAACTAAAAGAAGCAAGAGATGCTACTTTTATCCTAAGGTGCATCCAAAGAGGGGTGTACAAGCTAAATGAGAAAGGAGGCCCTAAAGGGTTTGATGACAGATGCCATAAGAGGGGTAATCCACCAAATGGGGGATTAAGGAGGGTGTTCTAGTAAGCTGTGAGGCTCACCAAAGCACCATAGGCCCAGTCTTGGGCCTGTCTCTAAGGGAAGGATACCAATTCTCCCTAACTAGAGGCCTAACCTCAAGGTAAGCCACTACTCAACTTACAAATAGGGAAATGGTAACAGGAAGGAGATAAAACACCCATATCCTTAAGTTCACCAGTCGTGACCTAAAACATAGGAGTGTTAAAGGTGAGGTAATTATTGGCGAACAAGACCTCTAAGCCAAAATAAATAAGAGGATAGTGGTGTGTAGAATGTATGGTCATATTCTTCTTATAAGCTCTCCTTTCATTGATTGGGTTGGGTCTTATACCATGGATGGAATAGCACTCAAGATCAGACTTAATGACTATATCAACCTCAATAGAAGATATATTAAGAGAGCCAATAATTCGATGGGAAAAAAATGATGTAAGGGGAAGATTAATGTTTAGGGAGACGTCATAGAAGAGGTATCCAAAAATATATGAGATAGCCTGGTGTCATGGAGTAGAGAAGATTGATTGGTAATCATCCAGATTAAAATGTTCATCCTAGAAGAAATGAGACTCAAAAATAGGGGGTGTATGAGAATATATAGACCCTTATGAGGAGATAACCAAAGCTTCACCTTATGGCTTTGCCTTTATGTAGAGTAATTCCTAGGGATCTAGGTCAGCCTCCATGGAGTGAAACTCACCTTCATGCACAAACTACACCATGTAAAACATGGTAGACATGATGACATGCATGGCAACAATCTAAGGATGACCAAGAATCATGTTGTATGAAAGATAAAGGTATAACACACAAAACATGATTTTGACTATTTTGAGGCCAATCTTGAGATAGAGCTTCATGTTTTCCACTAGTGTAATTAGTTTATTATTGAGACTATCATAATTATGGAAAAAATCGAAGAGATTTTTTATATTGATCCCAAACTCATTGAATACACAAAAGGGGCATGATATTTAACATGATTCTTCATCCATGATATACCTCTTAACATGATAGTCATCAATGGAGGTCTTGATATAGAGAAGGAACCTATCCCTCTTGGCTATAATTAAAGCATTTGGAAAATAGGTAGGGTCAAAAGTGATAATGGGAGGGGGAGGGTGCTCATATGCATCAGAGTTAAACAGAGATTTAACATCATCCCATAATGAACCCTCATGAGAGAAACCAAGCTCGTCAAAGATAAGGCCCCTTTACTTAGGGCTAAGGAGAAGAAAGTCCCAATGGAGATCCCAACTGAGAGGCCCTATAACTCCTCTATGATGGAGTAATGATGTTGTCTATCCTAGGGGGAATGTTATGCCTAAAGTCAAATCTAACTTTGGGATTTCTTGCCCCTATGGGCTAGATAGGGGGCCCAAAACCATTAGTCTCTCCAACAAATTTGATGGCCTAACTAGAGTGTGTGTATATAAAAAACTCATAGCTAGTAGAGGCTATGTCAATAGAAGAAACAAACTTTCTACTCTTGTGCTTGGAATTCCTTCTCGATTCAGCTTGGGAAGATGAGTCAGAATAGTGGAAGATTAATAAGGCTAACATGGGGCATTAGGTTTGGATTTCTTCTTCTTTTCCTTTTCATGGTTAGGTAGAGCTCCTTAAATACATTAAACTTGTTATTGGGTTTTATAAGAGGATAACTCTAGCATGAATGTGAGGCTTGCACACCAAACTTTTGGGTAGCATAATTAACATCATTGTATCCCTTCATGTGATGGGAATTATACAAAATTGTGGGGTTGTAAGGAAACATCATCCATTATTTTATTGTTCTTGATTAAAAAACCTTATTTTTATCTAGCTTCTTGGTCAAAGCATTCACCTCATATCTGTCCTTCTTATCCTTCTTCTCAAGAAAAGAATCAGTGACACCATCATCGATCATATTATGATTGCAATCATGTAAAGAAGATGAATTTTAGGAATGGATAGGCTCTATTCCCACATTTTACTTAAATACATAAATCTTTAGACACTCATTAATAGCTTCATCATAAGAGGTTCATACTTGAGGACCTCCAAGTGAACCTCCTACCTTAATGCTTGCATGAACATATCATAAGGCTAGTCATCTGAGAACCTAGTCCTATATGTATGAATAGGTGATCACCATCTACACTTAAAATCAAAGTTAAAATCATGCTTAGCCTATGACATGGATGTGACTGATTAGATTTTAAGGTTAAAAGGTTTGTAAATATCAAAATATTAGAGGAAGTCATCTAGAAGGAGCTAAAAACTAAAGAGAGAATTTGAGAGTAGATTTTAAAACTAGACAAGAGCTTTAGCTCATATAGAATCAGAGAAGAGATTCAAAATCATGCCTTCATCCTATTCAAAATTCATACACACCATCATTAATGTCATGATAATCTCCATGGGAATGGAGTTCCACATCCCATTGAACTTAGGTAGTTTAGGGATACGAGTAAGGAGGGGAATAACATGCACCCAAGGGTCTAGAGGATTCTGACAGAGATCTTCATAATCATGGTTGATAGCAGGTTGGTGGTGAACTATAATAGGGGTTTCATAATGGTGATGATGTTACTTATGCCCATAGGCATCACCATGACCATAACCATGGGGAAGATGATGTTGGGAAGGCTCTTAACAGGGAGAATTGTCATAATATAAATAATCTCTTCCACAAGATGGAAAATGACCACAAGAAGTGTGATGGTCCCCATGGGCATGAATGGAAGACATGGAATACTCATGAAAATGGTTGTGATGATCAAAATATCCATGATATTAGTCATGTACCATCACATCAGGGTTAACTGATGGCTACTGATGCTCCTGATATGCATCCCATGGATCTAAAGTCTACAAGTGGTAACCAAAATTACAATGCTCATCAAAAAATCTAAAATAGGGACTATAAGGATGGGAGGAACCCCCTAGATGGGGATATCTTGATGTATTAGATTACCTATGACCCACAACATGATTATGAGGATGTACCTACTTTAGTGTCTCTTGCCAGGAGAGAGGTGGGGAACTTACAGAGAATTGGTCAAGGAACTTGACACCATTGACTCCTAGGTGGATAAGGAAGAACTTCATTTACATGAAGATGTATATGGAAATCACTAATGATTATATGTAACTCATCAGGCCCTAGTTGTGAGAGGAGATCCTCATCACCTTGAATGAGTGAACGAGGCATGGTATGAGATCGAGATAAAACATCCCTATATAAATTAATCTTAGACTAGTGAAAAGGAGACCGAGTCCACTAGTTATAGTCCTTCCAATATTATTCTATTTTGAACATGAGAGGGTGTAGAATACAATTTTGGGTTGAGGTAAGATCCCTAGTCCTATGGTGTCTATGGAATTCCATGTAAGCATGGATCACTTAGTGGTGAACTTAGGGATGAGACCTTAAAGCCACTAGGAATGAAATCCCAAAAGTGGGAGATCGGCCATGGATGCAATAAAGTATGAGAAATATGAGAAATAATAAAAAAAGGAAAACTAATGGATAACCAATTGGGAGAAAGAAAATAACCAAAGTACAAGAAAATAACCAAGGCAAGAGCCAAAACATAACTAAAAGCAAAGCCTAATAGCTAATAGAGGGGAGTTACCAAGAGAGATCTAAATGGGATAGAAATAATGTGAAACCATATATGAGGTGCTATTGTATGTACCAAAATGCAGCTACAACAAATAAATATGTTTTCATGAAAGGGTTCAAGATCATGCCTATTCTATATTTGAGCTATCTTTCCACATCAATACTACCATTTTCTAGCAATGCAATGTTCTAGTTTAACAAGAGAGATTGTTTAAGCAACTTTTATAGATCATTTTGAGCATGTAGAGTCTTACTATGTAATGAGAATGTTTCCAATGCAAGTATAACATGTAATGGTAAATATTTCAAGAAATGAGTATATCTTGTAACCATATATGAATGCATAAACTTCAAAAACTATTCTAAACAATGCAAAAAATAACTAAATCACTAAAGAAGATCAAACTCTAGCATTTATACTATGGAAAATAAACAAAGAGTTTCACTACAAATCAAAGTTCTCTCATAACCAAATAAAATATATGTTCAAAATTTCTACCAACTAATTATCCAAGCTAAGAGGCAAGAGAGGAAGAAGATCATGTTGTGTGTAATATGAGTCTAGACCAAGAGTCAAAAGTTATGGAGGAGGTAAAGGAGAAGCCACCAATCTATGGAAGATCCACTAGAAAGAGTAGAAAATAAGTTAAATGGATTCTTAAGGAATAAATTACGAACCCAAAAACTTTAGTAACACTATCAATAGTAATGAGAATCACCAAGAATAGCTATAGCAATTTAAGGCATCCCTTGCCACAATGGAAGTTATTGTGCCAAGCAAGAATCAAGAGAGATTCAAGGAGGCAGCCAACATTCAAATAGATTGATCAAGTGTGAAGATTATAAATATAAAGTGATAAATAGAGAGGCTAAAATGAATGATAGTGAGGCATATGTCCCAACCCTAATCTACCAAAAGTCCTAAAATTAGCCATTTTTTACCATTTGGGTCTAAACTTGCACTTTTGAATGCATTTTGCCTAGCTCGTGTCCAAGTCATGGCTTTTTTGAAGGAAAAATACAACCTAAGCCATGGGTTTCCTTCATACAAGTTGTGTCTTGGGTAAAATAAGGGCTTAGGCTAGTCAACAGGCTTCTGAAAGCTTCAGAGGGGTCTCTAGAGGGCCTATCTTGCATGCAAAAGGGTCAAGAAGGACTAAATATGTATGGAGGGTAAGAATATGATGCAATAGAGGTTCAAATATGTGGATGATGTATCAAATTAGGATGACCATGGTTGGTATTCTATACATGAGCTGATGTGTAATCATAGGGAGGAGTAGGGTCATGGGAAGTACAATTACACATTCCACCTGCACATAAGTGATGCTAGCAAATCCATAATTTATATATAGAATTTCCATATATACACTAATACAATGATTGAATTTAATTATGTTGTTTAATGAAATTCCTCCCTTGGGGCTAAACCTCTGTCCTTTCAACAACCATTATTTCAAATGCCCCTCCATAGTGTTATATTCCAACCATACATTATCCAATACCTTATTATAATTAACTTCAAGCCTTGGAATCCTAAGGTACCTCTCAAATTATCATCCTAAAACATATGAAAATACATTATTTACTTTTTTAAGATGCAAAAAATATCTAGAGCAAGTTCCATTAAATAAAAAATCACAAATTAAATCAATGCAAGGCATTACCTCTAGCTTTACATCCATGTTATGGAGCCCCATGGTATTAACTAGAAATAAATTCTTAATGTATTTTTTATCCTCCTAGGATAGAATATCTTTTTATTAATATGGTGCTATAGACTCCACTACATTCTAGATGGATGGATAGTAGGGAAAATTGAAGTACATGACACTTTTTAAAATATAGTCTTTGTATACTCAATCCTCCCAGTAATGGAGTACGTAGAAGGGGCCTAGCAACATGCTGGTATTGAAGAAATAATTTCAATAATTTGGGACTATGTATCTCCTTCATAAACTATTTGAACACTCTTACAGATTTGCTAAAAAACTAGGGCCTTTGGTTGCTTGAGAGCTAAAAATTAAAATGTTAAACTTGTAGATTAATGTCAAAGTGATTTGTCTTTATTTAGAATTCACATATATTTCTTAAGCATGTGCCTTGAATTCACAATTGGTGTGACATAAATGTAAATAATTCATTATTATTATTTTCCCATTTAGATTTAAATCTGCTAGTCAATTTTGGTAGGTTTTTGTTTGCCAAATTGCATTTTTTTGTCAATTCATGTGCCCAGTCACTTATTTAAGATAATTTTCAATATTTAAGGTATTATCCTTCACTTATCTATCAAAATAATTTATGTGTACCTTGGCCACACATGTCCTTGATCATGAAACTTGTTTAATTATAATTTACCTAGGGTGTTTAGACTTATGATCCTACTTCACATGCCCCAGGTTACGAGTCGACTCAATTAAACCATGTGAAACAATCTCAAGGTTTGGGGATATTTGAACTTTTGAACTATTTACACCCATAGGATGGATTTAGGTGGTCACATATCAATACGTGCCATGATCTTGGATAATCAGAGACTCATAACCATGGGGCCATGAGGCCATTAACTTGGTGTTTCTCTTAGAATGCTTCGAATTAATAGGATTGAAAGTAATTTTTCTCAGAGTCAACTATCTATAGAACTTCTCAAAACAACATTGCACATACTCTTTATAATGTTATTGATCGATTGTCACTGATATATAAATAGTACTCCCATAATATTTTTTAATCTTCCTCTAATGTATCAAATACATTCATGAATGCTATATGCATGAATATGGAAACTTATGTTGAGTTGTAATACTACAAGTGAACTTCCATTTGTGGTTTGAATGTGTAATTTTAAGTAAATTAAACTATTAAAATAATAGAATCAAGTGGGAACGTGTCCTTTCTTATTTTAATAGTTTAATCTAACTATTTAGCCTTGTGTGTACCTTGCATACTCATAAATAAATTTCTCCATGAATTCGATCATAAATTCTGAAATATGTATATCTTTCGTAAGAATCTCACACCTTTTATATTCTTTTCCATCTTTTAGTTGATAAGTCACATATTTATATTTTATCAAACCAAATAATTCCTATCCATCTGTACCTGTACACTCCTCATGGATACATTTTTTTAAATTTTGACAATCCACAATAAATGCTATAATTTTCATTTAAACATGCTTTCTTATAAAATAAATATCCATGTAGTCTTTCATAAAAATATTTGTAATAAATTCTCTAACTAATTTTGGTATAACTTCTATGCCACTCCTAAAAAATGTTGTTAGTATGCAAAGTACAATGAATGTGGTGAAAAACATCATAGTGAATTGAAAATTCAACATGTTTCCTACAACAAGTAGTGCATTTGTGATTTATTTTTACATAAAAAGTTTTGGATATCTCAAAAAATATTTGAATAATATCAATTTATGGATGTTTTTTTCCAAAAACATAGAGTACAATTGTATTTAAGTTAATCAAATAAATGTTTCAGATTTGGTTTATGATTACAAGAACAAACTCTTATTTTCAATACATCTCTTGCATTGGGTGAAACTCTTGTATTATCTTTGCAAAATTATGCAAGTATTTCAAAACATTGGCTATAGCCTTGTCCTTTCATGAAAGTATACTAGAGAATGCCTAGAGCTCTTTGGTATTGGGTTCATTAAGTCTTTCATGTCTTGAAATTGATTTCATTAATGTTTTTATATTTATATAAGGTATTCAACTTGTGTGCAAAATCAATCATTGTTTCTCTATTACATCACTTACTGTATAAGTTGTCATTATACGTCGGGTAGCATTACAATCTCTATTATGTGATCTCATACCTATAGTATGATATGCATCATATATTTTTTCAAAAATTTCATCATTTTCATCAATCATGTTAGATGTTCTTAGTCTTAATGTCTACATTTTATATCTCATTTTAACCAATAGCATCAACAAAACAAATAATTGACATCTTTGACTATCATAATCTAATCTATGAAAGAAATTATCCCAAATTTCTTGAGCTAATCTTCATGAATGGAGGTCAGACATTTTGTTATGCATTATTTTTAAAATATTTTCATCAACTTCAATTAAGTGCTTTCCTTTTCTATGCATAATTCTTGGAGGTGTTGTTATTGGTGGAATCCATTGAGAAGGTGTTTCAAAACCATTATATGTTTCCATGAAATTTTCTTCATTGTTTGTTTCTTCATTATATGTTTTCATAGAATTTTCTTCATTGTTAATTGCATTATTTTTTGTTTCCATTTAATTTTCTTCATTATAGCATCATGCATAGGCTCTTCATCAACAAAATAAAAAACATTAAAATTTTAATGTGAACTTCCAACATTATCTAATTCATTATTGTCAATGTCATCACAATTCAATTAATTATTGTCAATTTCATCATAATTCAATTAATTACTATCAATTTCATTATAATTCAATTCAACATTGTCAATTTCAATACTATTCAATCATTATTGTCAATTCCCTCATTATCTAAGGCATTTGGTTCATTAGGGTTAGTGTTTGTACCTTGTCTAGAATTAAATGCTTGCATTCGTATCCTATTTTTTCCTCTCAACTCTTCTAATTGTGTTAGTGTTTTGTCCTTCAACTTATTGATCTTATTTGAATGAAAACCAAAGCCCATTTTGACAAAATTACTCAAGAAAGTACTTCAAAATGTGGGATCCAAAAAAATACTTAAAAATATATGTAGAGAATATGCAAAGTGTGCATAGAGAATATCTGTGGGGATAGAAATATCAATTTGGAAAAAAAAAACATTAAAAAGTAATTTTTATCTATACTTTAATGAGCGTGTATGCGTTACTTGAATTTTAAGCATATACTATAAAAATAAACAAAATTGTTCATAATCAATGCATAAATCCCCAATAATACTATAATATGATGTAATAAAACTCAATAAGACTATAATATGATGCATAAATCCCTAATATGATGTAATAAGACTATCATATGTTGTAATCAGGCTATCATATGAAGTAATAAAGCTAAATATGATGTAATAAGGCTCAATATGATGTAATAAGACTAGCATATGATGTAATAAAATTATCATATGATGTAATAAGACTATCATACGATGTAAGAAGATGAATATATGATGTAATAAATCCCTAATATGATGTAATAAGACTATCATATGATGCAATAAGGCTATCATATGATTCAATAAGGCTCAATATGATGTACAAATCCCTAATATGATGCATAAATCTCTAATATGATACAATAACACTATGAAGCAATAAGACTATCATATGATGTAATAAAGCTCAATATGTAAGGCAAAATGAGCTAATTTTGCCCCAAATCCCATCATAGGTCCTTAAAAAACTAGGTGAACAATGGGTTCACAAATTGACACTAATCACATGCATGAATTTATGCATTTATGATGAAATTAGGGAACTTAGCGGGTTGTGATTGTTTTAAAATTAAGATTTAGGGGTAGAGGTTTAGTGTAACAGGTTTGTACATGTGTCTGTGTCATTAAATTAGGGTTTATGGGAAATGTACATGTTCAAGTGATAAAATTAGGGTTTACAGTCAACATGTCATGAAATGTGAGCAAATTTAGCCCCTTTAATCACATCATTGACTCTAATTTAGGTTCAATGGGTTTAAATTGGAAAAAATTGCATTTTTTATTAAATTAGTTTTAATTAAGCCATACATGTTACATAAATTATATAATTTATTGGGCCATAAATTTGGTTTAGGGGCTCAATTTTGATTGAATCATGTCCCTAATTGCACCAATTGACTAATTGGTTAAATTCATGATAGAATCATACTTAATTTTGTCCCAAATCATATATCATGCTCTTATAGTTACATCAAAAAGGGGTTTAAATTGGCCTCCCGTGCCTCCTCAATTGAATGAATCAACTCTTTGGTTCATTGTATATATACATGATGAAATTCTAGGGTTAATTTCACTCTAAGTCACCTCATGTATAAAATTTAATATAGGTTCATACATGTTTTATTTTGACCCTAATTGTCTATATAATTGAAGCTTGTTGTGTACATGTGGACCTCGTATAGCCAAAAATGTTAAAGTTATCATAGATACATCAAGTCCTGGAAGTTTTAGAGTTGAAAATGCCTTAGGAAGCCAAATCTAATTACATATCACCACGTGTACCTCATACATACCTAGAAGTTTCAACACTATTAGAGATGTTAGGTCTTAGAAGTGTTAAATAGCTATCAAAGCCCTGTGAAGCCTAATATAATTAGATGTCACCATGTGTATCTTATACACACATATAAGTGTTAGAGATATAACTATCAAGTCCTAAAAGCATCAAATTTATTAGAGCCTCAAGATGCCCAATCAATCAAAGATTTCCACATTTAGGTATAGTACACCTTGAGAAGTATTAGAGTTGTTAGATACACATACATTCTAGATCCCAAAGATCAAATATGTTAGCAATTTGGGAGTCCTGATCTAATTAGAGATGACCACAAGTGTTTATATATACCAAGTGGTCTATTTGAATAGATAAGACTGATAGGTTAGTCATAGACCCATTGTCTTAAGTCATCAAAAGTACTTAATCATTTCATGAAAAATAAGAAACACATGGAAAATATGAACACATCTCAGATTTTATGAGGGACAAATCTAGGCATGTACATGCTGCACTCTCTACATTTATTAGCTCACATGAGTGGAACTCATGATTTTTGATACCTAGTAGGTCCCATCACCTACAACCAATCCAATTAAGGCCTATTCATAAATACTTTATATATATATATATATATATATATATATATATATATATATATATATATAATAAAAATGTTTAAATATTGGCATCAATCCCATGAACTCATGTCTAGTAACTAATTTAGATAATGTGAGCCTCTAATTTTCCATTACTATATGGAAATTGTCATGTTTATCCCTTTAAGGTCCCATCCAAATTGAGTGATCATTCAACATTATCAATTTTCTATGTATTCAAATTATTTAGATCTGTCTACCTAGAATTATTTCTAGATCTCAAAGTACATTCATATTACGACCTACATGTAAAAGAGAACACAATTCAACAATGGACTCCTCAAACCCAAATCCTAAGCCAGAGCAAGAATTTTGCGATAATACTTTTTTATCACCCACAACATAATGTTTAAGCTCATTATAATGAAATATGAACAAGATGATTGAACATATAAAAAAATATAATCTTGAAACTTTCGATGAGGGGGTGCACACTATTATTCAATTTTGATAAATAATTTATATGAGGTGAGCAACATCATCCACATGAACAATTATTGGGTCCCTCTGCTCAGTATCATCCTTCAAGGGAAACATGTCTCAGATTTAGGGGGCATTATGACCTTTAATATATCTTGAATAAGATCAATAGATTTTGAGCTAGGGTAACTTATACATATGTCATACTTGGTCAATGTTAGGTTTATGCCACCCTATATTTATAAAGAATATACATCTTTTAATGGTTTTGAACAAGGTCCCTAGTGTATTTAGATATTTTCTAAGTTATACATTCATCACTATTGGTATAACATCTTAAAATCACATCATCACTAATTGATACATGTGACCACTTCAAGTTTATTGAGCTCAAAACCACATATTATATAAGATAAAACATGTAACCAAAGACCAAAATATCAAATATAAGAAAAATGCATACCTTACCCATCATACTACTCTCATTTCTTACTATCCCAATTACATAGTAAGATATAAATCTCTATAATATTGATAAACAAAAAGTGTTATCTAGCTTATTTTTGTTCTTGAAATTATTGCATCCATGCTGTGGACAAGACTAGTCCCATGTCAAAGACCCACTCTTGAGATGAGGTAGGAATGGATGGAGTGGTTGATGGTTGTCTAATGTGTGATAGAGGGGTAGATAAAGGAGGTGCAGGGAATGGAGGATTAACCATATGTCCACAAGAGATATTAATTTTACACAAAATTTGAATACATTAGCAAAATATTAAATAATTTTAACAATAGAACATTCTTGTTAGACTTTCAATTGGGACCTCAAAATGCACCTATTGAATTAGATGCATTTAGTGACCTTGGAAAAAAAATTAGAGGACTTTATTCATCAGATTTTAGGAATGTTTTTGGGATAATACAAGGCATGATTCACATGTATTGGGATCTATTAGATGGCATTATTTAAATAGATATCCAAGAGATATAGTTACACCAAGGACTCAATTCTTATTTATACTTACACAAGATTATTTATACTATATAGTCCAATTCAACAAGTTTGCTACTTAAAAAAATTAGTTCAAAATTTATAAATAAAAGGTTTTGGTCAAAGATATCGAAGAAAAAACAAAAGGGTAAGGAAGGGTAAAACATGTAAGATAAGATTTTAGGTAAGTAGGATAATATTGTACTATAGTAAGGTACATCTTTTCCCTACTATAATAAATACCAAATTTGGCTTTCTGGTTTTATTGAAAAACAACATGTACACATTATATCACACATACATGTTATATAACATGTATGCATTATTTGAATTTGAATTCAAAACTGAGCCTCTAGGCTCGAAAATGGCTTGGATTTTTGAGCCAAAGGCTTGTGACTATGCATCTATAGTTGAGATCGAGAGTTTTGATAGAAAACAACAAATTTCAACTTCAATTGCCAAATATTCTATGGATTTAAACATAAAACTTTAAAAAATTATTACCATCATGATGAGCATGCTATCCTCTTTCCACATATATGATTTTATATGTTTTGGTATATTTTAAGGGTGCAAACTATATTTATTTATAACTACACCTTTTTTAGGCCACTACATGATGCACATATACATGCCTATTCATGTCCTTATAAAAAAAATAAGTTGATCCAAGTGCAAAAAAAATTATATGGTAATAAACTAGGCCTAATTTTTCACACATTAAAAAAAGTCAAATTTCATTTTTTCAGATAGTTAAGGGGGCCTTAAGGCCAGCTATCCATTTTTTTGTCAATTTTCAGGATCTACTAAATTGTAAAATTAATAAAAAAATATTCATTGAAAAAATATTAAAACAAAAATTTATAACACACTAGAATATCTTATCTAAATATTGACCAAAGGGTTTCAAACAATATTTAATGATGCTAAAAAAATGGTAGGTTACACGACCATCTATCTACTACGTTTTCTTTAAATAATGGAGGTCATCTTCAAATTTTAGATGTTTCACCTATTTATACTTAACCATTTTTTAAAATAAATAATCTTTTGGAAATAAGACTCAAAATTTTACAATTCATGTTTCTATACCATATTCAAATTTTGAGTGTAGCTATCTCAAATTATCTATAGAAGTTTAAATTTCAAAAATTATAGAAAAATTATGTCTATGGGTAGGCCCTTTTTTGTCTCCTAAATGTGTACACTTACCCTTAGTTTCCACCGTTTTACTACTTTGATCAATCCAATATACACATTGTAAGTGAAAAGAAGTTGGTAATTATAATTACTTCCATTTAACATCTAGAAAACATTTCTAGATATAGAAAATCATTCATAGTGTGTTATTGAGGGACAAAAGACTTTAAAATAGGTTGTTATATTGTCATATCTAAAATTTACAAGTCATTTATTTTGGAAACCAGTACATTGTATCAATAAATTTAAGGTACGTACATTATCATATATCTATAGTTTTTTTTGTTCAAAAAAATAATGGACTTGAATTTTAAAAAACATAATAAGATACTACTGAAATATTGAATGAACTAATAATTTTAGATAGTTATGAATCATAAAATAGACACAATATACTAACATTAACCATGATTTCATTAAACATCCCCTTTTCCATAGTGTAGCATTTTACTACATTATTAGTGATTGTATATTCGATACACTCCACATTATATTACATTTTCAATATACACCTTAGAATTAAAAATTGGGATCATCGACCATTTCTTAAATCAATTATATATCACTGATTTAATTTCAATTAAATCATATGAACTACAATTAGATCCTTCTGAACTATGCATATTACATTGAGTACATGATACTGAAACATATTTCTATAGTATGTGATTATTTGCATCCCCTGCTTCCCTTGAAAATGAATATGGTTTATGGGGAGACATTTTTTTATACATTGGCTAGTTATATGGCTCAATATATAACTATGCATATGGTCCTTTACAAGGAAAAAAATTACCTTCAATTTAATGAATAATGTTAAAGAAAATCCATACATGAAATTATTTTACAGTACAAATCCTATTTGTGGACATTATGAGACACTATATTGTAAAAAACTTAAATACACTATGGCATCGACACATATTCAAATGTCTAATATGTACAAGCAACTGGAGCCATATTTGATAACTATTTCACCAAAACTAGAGAAAAATAACTTTTATAGGCTTTTTATGTGCAGTTTTGATTGTGGTGAGAGCTTGTTCAATTCAATTTTCCAATTGAAAACTTTTGAATTTTATATATAATGTATATTTCACTATCTTTCATAATCATTTTTCAATTCAACATTATGCAAGAATAAAAAATCTCTATATTGTATAGAAACAAAATTAGGGCCCAACTTAATACAAAACATGAGTGAAATTTCAAGATGGTAGACATACATTGTAAACTTAGAAAATCCATTCAATGAAATCAAAACTAAAGGAGGAGATTTTTTATTTGAGTTGATATTCATAGTTCATGATGTAAATATTCATCTTTGGTCATATTCTAGTGCATGTATAGCAAATATGTATATGGGATCTTTGGAACTCACAAATAGTTATAACGCAATCTTTTTCAAAACAGATATAAACCATATTATTTGAGTCATTGACCAAGAGTTATGAAAATGAAACAGATATTCCTAAATACAATATAAAATAAATAACATTAAACAAGATAAATACAATACCTTCTTGTGCTTCTAAACAAATTAAAAAATATGGAATAAATACATGAAGATAATATATACAAGACATTCAAGAGAACATAAGCAATGCATTGAGTAATACATTCGTAACATCTTTTTGTGTCTTGAAACATATTGCATGGAACAAAGGAATTCATTTAACAAAAAAAATCATAAACTACATAAAAGATGCACAATAACATGCATGTCTGGTGTGCAGCCAATTGCACATCAACTATAACATTACAAATTTTAAGCAATAAAAAAAAGAAACATTTATGAAATTGATAGAGACATGAAATAAAAATACAAAATATATGTATAACATGTAATAATTCAACAAAAATATGATTATTTCAAACTTTTCATCTCTTATACACATCTATTTGAACATTCGTTTGACATGTGTCAAAATGCTAACAAATCAAGAAGAGCTTCTTGTTTCATTATGAATTACTTTTACTCATATCAGGCAACTATGATAAAAAAAATGTAGATTGGATTAATGGGGTAATCATAATGTGCCATTTAAAACTAACATAATACAAAAACATTGTCACACTCAACAAATAAAATATCAACAATCAATTTTGAACTAAAAATAAAATTAGAATACAAAAACACATACTCAAAATGAAGGCTTCATCTAAACATAATCATGTTTGATTTAAAATATTTATGAAAAATAAATTGTATCAATCATAAAATTCAAAATTATAAAATATTGGAAACAATTATTACATACTAATAACAACACGAAACGATACATAACAGAGACTTTGACAAGTAGAAAATAATAAGTGAATAAGATAATGCTCCTACTCTGACCATGCTATATGTATTTATAGAGTTGATATAGATTAATGATATCTAATATAAAATTATTTAACTTTCACCAACAAATTTCCAAGAACCACTTAGAATTTTTAAAGACAAGTATGGAGAGGAAATTAACTTTCTGACCCTTTTTTAAGGTAAGCCATGCAATGAAAACATAACAACTAGATTTTCATATGATAAAATTATTCAATATGAATTGAAACATATGAATCACTCATTTTGATATCATATCACAAATCATTTTCAAGGTGATGAAAATTATAATTGACCAGGTGATGGTGATGTTTTGTGTGAGAATAGAAAAGGGAAATTAAAAGGAAGAAAACTTCTATCAAAATATGTCGAGTATAGAGTGAATCTAGAAAAATTATTTATATTTGATATTGAATATATTTCCTTCAAAGAAAACAAATCTCACCATATTATTTACAAAAAATATGTAAAAACACTTTTTTAATGATTCATTAATAGGGCTGCTAACATTTTTTGTTAAATTCTCAAGTTTCAAACTTTATTGGGAACCACTTACAAATGCATTATCTAAATTACATAATAATCATTTGAACCAATATGAAAAAAAAAATCCAACATATTTAATACAAAAGATCATGTCTTTTTATCTGAAAATATCTTGTTACATGTACATGATACTATACATAGAATAAAGGTGATACTAACAATGATATACAAAGATGAATCTCTATTACATGTACACATGATACTATACATAGAATAAAGGTGATGTTAACCATGATATAAAAGATTAATATTTTTTGGGTGATTATAAGATAATTTATCAGTCACAAAATTTTAGACTTGAGGAAGTCAACACTTGTATCTTATGTTATGGATAAAATTTGCACTGATTTATGATAAGGACAAAAATTTAGACATTATGAGCTTTATCGATAATTACATAACTTGTAATGGAAATATATTTGATTCAAACCTAGTAACATTACATGAACCCTACCATACTAGAAGATGTAAGAAAAATTAAAAACACATTGTAGATATAATTTCCATGTTCCACCAATGCCAAGAATAGTTATCCTTGTACCATGTGCAAAGGAAAATAACTTGACCATCAAAAATGAAATGCATATCTATGCTAGTTTGGAAAACATGTGCTATGAACATTCTACAAAATTTGATAATTTTTTAACACAATTAAAAATAAATGAAATTGAATACATAAAATCCATACAAATCACACTTAAGCAACCAACAATTTTATTGAATCTAAATCTATCACATGCATGGACAAACACCTTTTACAAAAAATGTCACTTATTAAAATCAAATATAGATACATAATTTATGCTCAATGCTTATGCTATATCAACTTATTGTATGTCCTAAATGACAAAGCTTGATACATCAATGACAAAAGTGTTTGAGTGAATTCATAAACAACACCAACTAATAAATATAGATTTTATTGAGATAATATGTAACCTTAGAAACACATTGCGTAATAGACAAAAAAATGTTCTCTTAATAAGTTATTCACATAGTTTTGTTTTCACGATTGAATAATTGCTCTAGAAAATGCATATTCATAAACAAAAGTCCATTAGACAAGCACACATTCATTTTAAATCCTTCAACTCTTTTGGCCCATCAACCTAATGTCTTATGTGAAAATATATAATATATTTATATGTTAAATGCCTATAAGCACTGGCCTAAGTTTGTCTCATCAAATTTGTTTTTGAATATAAGAAGAATGGTAAAAAAAAATCCATACAAAACATAAACCCCATGTTATAGGATACATCAAGTACAATAAACATTTCAATATTGAAAATCATTACAATGAAAAACTATTATTATAGATTTATTTAAAAATAAATTTTAATAATATGAAGAACAATTTTAAGACATGGAGTTTTTCATATTTTTTCCATGAAAAAGACATCTTTAAGAATGAAAGCATATATATTTATTGCACAAGCTGTGCTTGGGGTGACATAAATGAAATTTTTACCAATGTTGATTTCAATAATAACAATGCCTAACCAACAAATTTGAATACTAAAGACAATGATATGAAATATGATTCACAATGTTTTTAAGAATTAGGTAAAAATATAATGAAATAATGCCTTTATGAAATAGGAAAACACCCATTTCTTTCTAATGACAATGACTATTACAAAATAAGAATATATTTGAAAAAAGAACAATAGGAAAACATAAAATACATATCAATGAAAAAATATAATAAACATCATCACCAATTTATTTATTTATATTAGGAGGCATAGGCACCAGTAAGATCTTCATAGAAAAATTGATATATGATATGTTGATTTGTTTATATAACAAGTCCATTGATAGTGATCCATTTAAGACAAAAGGATTGATACTATCATACACTACAAAAATAACATACAATGTTAGAGGAGTAATATTGTATTATGCATTCCATTTGCCTTTTAACAGATCTAAAATTATTCCACTTATGAAATGCTTGACTCTTTATCAAAACATTACATCCTTTACATATCCTTTTCATAAATTATATATTACTAGTAGGATCATGGTTCTTGTAGTCAAAAGATAAAAGGATCAAATATATAATGCATTTCTTATAACATACTTTAAAAATTTAGATATGATTTTTTGTGGAGACTTTAATCAAGTGTAATATGTATATGATTATTTGATCTTTGAATAACCAAAAATAAATGATGAACTTATTCCATATGAATTTTTGTAAAAACATTTAGAAAATTATTAATTGTCAATAATAATGTGGCAAAGTAACAAGGACTTCATAGAAACTATTAATCAATTTCATATAACATCTCAAACATATAGTAACATTTCCTATATCAATCATAATTGTTTACGACCAACCCCTAGAATTCCAAGATTCCCAAATGTATTTTACAAAAATGACGATGTGAAAAAGCATGATGCTAGGATGCTATTGATTCTTCAAGAAATAGTATCACTGTCCATGCCATTGATGAACAAGGAACTATATATGAAGTAAAATAATTGTCATCACTCCTCTATTCTTCTTCATATGATGTTCTTCAAACCTAAGATGCTAGTCAAAATCTTTGTTGGCAATTATGACATTCAAGATGCACTTATTAGTGGCTTGGATGAGACATTTAAAACCCACATAATTACAAATTATATGGATTTACTATGGATTAAATTCATTGATCCACAAACTAACCATTGTAAAAGCATAAAATTAGATCATGCATATCATAATTTCATTCTAAAATATTGGGCATCCATCTTACATGGTGCTAAATGTATATAAAAAACATGTAATAATGACACTAGAATAATTCAAAATCAATTTCCAATACAAATTGCATGTGCATAAACAATACAAAGATCTCAAGGACTTGCAATGGATGGGATTGTATTTGACCCATCTAAAATCACACAACATGGGCTAGTGTATATGGCATTGTCACGCATGAAAGATATTGGGTCATGGTACTTATTATCCCTTTTAACAATGGCAAATTATAATTCCAAGGAAAATATAACTATAAAAATATTATGCCTACAAACCAATTCAAAATAGAAACTAGAAAAAAAATACATGAATTAAATACTAGTAATCATATTCTCATCTCATCACTAAATACAATAAGCTTACGTGCACATATGCAATATGTACTCTATGAACATGATGTGTTGGAATACAATGGAAATGTTCTAGGAAATTTCTTGATATGATATCTTGATTAAAAAAGGACATTTTTATTTCAAGAACAATGTAATACCATAAGATAAATGTTGAAGAAATCAAAACAATTATCTTAAAAGGTATCCACCAAACTATAATTTCAATATATATGTAGCATCAAATGCATTAATATTAAATATCATGTTTGTTATCAAAGACATATTTATAAGTGCATATAGAACACAAAATATAATTATATTAGGTTACTTTAATGTTGACATTATAAATCAACATATAAATTCAAAAATAATCAAACAACACATGACAACCCATAAAATGTAATTTGATCTAGAAAAAAAGATGTGTCGTCCATAATTATTATTGATCATGTATGGTTGAATATTGAAACACAAAAACAAAAAGTTTGTAAAGTAGACTGTTATTAGAGCGATCATGACATTATTTATTTAGACTTATGTAACACACATCCACATTAATCTAAAATAAAGAAAGATAAAATTCAAGTAATGGCATCTTTTTACAAATTATTTAACCATGTGTTCAATGTCAAGTTACATTTACAAACACTTTAATATCTTACCACTCTATTTCTTCTTCTGATTTCATTACACAATCAAAATCAACATTAAGATGGACATTTCAAAAAATTGAAGATAATCAAACACCACCAGAAGAAGAAATAAATTAAGCACTAAAAACACTACACTTCTTTGCAAACTCCATCTCTTTTTACCTATATACACTCATATCACACATTATTTTTACAAAGACACACTAACTTCTTCTAATTTTCTATCGATTGATGATCTAAATAGCTATAAAAAAAGAAATGATTTTGAAGATGATGTCCTTGTCATATACAAAACTTTGCCATAGAGACAACATAACAATAAATTGATATGTGAAGATCTCATAGATGCTTAAGGTGAAGTGACTATTACTCTTAACTTTCTTGACAGCCTTTTCCACATACATGAACAAAAAGATCATCTTAGAAAAACAATACATGATTTGCATTTTAATATATCTCCAAAAATAAATTATGTTCATGGGAATCGCAACACAATAATATTGTTAAATGAATCTAGTCTATTGGAGCACATACCACTTATATATACATAATATAATTTTATTCCAAATTCCATTATCCATCAACTAGAAACTAGCACGGATGCCTTTAGAACTTCCATGATGGTCATAATTATCACATGTGCCTAAAAAACTAGAATGCAACTATTAAATTGTAAATAAAGATGGAAATATTGAACATGACACTACTAATATATGCTTTTTATCTTACATATACTCAACATGATAAATTCTCTATTTCCACATTAGAAATCTGAACTAGTCTCTTGACTTTGCATCTTTACCTATATGGAAAATTTGAGCATCTTTTCATTTCAGTTCAACAAAATAATATAAGTTAAATAATTTCTAATTTACTTTCTCAAAAATATCTTTAGGCATTTTAATGTTGAAAACACTTTCAAAACTGATCAATCAGCATTCATCGCACCATTAAAAGTTGGAAAATTCATCCAAGAATTATCTGCATTATTGCACACAATAACAAAGGTATGTTACATGATATAACAAACACTCAAACTCTAATCTAATTTTTATTTTTTTTACATGTAATTAAAATCAAGATATTAAATTCCAACATTTTCAATCTAAGATTTTTTAGGTCAAATGTTCATTAAAAAATGCCAATATATATTCAATGTCATTCCAGCTCACTTACAATAATTATAGTTGCATAAATCAACCAAGAAAACTTACCCATGCCACAACATTCAATTTTTCTTCTTGCCATCAAGCAAATCCATGTGTATTTCCATTGCCTATTTTTTAATCTAGAAACTGTCAAAAGTACTAATATACAATGTAATCTTTCATAGTCACTATAGAAAACAATCCTTCTTGCATTCACATAAATCGCACACAATGACTATCTGGTAGACAAGGCAAGCACTATTTATTTGCTAAGAGGATTCTCATTGCAAGGAATATTCACTCTTGATAAACAAAAAAGCATTCTACATGTTGAATAATTGAACAAAAAGTAAGGTATTTAATTTTTTGCTAAATATTTTCTTTCTTTTTCCATATTTAAGACTACACACAGTGATCTAACTTTTACTCATTGTCTCTCATTATGTATATAAACACTTTCAATGATAAATACCTATCTTGCCTACACAGATAAGATGAATAGTGGCCAACAATAGTACATATGGATAACTTGTCTCTTATAGATATAATATGTTTTATTTTTGTTTCAAATTTGTAAATCAATTTTTTGAATATGGTCTAAACCTCAATACATCTTTCTTTACCAATAGTGTTTAGTTATATATCTTATTGCTTGAGGAATCATATCTCAGACATATACTATGTTCCTTTTTGTTACCAAACACTGCCATCACTTTGTAATTATATTTTTCTATATTTATCAATAAAATAAACTATTTTCCTTTTATATATATATATATATATATATATATATATATATATATATATATATATCTATTAACAAATACCTGCTTTGGTGGATATTTGTTCCCTGTTTCAAAGCTCCTATTGTGGCATAGCTAGGAGCACACTTTCAAATATTAACTGGTATGCTAGTTGCATTTGGTAAAATAATGTTCATTATATAGGGTAAATACTGTTGTCACTCACATATTGTATTTGGGTCTCTTGAAATTATATTATAATAGTCTATATTGATTAATTTTCATTTTTATTTATCGTTTCAATTTTTATTTTATATCAATATGTATGATACCAAATTATTGGTATTCATTATGGTTATGTGATGATTTAGACTTCCGGTGGGTTCGACAGATTATACTAGTCCCTTTTTTACTCTTACAAAATCTTAAACTGATTTTAGTGTCTCTTTTTCTAGAAAATAATTAATCGATTCCATTTGAAAATATTTAAGTCAATTAAGGCTACTGTTTTAAAAAAATTTGGGAAGCAAAATACTCTCATAATGAGTACTTTTTGTTTGATATCATGTCAATTTTAATTGATAAATTATGACTATAACTTAGAACCTCTCAATTACATCTTTGGGTGTTCTACCATTAAATTATCGATACTTTCTTCACTAAATATTTATCTTAAACTCCTTCATATAATTCAAATATAACTCATTTTTAGATGGAAACATAACATAATTAAATTTTAGCTTAGAAACCAATTATATAATGCTTATTTAGAGTTTGAAAGGGTGGAGACCCAACATTTACTAATTCTTATAATTCCCTAATAAAAAATAAATTAGCTCCACCCAACATTTACTAAATCTTATAATTCCTTATTAAAAAATAAATTAGAGAATTTTTATTTTATTTATTAAAAGATGGAGATTGACCATTTATTTATTATCAATCAAAAAAGGGAGGAAATGGTCCTCCACCCATCATACATGGAGTGTGGTAGGATGGGCACTGAGTAATATAAGTATATATTTTGTATATTAATATACAATTATAGTTATATTAGTATAAATATCTTAAATATATTTATTTAAGAAATATTGTGAGATACTAATTTCAAGAACTTTATTTAATATTTTCTACATATTATAATTATTTATAACTTTATTATTTTCTTAAAAAATCTCTCATTTTGATTTGGGAGGATTAGGGTCACTATATCTTATCGAGCATTACTATTATTGCATTTTACATCTTGTGCTAACACCAATAGCTAGGTTAGTAGGTTTTGTACTTACATATCGATTTGTTCCTTTTAGTCCCACACTTGTGTTACCCCACAATGCCAACAATATCAGTATTTTAGCTCAAAACTCATCAGTAATGGTAATCATTAACATCACTATACTTGATAATGATGAAGTTGTTGTTACCAACTATTTTAGAAGTTCAAACAACACGTCATCTTCTTATATTGTATAATAATATACACTTCCATTCTTTGCAGGTTAGCAACATCCTAGTTGAAATAGAACCAGTGAGTACATAGGCATCAAAGATCTAATCTCTTAGAAAGTACAAAACTTAACAAAATACAACTTTTCTATTTTAATTCTACATTGGTTTCTATCTCTTTTTTGCTTTCCTTTGTTTCTTTCAAGAATTGCATGTTCTTGTTCTCTATCATTCTTAAATCATTTCCGCACATAACCTCCTTAAACCAATTCAATTAGGTTATCCATTAAGTCTCCCCTGGCCCCAAATCACATTCACTAAAGACATAGTGTGTACATATAATTATAGTAATGTGGCAAGCTCAAAATAGTCTTTCAAATGATTCACTATCATAAAAACAAATTCCATTAACAAACGATATCAAATTTATAACTTCAGATGATTTAACATCATAAATACACTAGTTGTTGCCCCAAAGGTGAAAGAAAAGTCAGAGGAATTGGACTTTTGTTTTTGTGATTATATCTAGTAAGTGTTTTCTTTTTCATTTATGGAATATATTCTCCTTTTATGTATTATATTGTGATAGACTACCTTTATCATTTGCTACTCTAACAACACTCTATTATTAATGTACAAGAAATCACCCACAACACAAAATTTCAAATAATATTAATAAATTTGAAACTCAATCATGTGGGGACTAATACAAAAATTATCACACAAAATAAATTCTCACATCATATTGTGCTTACCAAGTGTTTTATTTTATTCTATAATGTATATTTACTTTTTAACAAAATTTAACCACAACATTCCCTCCCACCTAGACCGATCATCAAGCGAGGATCTTTTCTACTAAGTGACAAGACAAACAAATAGAGGGATTCAATCTATAAGCTCGTTTGATACGGTGTATGTAAAACATAAAGTCTTCTTCAATAGAAGATGGCACCATCATGAGAGATATAAACCACTTTGTAGTGTATGATTTCATAGAAAATATCATGTCAATAAAAAGGATAATAAAAGAAGCTAATCTAAAATATCACATTATCTAAGAGTCCATTATTCAATATTAAATTATCTCTCATCTTTAAATCTCATTGTTGATTATTATTATCATGTCACATTGTTAATTTTTTACCATATTTTAAGCTTGCCACAGTTAAGGTGATTTGGGCTAATTCATATGTCAAATATTATTTGTTAATTCAACTGTAGAGATAGGAAACTTACTTGATCATTTTTTTATAATTATGTTTATACATAAATAATAAACGAGTATGCAATATAAAAAATATTATAAAATTTATTGTTCACCAATATATCACTATTCTTGGACTATATATATATATATATATATATATATATATATATATATATATATATATATATATATATAAGTAATATCTGTAATTTCCATATCGATATGAATATTTCACAAATCAAATACTATTAAAATATTTATGAATTTTTAACTTTGTCAACAAATAAGGTGAACTTTTTGGGTAATGTAAAAGTATAAAAAATAGTAATGAAATGGCTTCTACACCTTCCATGCTATTGTTTATTGTTATACGTGGCATGCAATTGGTTAGGTGGCTGATGAAGGATGAACAACATGCAAGGAGGTTGTGGCTTTTATGGGTTTTGGTACAGTTTGTTATTGAACAGGTAGACTACACTACAAAATTAAACATAAAACAATTGTAGAAAGCCTATGCACTAGATATAATTACACCAAAAAAAATAGAGATGCAGTTTATTACAATAGTAGATTACCCAAATGTTATCTCATTAGGATTTTGGTTTGATGTTAATCCTACCTTTCCATCTTCAATTTCAATCGAATTTCCATCCTGACAACATTTTCAATTGATATATAACTATTTCTTAATTTATTATTCATAAATATAACCAATTTTTTTAACAAACTATTTCACCATTTTATTTAATATAAACTAAAAAAATATTATATTATATAATATATACCTTAATACTATATTCGATCATATAACATATATGTTAATATTATATTACATCGTATATTATATTAATTTAATATGTCAATATAATATGTTTTTAATAATATTGGAATTAAATATTATTAAAATGAATTAATATTTTATGTAGTAGTACCTTACTAATAAGAATTTCACATTTAAAAGCATCCATAGAAGGTCCCCTGCCTACATGGTAGCTATTCCTATGCCACGTAGCATATAAACAATGTGTATGCACTAAAGAATGCCATATGCTATGCATCATTACAAATTGCCATCTTTTCACCATGATATACAAAGTCCTCTTCATCTTTAACTGAGCTAGATATCATGTTAGCAAATTAGGTTGTCTTTCTTCTTGTATTTTTTAATGTGAAGCCTTGGGAGCTACACTACATCAAAAAGGGAGTGTATGTTGAAGCATTTTATGATTTTAAAACTAAGGGCAGGTATCTAAACCACCTTAAGAAGTGTAAAAATGACCTACACTCTAATTCATGGTTCTCCATCTTTGAGTTCTCCTTAAAATATTTCTTAGTAATATCACATAATGTGGTTTTCTTGTTGCTCAAGATTCATTACTATCTTTTGTTTTCTTGCAGAACGTATTAATTTTAGCATAACAAGTTAAATTTGTCATAAAATTATTGTTTTCCATTGCATTTTTTCAGCCCTCTACATAAAAAATTTGTTTTATCCATGATACAAGAGGTAGAAAGGAGAAAACCTTTAGATATTTTGAAACATAAGGTGAGAATTGATAAACTTATGGGAGAACATGAAAGCATATGCTAATAGAATAGCGAGAAAAATGATGAGGAGGAAAACATCTAGATCATTGGCATCTTTGTAATGGATGGATCATGTTTTCTATCTGATGTTAGAGAGGCATCTACCAAAGGGGAGATGCTTTCTTTGTAATCTAAGATCCTAAAAGATATGTTAAAATTAGATACCACTATTTAGAGTATATCTGAGGGAAGAATTTATTCCAAAAATCATTTGGAAATAAATAGTTTTTAATGCTTTCTTATTGTGGTAGATGATATCAGTGACCTGGAGTTTTCTAAATTCCTAACAGGTCTCAAGGATAGTGTTAGTGAAAAATAAAACACAATAAAATATGAGGGATGCATTAGAATGCGTGAAGGAGAAGTAATAGAGCATGGTAGGAGATGCACAGAGTTGCATAAGGTCTTGGTATCTTTTGTTTTAAAACTTAATGTATTTTCTATATTTTATGTGTTTTTATATGTTCTACAAGAGAAGGTGTAAAAATTAATGGTCCACAATTTAATATACAATTGATAGCATTATTTCTTTGGTTCTTGGTTTAACAACTACCAAATATTGGCATGGTAGTGACACTCCTAAGTGGTATTGTCTGTGTAAAACACATATATCTCAGAGGATGAGTTATGTTGAATGTGAATACATTTTTTAATTTTCAAACATCTAAATTATGAAAAATAATCTAATTAATCAACATAATTAATTACAAAAAAGGAAGGTGAAGCATATAATAACCCATCATAAATAGGTTAAAGTCCAAATGTTGAGTTGATTGGACAACCCCTGTTAACCTATCGATCATGACACATATTGAAGTCATAAATTTGTGGGTAGTTTCAAGAAGAATCCACACAAGAAACCTTTTCTATTAAGAAACTTTGTATTTTTTTAAGCTACAGGATGGGTTTTGGTAAATGAAACAAAAATTTCCAATGTTTAACTATGTGCTTTGAGCTTTGGTGAAGAAACATAAATTCACTGGGAATTTTTTGAAAAAATTAACTTCATTTCAAAAATCTAAAAAATGTGATGGGTATTGATCCCTTTAATCTTTTTTCTAATCTATTTATTAATTATTTTTTACATGGTGTATGAAATCTTGCACTGATTAATTGGATGAAAATACTTGGGGGCCCTCTGCATTGTATAATAATTAGGGTTCATGCTTTGTATGATGAAAGGGATTCAATTAAGATAATAAGTATAAACACATATGGAGAGAAGATATACAAAATAATTTCAAGTGGAAGGAAAATTTATCTCAATGAGCTCAACATTATAAAAGGATTGGATCCCCATAAAAGTCTTGTTCCTCTTGATATAAATTACAATTCTACTGTACATTTATAGTAATCTTACAAACTCACCTCCTCATTTTGAATTTAAAAGGTTTAAACATTGAAATGTGGATATAATCATTAAGATGAGCAATAGCTAAACTCTTCTAATTAGAAACCTATATCATAACATAAAGTTCAAATATGTGTTTGAGTTTGTTGAAGAAAAAATGAAAAATACCTGGTGCATTTCTCAGTGCTCACAGCATCAAACAAACCACATATGAGCCAAATTTATGACTTAACCCATGGAAGGGAAAAAAAAGTAGTAGATTAACAATTTTTGTAGTGGATGATTGCCATAGTTTTTTGTATGCATCCTCTTCAGCATCCTCCATGGGAACACAAAATGTTTCTACCATATTTTCAAACTACCAACCATTCAACATGTTACGATCATTCTATACAACCATCATCTAACTCCCTATGTTAGCATATAAATGGTAGAAAATAACATCTTATTTTTTGTCTCATGTGAAATAAATCTAAGGGATTCACCCCACTATATAAAACTTTGGATAATTACTAACGACATAATTCCTTAGATGTTATCCATGTTACAATCCATTACCACCACATCCTCAGTAGTCCCATAAATTATTTGGGACCATTCCACAAGGTGTATCCAGTAAGGAGTAGATAGGCCTGATATCCTATAGGACCTAGGGGTCTAAGAGATTAAAATGGTCACAAAACACACCCAAGGAGGCTCAAAGAGAGAAACAAACCCAACCATTGTGTCTAGAATGGGCCAAAACCTTTAAAATGAAGGTTTGGGGTTTTTGGAAGCAATAATAAGATGAAATGGTGGCCCGAATAAATCCAAAAACAAGCTTCTAGCCTAAGACACGACCTAGCCTACCCAAGCCACAACTTTACCTAAAAATTCATGGCTTAAACTAGAAGAGGACAAAAATAAGCCCGGGGAGCCCAAAAAAGGCCCAAAAATTGCCTAAAATATAAGGGAAAGGGGAAAATAAGAAGAGAATGTTTGTGAGCTTGTCAAAACATGTTGTTATTATTTCATGGTACACATGAATTATCTAGGGTCACATTATTCTCTCTTACATACATGAGTATTAATCATAGTGATAGAGGTAAGAAAGACATCCTTAAATGATATAGCTACCACTATTGTGTGTGGGGGTCAACTATGAGAGATTGTCTCAATGTCGATCTTAATGAGAGGTGAGGAAGAGTGGTAGGAGGCCCATGATAGAAAAATAATAGATATGGAATGATATATCAAGTCATAAGTAACCACAACCATGAACCCACAACAACTATAGTCACTATGTAAAAGAGAGAGGGAGTTGATAGAGGGTTAGCTACAAGTAAACAATAGCCTAACCAACTAAAAGAAGAAAAAGACTCTACTTCTATCCCAAGGTGCATCTAAGGAGGGGTGTACAAGATAAATGAGAAAGGAGGCCCTAAAGGTTCTGATGATGGATGCCATAAGAGGAGTAATCCACCAAATGGGGGATTAGGGAGGGTGTTCTAGTAAGTTGTGAGGCTCACCAAAGCACCATAGGCCTAGTCATGGGCCTGTCTCTAAGGGAAGGCTACCACTTCTCCCTAACTAGAGGATTACCCTCAAGGTAATCCATTGCTCAACTTACAAAGAGGCTAAAAAAAAGGGAAATGGTAGGAAGAAGGAGATAGAACACCCATATCCTTAAGTTCACCAGTCATGACTTGAAACATAGGAGTGCCAAACGTTAGGTAGTTATTGGTGAACAAGACCTCTAAGCCCAAAAAAATAAGAGGATAGAGGTGCATATAATGCTTGGTCATAGGATTCATATAAGCTCTTATTTCATTGATTGGGTTGGGTGTTATACCATGGATGGAATAACACTCAATATCAGACTTAATGACTCTAGCAACCTCAATAGAAGATACATTAAGAGAGCCAATGATTCGATGGGAAAAACATGATGTAAGGGGAATCTCAATGTCTAGGGAGATGTCATAGAAGAGGTATCCAAAAATATATGAGATAGCTAGGTGTCATGGAGCAGAGAACATTGATTGGTACTCAGCCAGATCAAAACATTCATCCTAGAAGAAATGAGACTCAGAAATAGGGGGTGTATGAGAATATACAGACCCCCATGAGGAGATAACCAAAGCCTCACCTTATGGCTTTGCCTTTATGTAAAGTAATTCTTAAAGATCTCGGTCAGCCTCCATAGTGTGAAACTCACCTTCATGCACAAACTACACCATGAAAAATGTGGCAGACATGATGGCATGCATGACAATAGTCTAAGGATGACCAAGAATCATGTTGTATGAAAGATAAAGGTCTAACACACAAAACTTGATTTTGAATATCTTGAGACCAAGCTTGACACAAAGCTTCATGTTACCCAAAAGTGTAATTATGTTATTATTGAAACTATCATAATCATGGAAAGAGTCCAAGAGATTATTTACACTGATCATAAATTCATTGAATACACATAAGGGCATGATATTTAACATGACTCTTCATCCATGATGTACCTCTTAACATGATAGTCATCAATGAAGTTCTTGATATAAAGAGGGAACCTATCCCTCTTGACTATAATTAAAGCATCTAGAAAAGATGTAGGGTCAAAAGTGATAATGGGAGGGGGAGGGTGCTTAGATGCATCAGAGTTAAATAGAGATTTAACATCATCCCATAATGAATCCTCATGAGAGAGACCAATCTCATCAAAGATAAGGACCCTTTACTTAGGACAAAGGAGAAGAAAGTCCCAAATGTAGATCCCAATAGAGAGTCCCTAAAACTCCTCTATGATGGATTAAGGATGTTGTCTATCCTAGGGGGAATGTTATGCCTAAAGTCAAATCTAACTTTAAGGTTTCTTGCCGCTATGGGCTAGATAGGGGGCCTAACACCATTAGTCTCTCCAACAAATTAGATGGCCTGATTGGAGTGTGTGTTCACAAAGCACTCATACCTAGTAGAGGCTATGTCAATAGAAGCAACAAACTTTCTACTCTCATGCTTAGAATTCCTTCTTGATTCAGCCTGGGAAGATGAGTCAGAAGAGATGGAAGATTAATAAGGGTAACATGGGGCCTTAGGTTTGGATTTCTTCTTCTTCTTCATCTTCTTCTTCTTCTCCCTTTCATGCTTAGGTAGAGGCTCCTTAAATATATTAAACTTATTGTTGGCTTCTATAAGAGGAGAACTGTAACATGAATGTGAGGCTTGCACACTAGACTTTTGGGCACCATAATTAACATCATCGAACCCCCTCATGTGATGGAAATTATAAAAATTGGTGGGGTCGTAAGGAAACATCATCCATTATTTTTTTGTGCCTGATTCAAAAACCTTATTTTTATCTGGATTCTTGCTCAAAGCATTCACCTCATAGCTATCCTTCTTATCCTTCTTCTCAAGAGGAGAATCAGTGACACCATCACTGATTATATTATTATTGCAATCAATCAAAGAAGATGACTTTTAGGAATGGATGGGCTCCATTACCACATGTTCCATAAAGACAAAAATATTTATACACTTATTAATAGGTTCATCATAAGAGGTAAGTTCATGCTTGAGGACCTCAAGGTGAACCTCCTACCTCAATGCTTGCATGAACATATCGTAAGTTTAGTCATGTAAGAACCTAGTCCTGTACATATGAATAGGTGATCACCATCTATGCATAAAATCAATGTTAAACTCATCCTTGGCCTCTGCAATGGAAGTGAGTGATTATATGTCAAGGTTAAAGGGTCTGTAAATATCAAAATACTAGAGGAAGTCATCTAGAAGGAGCTAAAAACTAAAGAGAGAATTTGATAGTAGATTTTGAAATTAGACAAGAGCTTCAGCTCATAGAGAATAAGAGAAGAGCTTCAAAATCATGCCTTCATCCTATTCCCAATTCATACACACAATCATGAATGTCATGATAAGCTTCATGGGAATGGAGTCCCACATCCCATTGGGCTTAGGTAGTTCAAGGATAGGAGTAGGGAGGGGAATAACATGCACCCAAGGGTCTAGAGGATTTTGACAGAGATCCTCATATCATGGTTGATAGCAGGTTGGTGATGAACTCTGATAGGGGGTTCATAATGGTGATGATGTTACTTATGCCCATAGGCATCACCATGACCATAACCATGGGGAAGATGATGTTGGGAACGCTCTTGACAGGGAGGATAGTCATAATAGAAGTCATCTCTTTCACAACATGGAAAATGACCATGAGAAGTGTGATGGTCCCTATGGGGATGATGGGAAGACGTGGAATACTCATGAAAATGGTTGTGATGATCAAAATCTCCATGATATTGGTCATGTACCATCACATCAAGGTTAACTGATGGCTACTGATGGTCCTAATATGCATCCCATGGATTTGTAGTCTACAAGTGGTAATCAAAATTAGAATGCTCATCAAAAAATCTAAAAGAGGGACTACAAGGATGGGGGGATATATTGATGAGTTAGATTACCTATGACCCACAACATGATTATGAGTATGTTACTATTCTAGAGTCTCTAGCCAAGAAAGAGGTGGGGAACTTGTAGAGAATTGGTCAAAGAACTTGACACCATTGACTCCTAGGTGGATAAGGAAGAACTTAATTTACATGAATATGTCTATGGAAATCATTAATGATTACATGTAATTCATTAAGCCCTAGTTTTGCAAGGATATCCTCATCACCTTGAATGAGTGAATGAGGCACGGTATGAGACTGAGATAAAACATCCTTAGATAAATGAATCTTAGACTAGTGAAAAGGAGACCGAGTCCATTGGTTATAGTTTTTCTAATCTTATTCCATTTTGAACATGAGAGGGTGTAGAATACCATGCTAGGTTGAGGGAAGCTCCTGAGTCCTATGGTGTCTATGGCATTCCATTGCAAGAATGGATTACTCAGTGGTGAACTCAGGGATGAGACCCTAAAGCCATTAGGAATGGCATCCCAAAGGTGGGAGATCATCCATGGATGCAATGAAGTATGAGAAATATGGAAAATAATAAAAAAGGCAAACTAATGGATAACCAGCTAGGAGAAAGACAAAACCAAAACAGGAGAAAATAACAAGGCAAGAGTTACTAAGAGAGATCTAAATGGGATAGAAATAATGTGAGGTCCTATTGGATGAACCAAAATGTAGCTCTAAGAAATAAATATGTTTTCAAGAAAGGGTTCAAGATCATGCCTATTCTATATTTGAGTTATCTTTCCAAATCAATACTACCATTTTCTAGCAATGAATGTTCTAGTTTAACAAGAGAGATTGTTTAAGAAACTTTTATAGATCATTTTGAGCATGTAGAGTCATACTATGTAATGAGAACTTTTCCAATGCAAGTATAACATGTAATGCTAAATATTTCAAGAAATGAATATATCTTGTAACCATATATGAATGCATAAACTTCAAAAACTATTCTAGATAATGCATAAAATAACTAAATCACTAAAGAAGATCAAACCCTAGCATTTATACTACTGAAAATAAACAAAGAGTTTCACTTTACAAATCAAATTTCTCTCATAACAAAATCAAAGAGATGTCAAAAATTTCTACCAACTAATTATCCAAGCTAAGAGGCAAGAGAGGAAGAAGATCATGTTGTGTGTAAGCTGAGTCTAGACCAAGAGCCAAAAGTTATGGAGGAGGTGAAGGAGAAGCCACCAATCTATGGAAGATCCACTACAAAGAGAAAAAAAGAAGTTAAATGGAGTCTTAAGCGAGCAAGGTTTAACCCAAAAACTTTAGTAACACTATCAATATCAATGAGAATCACCAAGAATAGCTATCGCAATGTAAGACATCCCTTGCCACAATGGGAGTTATTGTGCCAAGCAAGAATTAAGAGAGATTCAAGGAGGCAGCCAACATTCAAATAGATTGATCAAGTGTGAATATTATAAAAATAAATTGATAAATAAAGAGGCTCAAATGAATGATAATGAGGCATATATCCCAACCCCAATTTGACAAAAGTCCTAAAACTAGCCATTTTTTACCGTTTGGGTCTAAACATGCACTTTTGCATGCATTTTGCCTGGGTCATGTCTATTTCATGTATTTTTTGAAGTAAAAATACAACCTAAGCCATGGTTTTCCTTCATACAAGTTGTGTCTTCAGTAAAATAAGGGCTTAGGCTAGTCAATAGTCTCCTTAAAGCTCTTGAGGGATCTCTAGAGGGCCTATCTTGCATGCAAAAGGGTCAAGAAGGACTAAAGATGTATGTAGGGTAAGAATATGATGCAATATAGGTTAAAATATGTGGAGGATGTTTCAAATTGGGATGACCATGGTTGGTATTCTATACATGAGCTGATGTGTAATCATAGGGAGGATTAGGGTCATGGGAAGTACAATTACACATTCCACCTGCACATAAGTGATGCTAGCAAATGCATATAATCTATTTAGAATTTACATATATAAACTAATACAATTACTGAAATTAATTATTTTTTTCAATGAAATTCCTCCCTTGGGGATTAACCTCTCTCCTTTCAACAACCATTATTTCAAATGCCCCTCCACAGTTTTATATTCCAACCATACATTATAAGTAACTTCGGGCCTTGAAATCCTAAGGTACCTCTCAAATTATCATCCTAAAACATATTCAAATATTTTATTTACTTTTTTAATATGTAAAAAATCTCTAGAGCATGTTCCATTAAATAAAAAATCACAAATTAAATCAATGCAATGCATTACCTCTAGCTTTACATCCATGTTATGGAGCCCCATGGTATTAAATAGAAATAACTTATTAATGTATTTTTTATCCTCATAGGATATATGATATTTTTATTAATATGGTGTTATAGACTCCACTACATTCTAGATGGATGGATAGTAGGGAAAATTGAAGTCCATGGCACTTTATAAAATATAGTCTCTGTATACTCAATGCTCCCAGTAATGGTGTATGTAGAAATGGCCTAGCCACATGATGGTATTGAAGAAATAATTTCACTAATTTGGGACTATGTATCTCCTTCATAAAATATGTGAACACTCTTACAGATTTGCTAAAAAACTAGGGCCTTTGGTTGCTTGAGAGCTCAAAATTAAAATATTAAACTTGTAGATTAATGTCAAAGTGATGTGTCTTTATATAGACTTCACATATATTTCCTAAGAATGTGCCTTGAATGCACAATTGGTGTGACATAAATGTAAATAATTCATTTTTCCCCCATTTAGATTTAAATCTGCTAGTCAATTTTGGTAGGTTTTTGTTTGCCAAATGGCATTTTTTGTCAATTCATGTGCCCAGTCACTTATTCAAGATAAGTTTTGATATTTCAAGTATTAGAATTCACTTAGCTATCAAAATATTTTATGTGTACCTTGGCCACACATGTCCTTGATCATGACACTTTTTTACTTTTCATTTACCTAGGGTGTTTAGACTTATGATCCTACTTTATATGCCCCAGGTTACGAGTCGACTCAATAAAACCATGTGGAACAATCTCAAGGTTTGGGGATATTTTAACTTTTGAACTATTTACACCCATACGGGAGATTTAGGTAGTCACATATCAACACGTGACATGATATTGGATAATCAGAGACTCAAAACCATGGGTCCATGAGGCCATTAACTTGGTATTAATCTAGAATGCTTCAAATTAATAGGATTGAAAGTAATGTTTCTCTGAGTCAACTATCTATAGAAATTATCAAAACAACCTTACACATACTCTTTATAATGTGATCAATTGATTGTCACTAATATATAAATAGTACTCCCTTAATATTTTTTAATCTTCCTCGATAGTATTAGATACATTCATGAATGTTATATGCATGAATATGCAAACTTATGTTGAGTTGTAATACTACGATTGAACTTCCATTTGTGGTTTGAATGTGTAATTTTAAGAAAATTAAACTACTAAAACAATATAATCAAGTTGGAATGTGTCCTTGCTTATTTTAACCTTTTAATCTAACCATTTAACCTTATGTGTGTACCTTGCATACTCATAAATAAATTTCTCCATGAATTTGATCATAAATTCTTAAATATGTATCTCTTTCATAAGAATCTCACACCTTTTAGATTCTTTTCCATCTTTTAGTTAATAAGTCACATATTTATATTTTATCAAACCAACTAATTCCTATCCAATTCACTCCTCATGGATACATTTTTTTAATTTTGACAATCCACAGTAAATGCTATAATTTTCATCCAAACATGCCTTCTTATAAAATAAATATCCATCTAGTCTTTCATAAAAATATTTATAATAAATTCTCTAACTCATTTTGGTATAACTTCTATGCCACACTCCTAAAAAATGTTGTTAATATGCAAAGCACAATGAATGTGGTGAAAAACATCATAGTGAATTGAAAATTCAACATGTTTCCTATAACAAGTAGTGCATTTGTGATTTATTTTTACATAAAAAATTTTGGCTATCTCAAAAAATATTTGAATAATATCAATTTATAGATGTTTTTTCCAAAAAATTAGAGTACAATTGTGTTTGAGTCAACCAAATAAATGTTTTAGATGTGGTTTATGATTACAAGAACCAACTCTTATTTTCACTACATCTCTTACATTGGGTGAAACTCTTGTATTGTCTTTGAAAAATTATGAAGTATTTCAAAACATTGGCTATAGCTTTGTCCTTTCATGAAAGTCTACTAGAGAATGCCTAGAGCTCTTTGGTATTGGCTTCATTAAGTCTTTCATGTCTTGAAATTGTAAATGTTCAAGTGATAAAATTAGGGTTTACGGTCAACATGTCATGAAATGTGAGCTAATTTAGCCCCTTTAATCACATCATTGACTCTAATTTAGGTTCAATGGGTTTAAATTGGTAACATTTGCATTTGTATTTGAATTTCTAATTAAATTAGTTTTAGTTAAGCCATACATGTTGCATAAATTATATAATTCATTGGGCCATAAATTTGGTTTAGGGGCTCAATTTTGATCGAATCATGTCCCTAATTTCACTAATTAAATAATTGGTTAAATTCATGATAGAATCATACTTAATTTTGTCCCAAATCATATATCATGCTCTTATGGTTACATCAAAAAGGGGTTCAAATTGGCCTCTCATGCCTCCTCGATTGAATGAATCAACTCTTTGGTTCATTGTATATATACACTATGACATTCTAGTGTTAATTTAACTCTAAATCACCTCATTTATAAAATTTAAAATAGGTTCATACATGGTTTATTTTGACCCTAATTTCCCTTATAATTGAACTTTGTTGTGCCACATGTGGATCTCGTATAGCCAAAAGTGTTAAAGTTATCATAGATACATCAAGTCCTAGAAGTTTTAGAGTTGACAATGCCCTAGGAAGCCAAATCTAATTACATATCACCACGTGTACCTCATATATACATGGAAGTGTCAACACTATTAGAGGTGTTAGGTCTTAGAAGTGTTAAAGAGCTATCAAATCCTTGTGAAGCCTAATCTAATTAGATGTCACCATGTGTATCTTGTACACACATATAAGTGTTAGAGATCTAACTATCAAGTCCTAGAAACATCAAATTTATCAGAGCCTCAAGATGCTCAATCAATCATAGATTTCCACATTTAGGTATAATACACCTAGATAAGTATTAGAGTTGTCTGATATACATACATTCTAGATCCCAAAGATCAGATATGTTAGCACCTCGGGAGTCCTAATCTAATTAGAGATGACCATAAGTATTTCTATATACCAAGCGGTCGATTTGAATAGATAAGACTGATAGGTTAGTCCTAAACCCATTGTCTTAAGTCATCAAAAGTACTTAATGATTTCATGAAAAATAAGAAACATATGGAAAATATGAACACATCTCAGATTCTATGAGGGCCAAATCTAGGCATGTACACGCTGCACTATCTACATTTATTAGCTCACATGAGTGGAAATCATGATATTTGATACCTAGATAGGTCCCATCACCTACAACCAATCCAATTAAGGCCAATTCACAAATATTATACATATAAAATAAAAATGTTTAAATATTGACATCGATCCCATGAACTCATGTATAGTAACTAGTTTATATGATGCAAGTCTCTAATTTTCCATTACTATATGGAAATTATCATGTATATCCCTTTAATGTCCCATGTAAATTGAGTGATCACTCAACATTATCAACTCAAAATATTTAGATCCCTCTACCAAGAATTACTTCTAGATCTCAAATTACATTCATATTATGACCTACATGCAAAAGAGAACACAATTTAACAATGGACTCCTCAACCTCAAATCCTAAACCAGCACAAGAATTTTTTGATACTACTTTTTTATAATCCATAACATAATGTCTAAGCTCATTATAATGAAATAAGAACAAGATGATTGAAGAAATAAAAAATATATAATCCTAAAACCTTCAATGAGGGGGTACACACTATTATTCAATTTTGATAAACAATTTATATAAGGTGAGCAACATCATCCACATGAACAATTATTAGGTCCCTCTTCTCAATATCATCCTTCAAGGAAAACATGTCTCAGATTTAGAGGGCATTATCACCTTTAATATATCTTGAATAATCCCAATAGATTTTGAGCTTGGGTAACTTATACATATGTCATACTTGGTCAATGTTAGGTCTATGCCATCCTATATTTCTTAATAATATCCATCTTTTAATGTTTTTGAACAAGGTGCCTAGTGTATTTAGATATTTTCTAAGCTATGCATTCATCACTATAGGTATAACATCTTAAAACCACATCATCACTAATTGATACATGTGACCATTTCAAGTTTATTGAGTTCAAACCCACATATTATATAAGATAAAACATGTAGCCAAAGACCAAAATATCAAATATAAGAAAAATGTGTACCTTACCCATCATAGTACTCTCCTATTTTACTATCCCAATTACATAGTAAGGTATAGAACTCTATAGTATTGATAAACACAAAGTGTTGTCTAGCTTATTTTTGATCTTGCAATTGTTGCATCCATGGTGTGGACAGGACTAGTCCCATGTTAAAGACCCACTCCTGAGATGAGGTAGGAATGGATGGAGTGGTTGATGGTTGTCCCATGTGTGATGGAGGAGTAGATAAAGGAGTTGCAGGGAATGGAGGATTAATCATATGTTCACAAGAGATCTTAATTTTACACAAAATTTGAACAATGTATTTGAATACATTAGGGGAATCTTGAATAATTGTAACAATAGAACATTCTTTTTAGACTTTCAATTGGGACCTCAAAATTCACCTATAGAATTAGATGCATTGAGTGACCTTGGAAAAACATTAGAGGACTTTATTCATCACATTTTAGGAATGTTTTTGGGCTAATACAAGGCATGACTCACAAGTATTGGGCTGTAATATATGGCATTATTGAAATAGATATCCAAGATATATAGTTACACCAAGGACTCAATTCTTATTTCTACTTACACAAGATTATTTATACTATATAGTCCAATTCAATAGGTTTTCCACTTAAACAAATTAGTTCAAAAATTATAAATAAAAGGTTTTGGTCAAAGATATTAAATAAACAACAAAAGGGTAAGGCATGTAAAATAAGATTTTAGGTACGTAGGATAATATCATACTATAGTAAGGTATATCTTTGCCCTAATATAATAAATACCAAATTTGGCTTTCTAGTTTTATTGAAAAACAACATGTAAAAATTATATCACACATATGTGTCATATAACATCTATGCATTATTTGAATTTGAATTCAAAACCGAGCCTCTAGGCTCAAAAATGGATTATATTTTTGAGCCAAATGCTTGTGACTATGCATTTATAGTTGAGATTGAGAGTTTTGATAGAAAACAATAAATTTCAACTTCAATTAACAAATATGCTATGGATTTAAACATAAAAATTTAACATTATTACTGTCAAGATGAGCATGTTATCCTCTTTCTAAATATATGATTTTATATGTTTTGGGATATTTTAAGGGTTCAAACTATATTTATTTCCAACTACACCTTTTTTAGGCCACTATATGATGTGCATATACATGCCAATTCATGTCTATATTAAATAAAATTAGTTGATCTAAGTGCAAAAGAAATTATATGGTAACAAACTAGGCCTAATTTTACACACATTAAAAAAAGTCAAATTTCATTTTTTTAGATAGTTAAGGGGGCTTCAAGGCTAGCTATCCATTTTTTGTCAATTTTTAGGATCTACTTAATTGTAAAATTAATAACAAAATATTCATTGAAAAAATATTAAAACAAAAATTGTAACACAATAAAATATCATATCTAAATATTAACCAAAGGGTTTCGAACACTATTTAGTGATGCTAAAAAAATGGTAGGTTGCACAATCGTCTATTTACTATGTTTTCTTAAAAGAATGGATGTCCTCTTTAAATTTTAGATGTTTGACCTATTTATACTTTACCATTTTCTAAAAAAAATAGTCTTTTGGAAACAAGACTCAAAATTCTACAATTCATGTTTCTATACCATCTTCAAATTTTGAGTGTAGCTATCTCAAATCATCTATAGAAGTTTAAATTTCCAAAATTTTAGAAAATTTATGTCCATGGGTAGGCCCTTTTTTCTCTCCTAAATGTGTGCACTTACCCTTAATTTTCACTCTTCTACTACTTTGATCAATCCAATATACACATTGTAAGTGAAAATAAGTTGGTAATTATAATTACTTCTATTCAACATCTAGAAAACTTTTCTAGATATAGAAAATCGTTCATAGTGTCAATTATATAACAAATACATAACTTTGTTTTTCATCATTAGCCATAACACATGTGAATATTAAAAAATGACCCAAAAAAATAGTGTGTTATTAACGGATAAAAGACTTTACAATAGGTTGTTATATTGTCATCTCTGAAAGTTACAATAGTCATTTATTCTAGAAACTAGTACACTGTATTCATAAATTGAAGGTATGTACATTATCATATATCTATAGTTGTTTTTTTCATAAAAATAATGGACTTAAATTTTTAAAAACATAATAATATACTAATGAAATATTGAATAAGCTAATAATTGTAGATAATTATGAACCATAAAATAGACACAATATAATAACATTAACCATGCTTTCGTTAAACATCACCTTTTCCATAGTGTAGCATTTTACTACATTATTAGTGATTATATATTCGATACACTTCACATTATATTACATTTTAAATATACCCCTTTATAATCAATAATTGGGATCATCGACCATTTCTTAAATCAATTGCATATCACTGATTTAATTGCAATTTAATCATATGAACTATAATTAGATCCTTCTGAACTATGCATATTACATCAAATACATGATACTGAAACATATTTCAATAGTATGTGATTATCTCCATCCCCTATTTCCCTTGACAATGAATATGGTTTATGGGGAGACATTTTTATATACATTGGCTAGTTATATGGCTCAATATATAAATATTCATATGGTCCTTTACAAGGAAGAAAATTACCTTCAATTTAATGAATAATGTTAAAAACTACATACTTGAAATTATTTTATATTACAAATCCTATTTGTGGACATTATGAGACACTATATTGTAAAAAAATTCAATACACTATGCCATCGACACATATTCAAATGTCTAATATGTACAAACAACTTGGGCCATATTGGATAGCCATTTCACCAAAACTAGAAATCAATAACTTTTATAGGCTTTTTATGTGAAATTTTGATTGTGGTGAGAAATTATTCAATTGAAAACTTTTGAATTTTATATATAGTGTTTATTTTACTATCTTGAATAATTATTTTTCAATTCAACATTATGCAAGAATTAAAAATCTCTATATTGTATAGAAACAAAATTAGGGCCCAACCTAATACAAAACATGAGTGAAATTTCAAGATGGTAGACGTATATTGTAAACTTAAATAATCCCTTCAATGAAAGAAAAACTAAAGGAGGTGATTTTTGATTTGAGTGGATATTCATAGTTCATGATGTAAACATTCATCTTTGGTCATATTCTAGTGCATGTATAACAAATATGTATATGGGATCTTTGGAACTCACAAATAGTTATAACATAATCTTCTTCAAAATAGATACAAACCATATTATCTAAGTCATTGACCAAGATTTATCAAAATACAACAGATATTCCTAACTAAAATATAAAATAAATAACATTAAACAAGATAAATACAATACCTTCTTGTGCTTCTGAATAAATTAAAAAATATGGAAAAAATACATGAAGATAATATATACAAGACATTCAAGAGAACATAAGCAATGCATTGAGTAAAAAATTGGTAACATCTTTTAGTGTCTTGAAACATATTGCATGGAAAAAAGTAAGTAATGTAACAAAAAAAATCATACACTACATAAAAGATGCACAAAAACATGAATGTCTGGTGTGCAGCTAATTGCACATCAACCATAACATTACAAATTTTATGCACTCAATAAAAGAAACATATATGATATTGATAGAGACAAATGAAATAACAATATAAAATATATGTATTACATTTAATAATTTACTAAAAGTATGATTATTTAAAACTTTTAATCTCTTATACACATCTAATTGAACATGCCTTTGACATGTGTCAAAATGCTAACAGATCAAGAAGAGTTTCTTGTTTCATTATGAATTACTTTTACTCATATCATGCAACTAGGATACAAGAAATATAGATTGTATTAATGGGCTAATCATAAATTTTCCATTGAACACTGACATAGTATAAAAAACACTATCACACTCAACACATAAAATATTAAGAATCAATTTTGAACTAAAAATAAAATTAGAATACAAAAACACATACCAAAAATGAAGGCTTCATCCAAACATAATCATGTTTCATTTAAAATATTTATGAAAAATAAATTTTATTAATCATAAAATTCAAAATTATAAAATATTGGAAATAATTATTACTTACTAATAGCAACATGGAACGATACATAACAGAGACTTTGACAAGTAGAAAATAATAAGTGAATAAGATAATGCTCCTACTCTGACCATGCTACATGTATTTATAGAGTTGATATAGATTCATGATCTCTAAGATAAAATTATTTAACTTTCACCAACAAATTGCCAAGAACCACTTAGAATTTTTAAAGATAAATATGAAGAGGAAATTAACTTCCTGACCCTTTTTTAAGGTAAGCCATGCAACTAAAACATAACAACTAGATTTTCATATGATAAAATTGTTCAATATGAATTGAAACATATCAATCACTCATTTTCATATCATATCACAAATCATTTTCAAGGTGATGAAAATTATAATTGACCAGGTGATGGTGATGTTTTGTGTGAGAATAGAAAAGGGAAATTAAAAGGAAGAAAACTTCTATCAAAATATGTCGAGTATAGAGTGAATCTAGAAAAATTATTTAAATTTGATATCGAATATATTGCCTTCAAAAAGAACAAATATCACCATATTATTTACAACAAATATGTAAAAACACTTTTTGAATGATTCATCAATAGTGCTGCTAACATTTTTTGTTACATTCTCAAGTTTCAAACTTTATTGGGAACCACATACAAATGCATTATCTAAATTACATAATAATCATTTGAAGCAATATGAAATAAACAAATCCAACATATTTAATATATATGATCATGTCTTTTTATCTCAAAATATATTGTTACATGTACATGATACTATACATAGAATAAATGTGATGCTAACAATGATATACAAAGATGAATCTATGTTACATGTACACATGATACTATACATAGAATAAAGGCAATTCTAACCATGATATAAAATATGAATATTTTTTGGGTTATTATAAGATAATTTATTAGTCACAAAATTTTAGAATTGAGGAAATCAACACTTGTATTTTATGTTATGGATAAAATTTGCATTGATTTATGGTAAGGACAAAAATTTAGACATTATGAGCTTTATCGATAATCACATAACTTGTAATGGAAATATATTTGATTCAAACCTAGTAAAATTACATGAACCCTACCATACTAAAAGATGTAAGAAAAATTAAAAACACATTGTAGATATAATTTCCATGTTCCACCAATGCCAAGAATAGTTATCCTTGTACCATGTGCAAAGGAAAATAACTTGACCATCAAAAATGCAATGCATATCAATGCTAGTTTGTAAAACATGTGATATGAACATTATACAAAATTTTATAAATTTTTAACACAATTAAAAATAAATGAAAGTGAATACATAGAATCCATACAAATCACACTTAAGCAACCAATAATTTTATTAAATCTAAAAATATCACGTGCATGGACAAATAACTTTTACAAAAAAATGTCACTTATGGAAATCAAATATAGATACATAATTTATGCTCAATGCTTATGCTATATCAACTTATTGTGTGTCCTAGATGACAAAACTTGATACATCAATGACAAAAGTGTTTGAGTGAATTCACAAAGAACACCAACTGATAAATATATATATTATTCAAATAATATATAACCTTAGAAACACATTGCGTAGTAGACAAAAAATGTTTACTTAATAAGTTATTCACATAGTTTTGTAATCAAAATTGAATAATTGCTCTAGAAAATGCATATTCATAAACACAAGTCCATTAGACATGTGTACATTCATTTTAAAGCCTTCAACACTTTTGGCCCCTCAACCTGATGAATCAGAAGATGTTATGTGAAAATATATAATATATTTATATGTTCAATGCCCAAAAGCACTAGCCCAAGTTTGTCTCATCGAATTTGTCTCTGAATATAGTAAAAATGGTAAAAAAATCCATGCAAAACATAAACCCCATGTTATAAGATACATCAAGGACAATAAACATATCAATATTGAAAATCATTACAAAGAAAAACTATTATTATAGATTTATTTAAAAAGAAATGTTAATAATATGAAGAATGGTTTTAATACATGGAGTTTTTCATATGTTTTCCATGAAAAAGACATCTTTAAGAATGAAGCCATATATATTTATTGCATAAGCTCTGTTTGAGGTGACATCAATGAAATTTTTACCAATGTTGATTTCAATAATAACAATGCCTAAAGACCAAATTTGAATACTAAAGACAATGATATAAAATACGATTCACAATGCTTATAAGAATTAGGTAAAACTATATATGAAATAATGCCTTTCTAAAATAGGAAAACACCCATTTCTTTCTGATGGCAATGAATATTACAAAATAAGAATATATTTGAATAAAGAACAATAAGAAATCATAAAATACATAGCAAAGAAAAAATATTAAAATCATCATCACCAATTTACTTATTTTTAATAGGAGGCATAGGCACCAGTAAGATCTTCATAGAAAAATTGATATATGATATGTTGATCTATTTATATAACAAGTCCATTGATAGCGATCTATTTAAGACAAAAGGATTGATACTAGCATACACTACAAAAATAACATACAATGTTAAAGGAGTAATCTTGCATTATGCATTCCATTTGCCTTTTAACAGATCTAAAATTATTCCATTTACTTATGAAATTCTTGACTCATTATCAAACCATTTCATCCTTTACATATCCTTTTCATAAATTATATATTGTTAGTAGGATCATGGTTCTTATATTCAAAAGATAAAAGGATCAAATATATAATGCATTTCTTATAACATACTTTAAAAATTTAGATATGATTTTGTGTGGAGACTTTTATCAAGTGCAATATGTACATGATTATTTGATCTTTGAATAACCAAAAATAAATGATGAACTTATTCCATATGAATTTTGGTAAAAGCATTTAGAAAATTATGAATTGTCAATAATAATGTGGCAAAGTAACAAGGACTTCATAGCAACTCTTAATCAATTTCATGTAACATCTCAAAAATATATTAACATTGCCTATATCAACCAAGATTTGTTTACAACCAACCCCTAGAATTCCAAGATTCCCATATGTATTTTACAAAAATGACGATGTGAAAAAACATGATGCTAGAATGCTATTGATTCTTCAGGAAATAGTATCACTGTCCATGCCATTGATGAACAAGAAACTATATATGAAGTAAAATGATTGTCATCACTCCTCTATGCTTCTTCATATCATTGTCTTCAAACCTAAGATGCTTGTTGAAATCTATGTTGGCAATTATGACATTCAAGATGTGTTTGTCAATGGCTTGGATGATACATTTAAAAACCACATAATTACAAATGATATGGATGTACTATGGATTAAATTCATTTATCCATAAACTAACCATTACCAAAGCACAAAATTAGCTCACACATATCATAATTTCATTATAAAAGATTGGACATCCATCCTACATGGTGCTAAATGTATATAAAACACATGTAATAATGACACTAGAATAATTCAAAATCAATTTCCAATACAAATTGCATGTGCATAAACAATACAAAGATCTCATGGACTCGCAATGGACGGGATTGAATTTGACCCATCTAAAATCACACAACATGGGCTAGTGTATATTGCATATTCATGCATGAAAGATATTGGGTCATGGTACTTATTATCCCTTTTAACAATGACAAATTTTAATGTCTAGGAAAATATAACTATATAAATATTATACCTATAGACCAATTCAAAATGGAAACTAGAAAAAAATATACATGATTTAAATACTAGTAATCATATTTTCATCTCATCACTAAATACAATAAGCTTACATGCACATATGCAATATGTACTCCATGAACATGATGCATTGGACTAAAATGGAAATATTCTAGTAAATTTCTTGATATGATATTTTGATTAAAAAAGGACATTTTTATTTCAAGAAAAATGCAATACCATAATTTAAATGTTGAAGAAATCAAAACAATTATCATAAAAGGTATCCACCAAACTATAATTTCAATTTATATGTAGCATCGAATGCATTAATATTACATATTTTATTTGTTATCAAAGACGTATTTGTAAATACACATAGAACAAAAAATATAATTATATTAGGTTACTTTAATGTTGACATTATAATGTAGCATATAAATTCAAAAATAATCAAACAACACATGACAACCCATAAAATGTAATATGATCTAGAGAAAAAGATGTGTCGTTCATGATTATTTTGATCATGCATGGTTGAAATTGAAACACAAAAACAATAAGTTTTTAAAGTAGATTATTATTAGAGTGATCATGACATTGTTTATTTAGCCTTATGTAACACACATCCACATTAATATAAAATAAAAATAGATAAAATTCATGTAATGGCATATTTTTACAAATTATTTAACCATGTTTTAAATGTCAAATTAAATTTGCATACACATAAATATCTTACCACTCTATTTCTTCTTTTGATTCCATTACACAATCAAAATCAACATTAACATGGAAATTTGAAAAAATTGAAGATAATCAAACACCACCGGAAGAAGAAAAAAATTAAGCACTAAAAACACTACACTTCTTTCCAAACTCCATCTCTTTTTACCTATATACACTCATATCACACATTATTTTTACAAAGACACACTAACTTCTTATAATTTTCTATCGATCAATGATCTAAATAGATATAAAACATGAAATGATTTTGATGATGATGTCCTTGTCACATACAAAACTTTGCCATAGAGACAACATAACAAGCAATTGATATGTGAAGATCACATAGATGCTTAAGGTGAAGTGACTATTATTCTTAATTTTATTGACAGCCTTGCCTGCATACATGAACAAAAAGTTCATCTTAGAAAAACAATATGTGATTTTCATTTTAATATATCTCCAAAAATAAATTATGTTCATGGGAATTGCAACACAATACTATTGTTAAATGAATCTAGTCTATTGGACAACATACCTCTTATCTATACAAAATATAAGTTTATTCCAAATTCCATTATCCATCAACTATAAACTATCACAGATGCCTATGGAACATTCATGATGGTCATAATTATCACATGTGCCTAAAAAAATAGAATGTAACTAGTAAATTATAAATAAAGATGGAAATATTGAACATGACACTGTGAAGATATGCTTCTTCTCTTTCATATACTCGACATGCTCAATTCTCTAAATCCACATTAGAAAATCTAAACTAGTTTGCTAACTTTGCATCTTTATCTATATGGAAATTTTTAGCCTCTATTCATTGCAGTTTGAGAAAAAAATATAAATTAAATAATTTATAATTTACTTATTCAAAAATATCTTTAGGCATCTTGGCATTAAAAGTGCTTTCAAGACTGATCAATCAACATTCATCACACCATTAAAAGTTGGAAAATTCATCCAAGAATTGTCTGCATTGTTGCACACAATAAAAAAGGTATGTTACATGATATAACAAACACTCAAGATCATAATCTAATTTTTATTTTTCGACATGCAATTAACATTGAGATATTAAATTCCAACACTTTCAATCTAAGATTTTTTAGGTTGAATGTTCATTAAAAAATGCCAATATATATTCAATGTCATTCCAGCTCACAACAATTTTAGTTGCATAAATCAACCAACAAAACTTACCCATGCCACAACATTCAATTTTCCTTCTTGTTATCAAGCAACTCCACGTGTATTTCTATCCCCTAATTTTTAATCTAAAAACTGTCAAAAATACTAATATACAATGTAGTCTTTCAAAGTCACCATTGAAAACAATCCTTCTTGCATTCACATAAATCGCACACAATGACTATCTGGTAGACAAGGCAAGCACTATTTATTTGCTAAGAGGATTCTCATTGCAAGGAAAATTCACTCTTGATAAACCAAATACCTTTCTACATGTTGAAGAATTGAACAAAAAGTAAGGTATTTAATTTATTGCTAAATATTTTCTTTCTTTTTCCATATTTAAGACTACACACAGCTAATTAATTTTTACTCGTTGTCTCTCATTATGTAGATAAACACTTTCAGTGATAAATACCTCCCTTGCCTACATAGATAAGATGAACAGTGGCCAAAAATAGTACCTATGGATAACTTGTCTCTTGTAGATATAGTATGCTTTATTTTTGTTTCAAGTTTGTAAAGCAATTTTGTGAATATGGTCTAAACCTCAATACATATTTCTTTGCAAATAGTGTTTAGTTATATATCTTATTGCTTGAGGACTCGTATCTCAGACATATACTATGTTCATTTTTTCTTACCAAACACTGCCATGGCTTTGTAATTATATTTTTCTATATTTATCAATAAAATAAACTATTTTTCTTTTTTTAAATTTTATATCTATTAACAAATACCTGCTTTGGTGGATATTTGTTCCTTGTTTCAAAGCTCCTATTGTGGCATAGCTATGACCACACTTTCAAAGATGAACTGGTATGCTAGTTGAATTTGGTAAAACAATGTTCATTATATAGGGGAAATACTGTTGTCACTCACACCTTGTATTTGGGTCTCTTGAAATTATATTATAATAGTCTATATTGATTAATTTTCATTTTTATTTGTCGTTTCAATTTTTATTTTTGTTTTATATCAATATTTACCCCAAGTTTAAACTTATAAACTTGTTTCAATATTTATATTTTCCCACACTAACTATTAAATTAATTAATTTTACCTATTACATGTTATTATTTTAATTTCAACAACACAAAACCCAAATACAATATACTATTTAACACAAAGAAAGGGATTAACCTCTACTCAATACTTGTTAAATATAAAATTGTTAGTAAACATAAATTATAATCATTAAATGCAAATTAAAATATTCTCAACTTTTTAATTTTCAATATAAATACAACAACTAATCACTATACAATCTTTGTTTTTTTTATTATAACTAGTAAGTGTTTTCTTTTTCATTTATGGAATATATTCTCCTTTTATGTATTATATCAATATCAATATGTATGGTACCAAATTATTGGTATTCATTATGGTTATGTGATAATTTTTTTAGGGATTAGATTTTTGATGGGCCCGATAGATTATACTAGTCCCTTTTTTACTCTTACAAAATCTTGAACTAATTTAGTGTCTCTTTTTCTATAAAACAATTAATCGATTCCCTTTGGAAATATTTAAGTTAATTAAGGCTAGTGTTTTAAGAAAATTTGGGAAGAGAAATACTCTCATAGTGAGTACTTGTACTTTGTGGTTGATATCATGTTAATTTTAATCGACAAATTATGACTAAAACTTAGAACCTCCCAATTACATCTTTGGGTGTTCCACCATTAAATTATCAATATTTTATTCACTAAATATTTCTCTTAAACTCCATATAATTCAAGTATAGTTCATTTTTATATGGAAACATAACATAATTAAATTGTAGCTTAGAAACCAATTATATAATTCTTATTTAGAGTTTGAAAGGGTGGAGACCCAACATTTACTAAATCTTATAATTCCCTAATAAAAAAAAATAGCTCCACCCAACATTTACTAAATCTTATAATTCCCCAATAAAAAATAAATTTGAGCATCTTTATTTATTATCAATCAAAAAAGGGAGGAAATGGTCCTCTACCCATCATACATGGAGTGTGGTAGGATGGGCACTAATTAATATAAATATATATTTTGTATATTAATATACAATTGTAGTTATATTAGTATAAATATCTTAAATATATTTATTTAAGAAATATTGTGAGATACTAATTTCAAGAACTTTATTTTATATTTTCTACATATTATAAATATTTATAACTTTATTAATTTCTTTAAAAATCTCTCATTTTGATTTGGGAGGATTAGGGTCACTATATCTTATCGAGCATTACTATTGTTGCATTTTACATCTTTTGCTAAAATCAATAGCTAGGTTAGTAGGTTTTTTACTTACGTATCAATTTATTCCTTGTAGTCCCACAATTTTGTTACCCCACAATGCCAACAATATCAGTATTTTAGCTCACAACTCATCAGTAATGGTAATCATTAATATCACTACACTTGATGATGATGAAGTTGTTGTTACCAACTATTTTATCAGCTCAAATGGCACTTCATCTTCTTACATTGTATAATAATATACACTTCCATTCTTTGTAGGTTAGCAACATCCTAGTTGAAACAGAATCAATGAGTACATAGGCACCAAAGATCTAATCTCTCAGACTGTACAAAACTTAACAAAATACAACTTTATTATTTTAATTCTACATTGGTTTCCATCTTTTTTTCCCTTTCCTTTGGTTCTTTCAAAAATTTCATGTTCTTGTTCTCTATCATTCTTAAATCATTTCCGCACATAACCTCCTTAAACCAATTCAATTAGGTTATCCATTAAGTCTCCCCTAGCCCCAAATCACATTCACTAGTGACATAGCATGTACATATAATTATAACAATATGGCAAGCTCAAAGAAATCTTTCAAATGGTTCACCATCATAACAAAAAATTCCATTAACAAATGCTATCAAATCTATAACTTCAGATGATTTACCATCATAAATACACTAGTTGTTGCCCCAAAGGTGAAACAAAATTCAGAGGAATTGGACTTTTGCTTTTGTGATTATATCTAGTAAGTGTTTTCTTTTTCATTTATGGAATATATTCTCCTTTTATGTATTATATTGTGATAGACTACCTTTATCGTTTGCTACTTTAACAACACTCTATTATTAATGTACAAGAAATCACTCACAATGCTAAAATTCAAATAATATTAATAAATTTGAAACTCAATCATGCGGGGACTAATACAAAAATTCTCACACCAATGAAGTCCTCAATCATATTGTGCTTACCAAGTGTTTTATTTTATTTTGTGAGGTATATTCTCCTTTTAATCAAAATTTAACCACTACATTCCCTCCCACCTAGTACCGATCATCAAGTGAGGATATTTTCTACTAAGTGAAAAGACAAACAAATAGAGGGATTCAATCTATAAGCTCATTTGATACGGTGTATGCAAAACGTAAAGTCTTAGTCAATAGAAGATCACACCATCATGAGAGCTATAAACCACTTTGTAGTGTATGATTTCACAGAAAATATCATGTCAATAAAAAGGATAATAAAAGAAACTAATCTGAAATATCACATTATCTGAGAGTCCATTGTTCAATATTAAATTATCTCTCATCTTTAAATCTCATTGTTGATTATTACTATAATGTCACATTGTTAATTTTTTTAACATCTTTTAGGCTTGCCACAGTTAAGGTGATCTAGGCTAATTCATATGTCAAATATTATTTGTTAATTCCACTGTAGACATATAAAACTTACGCGATCATTTTTTTATAATTGTGTTTGTACATAAATAATAAATGAGTATGCAATATACAAAATCTTATAAAATTTATTATTCACCAATATATCACTATTCGTGGACTATATATATATATATATATATATATATATATATATATATATATATATATATAAGTAATATCTGCAATTTCCATATCGATATGAATATTTCACAAATCAAATCCTATTAAAATATTTATCAATTTTTAACTTTGTCAAAAAATAAGGTGATCTTTTTGGGTAATGTAAAAGTATAAAAAATAATAATGAAATGGCTTCTACACCTTCCATCGTATTTTTTATTGCTATACGTGGCATGCAATTGGTCAATTGGCTAAGGGAAGATGCACAACATGCAAGGAGGTTGTGGCTTTTTTGGGTTTTGGTTCAGTTTGTTGTTGAATAGGTAGATTACACTACAAAATCAAACATAAAACAATTGTAGAAAGCCTATGCACCAGATATAAGTACACCAAAAAAATTAGAGATGCAATTTATTGCAATAGTAGATTACCCAAATGTTATCTCGTTAGGATTCTGGTTTGATGTTCATCCTACCTTTCGATCTTCAATTTCAATCAAATTACCATCCTGACAACATTTTCAATTGATATATAACTATTTCTTAGTTTAGTATTCATAAAATATAACCAATTTTTTTAATAAACTATTTCACCATTTTATTTAATATAAACTAAACAAATATTATATTATATAATGCATACCTTAATACCATATTTGATTATATAATATATATTTTAATATTATATTACATCATATATAATATTAATTTAATATGCTAATATAATATGTTTTTAATAATATTGTAAAGAAATATTACTAAAATGAATTAATATTTTATGTAGTACTACCTTACTAATAAGAATTTCACATTTAAAAGCATCCATAGAAGGTCACCTGCCTACATGGTAGCTCTTCCTATGCCACATAGCATATAAACTATGTGTATGCACTAAAGAATGCCATATGCTCTGCATCAATATAAATTTCCATCTTTTCCCCATGATATACAAAGTCCTCTTCATCTTTAACTAAGCTAGATATCATGTTAGCAAATAAGGCTATGTTTCTTCCTGTATTTTTTAATGTGAAGCCTTGGGAGATACACTACATCAAAAAGGGAGTGTATGTTGAAGCATTTTTTATTTTAAAACTAAGGTCAGGTATCTAAACCACCTTGACAAGTGTAAAAATTCCCTACACTCTGCTTCATGGTTCTCCATCTTTGAGTTCTCCTTAAAATATTTCTTAGTAAGATCACACAATGTTGTTTCTTTATTGCTCAAGATTCATTACTATCTTTTGTTTTCTTGCAAAACTGATTAATTTTAGTGTAGCAAGGTTAATTTGTCATAAAATTATTATTTTCCTTTGCATTTATTTAGCCCTCTACATAAAAAAATTGTTTTATCCATGATACAAGAGGTAGAAAGGAGAAAACCTTTAGATATTGTGAAACATAAGGTGAGACTTGATAAACTTATAGGAGAACATGAATGCATATGTTGATAGAATAGCAAGCAGAATGATGAGGAGGAAAACATCTAAATCATTGTCATCTTTGTAATGGGTGGATCATGTTTTTTATTTGATGTTAGAGAGGCATCTACCAAAGGGGAGATGCCTTCTTTGTAATCTAAGATTCTAAAAGATATGTTAAAATTAGATACCACTATTTAGAGTATATCTAAGGTAATAATTTATTCCAAATATCATTTGGAAATAAATAGTTTTTCATGCTTTCTTATTTTGGTAGATGATATCAGTGACCTAGACTTTTCTAAATTCCTAACAGGTCTCAAGGATAGTATTAGTGCAAAATAAGACCCAATAAAATATGAGGGATGCATTAGAAGACGTGAAGAAGAAGTAGTAGAGCATGGCAAGAGATACACAGAGTTGCATAAGGTCTTGGTATCTTTTGTTTTAAAACTTAATGTCTTTTCTATATTTTATGTGGTTTTATATGTTCAACAAGAGAAGGTGTAAAAATTAATGGTCCACTATTTAATATACAATTGATATCATTATTTCTTTGGTTCTTGGTTTAACAACTACCAAATATTGGCATGGTAGTAACACTCCTAAGTGGTATGGTCTGTGTAAAACACATATATCTCAGAGGATGAGTTATGTTGAGTATGAATATATTTTTAAATTTTCAAACATCTAAATTATGAAAAATAATCCAATTAACCAACATAATTAATTACAAAAAAAGGAAGGTGAAGCATATAATGACCCAACATAAATAGGTTAATGCCCAAATGTTGAGTTGATCGCACAACCTCTGTTGACCTATTGATCATGACACGTATTGAAGTCATACATTTGTGGGTAGTTTCAAGAAGCATCCACACAAGAAACCTTTTCCATTAAGAAACTTTGTGTTTTTTTCAGCTACAAGATGGGTTTTGGTAAATGGAATAAAAATTTCTAATGTTTAACTATGTGCTTTGAGATTTGGTGAGGAAACATAAATTCAATGGTAAGTTTTTCAAAAAATTAACTTCATTTCAAAACTCTAAAAAATGTGATGGGTATTGATCCCTTTAATCTTTTTCCTAATCTATTTATTAATTATTTTTTACACGGTGAAGGAAATCTTGCACTCATTAATTTGGTGAATATACTTGGGGGCCCTCTGCATTGTATAATAATTGGGGTTCATGCTTTGTATGATGAAAGGGATTTGATTAAGATAATAAGTATAAAAACATATGGAGAGAAGCTATACAAAATACTTTTGAATGGAAGGAAAATTTATCTCAACGAGATCAACATTTTAACAAGGTTGGATCCCCATGAAAGTCTTGTTCCTCTTGATATAAATTACAATTCTAATGTATATTTATAGTAATATTACGAACTCACCTCCTCCTTTTGAATTTACAAGGTTTAAATATTGAAATTGGGATATAATCATTAAGATGAGCAATAGCTAAACTCTTCTAATTAGAAACCCATCTCATAACACAAAGTTCAAATATGTGTTCGAGTTTGTTGAAGAAAAAATGAAAAATACCTGGTGCATTTCTCAGTGTTCACAGCATCAAACAAACCACATATGAGCCAAATTTTTTACTTAACCCATGGAAGGGAAAATAAAATAGTAGGTTAATAGTTTTTGTAGTGGATGATTGCCACAATTTTATGCATGTGTCTTCTTCAACATCCTCCATGGGAACACAAAATGTTTCTACCATATTTTCCAACTACGAACCATTCAACATATTATGATCATTCTATACAACCATCATCTAACTCCCTATGTCAACATGTAAATGGTAGAAAATAACATCTTACTTTTTGTCTCATTCCACTATATAAAAATTTGGCTAATTAATAACAACATAATCCCTTAGATGTTATCCATGTCACAATTCATTACCACCACATCCTCAGTAGTCCCAGAAATTATTTGGGACCATTCCACATAGGACGAGTTGAATTAGCACACAAAAACATAATTTGTGTATGTCACAATCATTTCCAATTTTTTATTGACTTTCCTTCATGGTAGTTAATGGAGAGGGAAAACTCTAATCGTGATGAGAAGCAAATAGAGTTGGATGGATGGTTGGACCATCACCAACAAATTGCATCTCTTTATTGTTCACTTATAACACAATTTTTTTATGTCTAGAGCTTTAATTTTTGTAGCTTGACCTATCAGCATGTTCATAATTGAAATTCCCTCCAACAGTAATGGATGATGTAAAGGTTAGAACATGTTACATATTTAAACTAACATAGTATCATACAACCATAAAATTTACTCTGAAAGCTAATAAAAATATCATAACCTTATTTTATTGTGTATATATTTTATTTCAAACATTGGTTTTAGACACTATTTTTTTAAATTCCTTATGAATTAATTTACGTTTTGGTTAGTTACGTTTAACATTGTATTATCTTGATTTTGAAATGCTTTAAAATATTGTCTAAATAATGATATATGCCAACTTGTTACTAAAATGTCAATAGAATTTATAATACATTTATCATTTTAAAATTTAATAATAATAATAATAATAATAATAATAATAATAATAATAATAATAATAATAATAATAATAGAATACAAACAATTATATATGTTAATTTGTTCCCAAAATAATAATAGATTTTATATTGGTTTAAATATCTTAAATACATATATGTTGAATGCCAATAGGTATAAACTTCGAGTGTCTTTATTAAATTTTGGGTGGGTGTATCATATAGACATCTTGAATTTTATATCTCGTGGCATTTAAGATATATGCATTTAAGAAATCTAAGGTAGTATCACTTATTATTGTGTAAGGTAAAATTAAATATTTATCATTCATGAAAATAAAATTAATATAACTAATTTTTTATTTAGTTTAATTTCATTTAATAAAATACTGAAATGATCAAACTTGTCTTTTGGTAACAAAGGTCAAACATTTTTTTTTAAGTCCTATATTAATTGGGTCTTTATTAAGTGTTAAACTCTATGATTTGTAATTGTAAATCCCCTTGCCAATTTCAAAGGAAATTAACATCAATGACCCATTTCAATAGGGGTGATTGGAATTATATTTGTAGTTACATCAACAAAAGGAATACCTATACCATTATCATATTGAACCATTGCATATGTATTTAGTTCAAGGGTTGTCACTCCTAGTTTGTAGATAGTGGTTCAATTTAAGTGTACCATTAACAAGTCTTGTTTATGTCCATGAGTTTTTAGTTAGTGTCACCCTTGTGCCATTAGAAATCAATAAGTTAATTTATAATTTTTCATCATCCAATCCTGTAACTTTATTGCATTGTCCTCTAGTTTCAATGATTTATGCAATGAGGTCGTTAAATAAATTCAATTATCTCTTATTATATTCATGCACATTGTTTTTGAAAATAAATGTATATGTTCATTAAACTCTTTTTTTTTCAATTGTTTCAAGTGAAGCACCAATTTTACTCATCAACAACTACCAATATTCAATGATTGGATGATAATATCTTATATTTGTTAGAAGTTTTTAAAACCATTCTTTTTCTTCAATTTGACCTTATTTTTTGAAAACTTTATCTAGTTTAATATTTATATAAAATTATATATATTTTTAATATCCTTGATGTTTTATCATAAACACTTCTTTATTATGAATCATAGAGTTGATTCATAACGTGCCTATAAAAAAACATGCACACAGTTACAATCACATAAATCAATTAGTCACTATCATTTATTTCCTATTGAGAATTTCATTAAAAAAAAACTAGACTTCATTTTTTCCATAGAAAAGAAAACATTTTATTTTACCGTGCTTATGAATTTAAGATATTTTTTCATTTTTCCTTCACCCAATTTTTTTGTATTCCCATGTTCTTGCATATGAATATCCCTTCACCCCAACATATCAATCTCAGAAACATTTATAAATTTACATTGGTGTAGGATTAATATGATCTCTCACTCATATTTAATTATCTTTTTTTTTTTTTGTGTTCACATTTTCATCCAAATATTTCTCATTGAATGTCATTATTTTTTTAATAACCCACACTATAAAATTGACTCAATTTTTTTTCCACAATGTAGCCCTCTTAGAGAACGTCAAGAAAAAATTAATTGTAATAGAGTTTCACATTATGCACGTAATAATTATATATTTTTGTCACCCCCCTTAAAAGTAATCTCTATCAATGAGAAATCATGGATTTTTTCCATATTTTTAAGATTGATATAAACCAAGATATTTGGATGCATTTCCATATATAAAATATCTTTGTTATCCTTTTCTATTTCTCCTTTGTGGAATAATACTTAGGGATAAGCCAAAAATTAAATATTTGAATATATAGTTCAATGGAAGTTATTACCTAATAGTTATATCTTTTTTGTGCTAGCAAGTAGGGTCATAAGCTAAACCATCCCCCTCCTACTACATCATAAGTGGATTTGTTTGCACATGTGACATCTTATGCTTTAATTATTTTGAATTTAAAATTAATGGTATTTTGTGTCATGTTATTGAGACACTTATTTTCTTGGTTAGTTGTTGATTTTTCATGTTAAAACTTTGTGTTATTTATCATTACATTACATTTTAGAGGTGTGATCACTTACTACGTATAATTTTTGTTGTGTGATTTAGTTATATTAAATTTATAATAGACATATTTACATGTTTTTAATTAAAAAATATGCTCAATAAAATATTTTTAAAAAAAAAAAAAAAACGTCCTCTATTAGGTTTTTATGTCGGCCTTGCTATGTTTTGATTTCCCACCTTTCATGCTTCTCACATTGCATCTACATGGGTTTCAAACTGAGTCATGAATTTATTGCACTTGTTTTACACCCTTTGGGTTGTTTATTGATACATAATGGCATTCACCTAATTTTTTATAATTATTTTTACAAGAAACGAGAAGGATGGCACTCAAGGGACCCATAAAATTAGTGCCAAAAGTTTACAATAAGGTTTAACTTCTGACTCTTCCTCTCAACTTGTTATATGATTATAGACTTATGATATAGATAATTTATGTAAGCGTTATAAAAATTATTTTATTAGAGATTAATTTCTTGTTTTCATTCCCTCGAAGGAATCCCTTAATGCGTACATTTGACACCGGTGGGAACTCTTGGATGTCTATGTCACTGATGTTTGAAACCTCACAAAAAAAATTTTCTTTTCTCATTTAAGGCATAGTCCCAAGTCCAATCCCTTGTTTCTAAATTTTTTGGATTATGATGAACACTCTCTTGATATTTTTCCCATGGACCTATAACTTTAAATTTACTTACCAAGTTTCCCTTTGGTTGTTGGTCTATATGAGCTCCTTAGCCTCACACTTCCTATATGGGCATTTACCAAGGAAACTTTTCAAACCCATAGAGCATGTATTTTATCATGAAAAAATTATTTTATTTCCCCACATCCCAATAATCATGTATACATTAAGGTTAACTTGACAAAATATTTTTAAAAAACATTGATATTCAAATCAACATTGAATGTTGGTCATAAAAAGTTACGCATTTTAGTATTCCAAACACTTTTTTTCATTTTCAATTTCCAAACCATCATATTTTATAATTCAATCTCATGGGGAGATAAAATCCCTCTATTGAACAACTGCACTCTTAGAATCCAAATGTGGTAGAGAATAATTAATGGTTGGACGATAATTACCAACAAAAAACTATCAGTAATATCAAAAATTCCTAAACCATACATGCACCTTCTCTACCAAAACCCTCTTCTAAGGTATGTAAAATATATCCCCCCAGGCCTCTAAATGTGTCAATGGACTCGAAGATCCATGTTTCACAAGTTAGTCAACCTCAAATGAGTTTATCTACTATTAGGACATCCTCTAAAAGCAATCCTAACTCTAAGTGGTGTTGACTCTCCTTGAGAGGATAGTGGGGCTAAGTATTGCTCCATATGACTTTTATTATTTTGTTACCAAACCACTAAACTATTTTTGTAAATAATTTTACAACTCTTGAAGATATAGAAGATGGTCAAGGGAAATTTTATGTAGATGTATTGTTCCCCTTGCACATGGTGAGGGGGTTTTGTTGTTTCACAAGATGTTTAGTCTCCCTCTTCACCTCCTCCCTCACATTAAACTTGTTTCAATGATATTTTTATTTCATTTACATTCTAAATATGACTCACACTACTAATTATCACCTATTTCTAATTTATTTATTTTTCAGAGATGTCACAATTCTTTGTTGGAATATATTCAATGTTCATAAATGTTGTATAGGTGTTACTACATCATAATTGTTTATAAATTGCATTGTTTTAGAATTAAAAATGTTTACTATCTATTGGTTTAAAGAACAAGTGTAAGAAGATGATGGGCCAAAAAATGGAAATTTTCGTAAACTAACTGTAAATGCGTCTGACATTATTAAAATATTGTGTATGCATTTTTTGATCTATGCTTGGTAAATACCAAACCTGTAAAATGTGTAGGTACAATATCATTAGGTATTATTAAAATTATGCATACATGTTTGATTTAGTCTTGTAAAATACCAATCTTATAACACGTGCATGTTATAACTTGTACGTGATACTAATACTATGTAAAAATAAGTGTCTACATGTTACTAAGAGTATGCAATGATGAAGGTTTAGAAATTAAAAAAAGTAGAATGAATGAAGGGTAGGGTTTATTTACTAAAATAAATGGTAAACATAAGTAAATATTATAAATTAGGGTCACTATATATCTTTTAAAATTAATCTCACAACTCTAATAGTTATGCTTTGGAACATATTTTTTCAAAATCCAATCTGGTCAACACATATTCATTTTCAGGATTTCATTATTGAACATAAGGATTTTAGGGCATCAATTTTTCAATTGATGTCAATTTTTTTAGGTTTTGAGTCCTTATAGATTGCTTGTTGACATTTCTAGGTTTTCTAGTTTTGTCAAAATTAAATTTTACAAACCAACATACACCCAACTACCACTTTATGCTAATTTTACTTATGATTAGGGACCTTATAGTCCAAAAGTGACAAACCAACTTCATAATCATTTGTGACTAGTGTAAGAGAATCATCATTTTTTTAAATAATTTTATAAAATCCTTATGTAAATTATGAGAGTAAGAGAATAACCATTCTTTTTGTGTAACAATTTTTTTTTATTATTAGTACCATATGGGGAGTTGGATAGATGGTGGGGTCATGACTATTCAAGTGCATCTCTTTATTGTTCACTTATATTCATAACATGCCTCACATTTTTTTTTATGTCTAGAGCTTTAATTTTTCTATCTTGACCTATTAACATGTTCTAAATTGAAAATCTCTCTAACAATAATGAATGATGTAAAGGTTGGAGCATGTTACATGTTTTAACTAACATAACATCATACAACCATAAAATTTACTCTATAAACTATTAAGAATATCATAACCTGATTTTATTGTGTATATATTTTATTTCATATTTTGGTTTGAGACACTAATTTTTTCATTTCTTTATGGACTAATCTTTGTTTTGGTTGGTTCCCTTAAAAAATATAATAGCTTTATTTTGAAATGTTTCAAAATATTGTCTAAATAATGATATATGCCAACTTGTTACTAAAATTTCAATAGAATTTATAATACATTTATAATTTTAAAATTATATATCAATATGTAATATAAAATATATATTTATAAAATACAAATAGTTATATATGCTTACTTATTACTAAAATAACAATAGATTTTATATTGACTTAAATATCTTAAATACATATATGTTAAATTTCAAGATGTGTAAACTTCAAATGCCTTTATTAAATTTTGGGTTAGTGTATCATATAGACATATCGAATTAGATATCTCATAGCATTTAAGATATATGTATTTAAGAAATATGAGGCAGTAACACTTATTATTATGTAAGGTAAAATTAAATATTTATCATTCATGAAAACACATTTAATATAACTAATTTTTATATTTAGTTTAATTTCACTTAATACAATATTGAAATGATCAAACTTGTCTTTTGGTAACAAATCTCAAATATTGTCTTTTTGGAAGACCTATATTAATTGGGGATTTATTAAGTGTTAAATTCTATGATTTATAGATTGTAAATCACAATGCCAATTTCAAAGGCAATTGAAATATATGAAACATTTCAATAGGGGTGATTGTAATTATAGTTGCAGTTACATCAACAAAATGAATACCTATATAATTATAATATTGAACCATTACATATGTATGTGGTTCAAGGCTTGTCACTCTTAGTTTGTAGACAACGGTTCAATTCTATTATACCTTTAACAAGTCCTACTTATGTCCATGAGTTTTTAGTTAGTATCACCCTTGCACCATTAGAAAAAAATTAGTCAATTTATAATAGCTCATCATCCATTCCTATAACTTTATTGCATTGTCCTCTAATTTCAACGATTTATGTAATAAGGTCATTTACATAAATTCAATTATCTCTTATTATATTGACACACATTGTCATTAGTTAAAAATAAATGTATATGTTCATTAAACTCCTTGTTTTGAATTATTTCAAGCGAATCACCTATTTTACTTATCAACAGCTACCAATATTCAATGGTTGGATGAGAATCTCATTTTTTACAAGTTTTTTAAACCATTATTTTTCTTCAATTTGACCTTATTTTTTGAAAACCTTATCTACTAATATTTATATCAAATGCTATCTTTTTTTCATTTTCAATTTCCAAACCATCATATTAAATAATTACATCTCATGGAGAGATCAAATCCCTCCATTGAACAACTACACTCTTAAAATCTAAATACGGCAAATAATACTTAATGATTAGATCATAATTACCATCAAAAATTTATCAATAGTAAAAAAAAATCCCAAACCATCCATGCACTTATCTACAAAAACCCTCTTCTAACATATGTAAAATAAATTCCCCCCCCCCCCAGCCTCTCAATGTGTCAACGGCCTTGAAGATCCATGTTTCACAAGTTATTCAACCTCAAATGAGTTCATCTATTGTTGGGACATCCTCTAAAAGTAATCTTGACTCTAAGTATTGGTGACTCTCCTCAAGAGGATAATGAGGATAAGTACCAATCCATATCCCTTTTGGTATTTTTTACCAAACCACTAAAATATTTTTGTAAATAATTTTATAGATATTGAAGGTAACAAAGATTGTCATGGGAAACTTCATGTAGATGTGTTGTTCCATTTGCATATGGAGAGGAGATTTTATTATACCACAAGATGTTTAACCTCCCTCTTCACCTCCTACCTCAACTTAAAATTATTTCAATGATATTTTTATTTCATTACCACTCTAACTATGACTCACACTATTAATTGTCACCTATTCCAAATTTATTTATTTTTCAGAGATGTCACATTTCTTTGGAATATATTCAGTGTTCATAAATGTTGTGTAGGTGTTACTAAATCATCATTATTCATAAATTATACTATTTTATAATTGACAATGTTTACTATTTATTCATTTAAAAGATAAGTGTAATAAGTTGATGGGCCAACAAGTGGACATTTTCATAAACTAACTGCAAATGTGTTTAACATTATTAAAATATTATGTATTTACTCTTTGATCTAAGATCAATAAGTACTAGGCCTATAACAAGTGTATGTGAAATAACATGTTGTATTATTAAAATAATGCATACATGTTTGATTTAGGCTTGTAAAATACCAAACTTATAACTCGTGTGTGTTATAACTTGTACGTGATACTAATACTATGTAAAAATAAGTGTGTACATGTTACTAAGAGTATGAAATGATGAAGGTTTAGAAATAAAAGAAGTAGAATGACCAAAAGGGAGGGTTGATTTACTAAAATTAATGTTAAATATAAGTAAACATAATAAATTAGGGTCACTTTGTATCTTTTAAAATTAGTCTCACAACTCTAATAGTTATGCTTTAGAGGATAGTTTTTCAAAATCTAATCTGGTCAACACATATTCATTTGTAGGTTTACATTATTGAGCTTAAGGACTTTAGGGCATAAATTTTTTAGTTGATGTCCATTTTTTAAGTTTTGAGTCCTTATAGACTTATACAATGTATAGTTAGATATTTTATAATTATTCAATGAACTTTAAGGATCTAGACTTTATTTGATGTTTTACAAGGTACTTTTGAGATTAAAGTTCAGTGATTTTATGAAAATAACAAAAAAATTTAGAGGGGGAGTGCACTAGGGTGGAGGGGATTTTGATTAAAATAAAATTATGAAAAAAGGGATGGCAACATCCACTTTAGGTGTTCTAGTTTTGTCAAAATTAAATTTTACAAACCAACATACACCCAACCACCCCTTTATGCTAATTTTACTTATGATTAGAGTCCTTAGTCCAAAAGTGACACACCAACACTATAATCTTTTGTGACTAGTGTAAATGGGAAAAATTTTGGGGTGTATTTGTGAGAGGTCACCATAATTCTATTTGAATTCATTCTAAAGTGGTGTGCATACCAAGTGATCCACACACACCTAACCATTATTTTATGCCAATTTTACTTGTGATTAGGTCCATTATAAGCCAAAAGTGACAAAAAGACACCATATCCACATTAAACCAAGTTGAATGCAAATAGTTATAGGTATATTTATTCATGATCAACCCATTTATCTGTGATTTGAGGGGAAAATTGTGTGGTTATCATAATGTAAGTGGCATTATGACCCTTGTACATTTGACCACCAATTTATGCTAATGTTACTTGTGATTAGTTCTCTCATAAAACAAAAGTGAAACAACATTATATCTACTTGCAACAAAGGAAATTTAAAAAAATTCATGCACATTTGTGCATGATCACCGCAATTCACTTCAAATTCAAGCCAAAGTGGTCTAATCTGGGAAATGTAGGTTACATTGGTGACTTAAACACACCCAACCACCATTTTATGTTGATTTCACTTGGGATTAAGTCCTTCATATTCCATAATCCACACAACAACACCATATCCACTTGTAACCATGACAAATGCAAATGATTTGGATCACATATGTGTGTGATCAACCAAATTCACTTCAAAATAAAGCTAAACTGGTATGCTTTGTGTGTGTGAATCATAAATTTGAGATATGTTTCTCCATTCACATCACTTTGGCCTTAATTCAAAGTGAATTAAGTTGATCACATTTTTTTTTAATTTTTTGACTATTTTAAGGTTTATATCTATAATGATTTCTAAGTATGTCTTTTTTTATGCCACTATATGCCACAACTATACATGTATATATTTATTTGTGTATATTTTTTCATTCATCTAAAATAAAAAAATTACATGGTTACAAACTAGGCCTAATTCTATACACATTGAAAAAAAAACCCCTTTTTCATTTTTATGAAGGTATTTAAGAGGGCACATGGTCAGCTATACATTTTTTATTATTTTTTAGGATCTATTTAATTGTAAAATTAGTAACACACACACACACACACACACACACGCACGCACGCACGCACGCACGCACGCACGCACACGCACAAACACACACACACACACACACACACACACACACACACACACACACACACACACACACACACACACACACACACACAAGTTGTGTGTGGGTGGATGGATGGATGGGTGTGGGTGTGTGTGTGGGCTTCACACACACACACACACACACACACACACACACACACACACACACAGAGAGAGAGAGAGAGAGAGAGAGAGAGAGAGAGAGAGAGAGAGAGAGAGAGAGAGAGAGAGAGAGAGAGAGAGAGAGAGAGAGATGTGTGTACATACTCTCTCACACCCATACCCACACCCCCCCCCCCCCCACACACACACACACACACACATAGAGAGAGAGAGAGAGAGAGAGAGAGAGAGAGAGAGAGAGAGAGAGAGAGAGAGAGAGAGAGAGAGAGAGAGAGAGAGAGAGAGAGAGAGAGAGAGAGAGATGTGTTTGTTTCAAACTAGGTGATCTCATCTAACTCTCAACCAAAGGGTTTCAAAAAAAAATAGTGTTAAAAAATGAGAGGTTGTAAGACAAAATATCCACTATTTTTTTTTAAATTAGTTCCTCTTAAAATTTTAGTTGTTTTACTCATTTATACATCACCATTTTCAAAAAAATAATTATTTCGAAATAAGACTTGAAATGCTACAATTCATGTTCTTATATCATCTTTAAATTTTGAGTGTAGTCATCTCAAATAATCTTAAGAAGTTGAGATTTCTATTTATTTTTTTTAAATATCCGCTTGAGCCCTACTTTTGGTCCATATTTTCGTTGCACTTACCCTAAGAAATTTTTTTATTGTAGGTTGTATTTTGTAATATAAAGGGGGATCAAATTTTACACCTTCCAATTCAAAACTAGGTAAAAGTTTGTTTGGATGCAATGATCTAAAATAGAAAATTGTTCCAAACCATAATGAGGAAGTCTTTGGCGCTTAGGTTGAGATTGATAAATTTTAAAACTTTATCAAAGGAGAATCAAATAAGAATTTCTTATACAAATTATTTAATTAAGCTGAAAACAATTATACTACCAAAAGGAAGTACTAATAATTGGTCAAAGTGAAAGTGACTATATCCCCATATGGTACTAATAATAAAAAAACTTGTTACACTAAAAATATGATGATTCTCTTACTCTCATAATTTACATAAGGATTTTATAAAATTAAATCTCAAGAGTAGCTTATTTTTTCCCCAAGTAGCCCAATAATGTTAATTATATTTATATAAATAACAACAATATACCTATCAAATTTAGAGCAGTCTTGACAAGCACAAATACTATAAAAATAAATAAATTCTTACTCCACTTAGTTACTTAAATCTCAACACCATATTTATCTTATTGTTACATAGCATAATTTAATACTAATTTGAATATATTCAGTTTGGGAGAATTGTTAGCATATGCATAGTCAAGTGAATTATCATATAACTTGATGTTAATAATATGTGTAAAAATGAGAAAAATCATTGTGTTTATGTCATATAAAGATAAAAGGAAGTCAAAAATTCACTTGAGAAGAGGATTTAATTTAGAAATTGAAAATCCTTGTTGGGTTTTACAAAATAGTGAAGATGTTAAGCATGGAAATCAAACAAGTATAAGCCATTGTATGAAGGCAATCATATCTCATTTCCTCTTAGCCATTGGAATAGATAATTTAGTTTAGTAATTGAGATCTATTCATGATTAATTTATTGTTTCCAAATATATGGTTATATTTCTCATATTTATTTTCAATTGGATTAAATTATGTAGTTGTTTATTATTCCATATAATGTTTTTGGTTTTTCATTTAAATTATTTAACCAATTGGTTAGATTAACTTATATCCAATAGTCAAGGTGAAACAATAGGATACAATTCATGTGATGATACATGATTAAGGTTGTTATTTTTTTCATTTAAATTATTTAACCAATTGGTTAGATTAACTTATATCCAATAGTCAAGGTGAAAAAATAGGCTACAATTCATATGATGGTACATGGTTAAGGTTGTTATGTTTTTGACTTTATGGACAAAGTTTTGCATGCTTGTGGCATTCTTGTTCCATTGTAGGTTAATGTTAATATTTTCATAATAATTTATGATACATATATTTGCCACTAAAATGACCACTAAATCCACTATCATGTACTTCAATTATTTATAATTGAGCCTCTTCTTTATTTAAACATTGAATTACTTTACCATCACATGATATTTTTAATAAAGACCCAACAATATGAACATAAAGAGCATATTCACATTGTAATTACTATTTGTTAGTATGTGTAGCATTTTCTATTTTTGTTGATTTCTATAAAAAATTATATATGTGACTATACCATTATGAATTATTTATGGCATGTTTTCCCTACAGGTCTTGGTAAAGAGTTTACATAAAGATATATAATTAGTATAAGTTATTGGCATACAAACATATAGTCATATTTATTAGTATTAATTTATATATGTATATATATATATATATATATATATATATATATATATGGTTACTTATAGTTTATTAACACACACACACACACACATATATATATATATGGTTACTTATAGTTTATTAATACACATATATGTCTTTATTAACAACGATATAGTTATAGCAAGGAAAGTTTATTACAGATATCTATTTATGGATGTAGATTTGATATAGAACTAGTAAAAAAATAGTGGAGAGATGTACATATAATTATTTTCATAACATATTATCTATAGCTGAAGTAAAATAATGCAGAATACTTTGATAATTATTATTGAATAGAGGTTGAATAAATACAATGGAAAAATAGTTAATATAAATGTAATTCAATAACCGTTATGTAATTAGTAGAGCATCTGAGTGCCATCTAAACTATCCTCCAATCAATGTTATGTTAACTAATTACAAATCTAATAACTAATCTAAAGTAAAATATTACCAAACTATCATGCTAACATTGTAATTATACCAACATTCCCCCCCTTTATTATATTGTTTCTATAAACATAATTTTACTTGATAGTGGTCCCCCCTTTAGTAAAAACACTGTAAAAATATTTACACTCTCTACGTAGCTTGCTCACTTTCTGAGGTGGTTACAAACACTGTAAAAAGATATATACTCTCCATGTATCCTGCTCACTTTCTGAGGTAGCATGCCATCTTTGTGGCTTCAAGGTCTTGCTGTCATCTTGGTTTTTCCTTGTAGGATTACCAAAAACCTGGAAGTGATAGGAACACTTCTCTTTGCTAACACCTTCGGTGGGTTTTCGCATTACAAGGATTACCATAAACCCATATGGTTTTGTGATGTAGGTTGACCATGAACCTAGAGGGTTGCTAGAGGTTTCTACTACACTTTGTTGGTTTCTCAGATTACCATGAACCCTTTTCCAAGAACCATGTGTTACTTTAGTACTTTTGCTCCCCAGAACATTCTTTTTTAGTAGGTACCAAACTAAAAAATGGTACTCAGATACTTATTGAAAAACACACTACAAAACATAAAATAAACACAATTAAATTTATCACCATAACAATGATGTGACCTCATCGTAGGTGACTCACAAAAGGACACCAAATGTCCTCTAACCTCTATGTATCCTCCAACCTTCAGTAAAAGAAGTTGCTTACTCAGTCGATATCTCTATAAAGCTTAGTTGCATGAAGAGAAATTAACTCCACAATTTGGACCCATATGACTTTTGACAACATTTGACATCAGATGTCATGTACAAGTGATAGTGCATCCTTGTACAAATAATTAACTTTTATTTTGATCATGAACTCAAATAATGACTCACTATAATAAACCCAATTAATAATTTTTACACTTTAAATTCTTTTATTGAAGACTAACATATTAACATAAGATTATGGATAATAACCCTATAATGACTTGACTTGACATTATACGTAATAACCTAAGATATAACAAGAGACATGTAAAGCCTAAAAATATTTTAACATGAGATAAAATATAAATTTCATTAGTGACCATAAAACAAACTAATTTAAATAAACGCACTATAAATATACTATTGACTTTTCAAAGGAAAACTAGACCTAAAACTAGACAAAACTATCCTAAACTAACATGATGCAAATAGCCTAATAATTATATACTTTAACCACACATGGTAACATAATGCTAAAATGATTTAATATAAGAGATTTTAAGATCAAACTAAAAACTAAACCTCCAAACTATTATTATAACATCGTGGCACATTTTTAGGAAATGATTGAAGCTTGATTGGTAGAAACTACTGATGTCATGTGGAATGCAGGAGGTGAGAAATTTAGAGTGTGACACATTTAATCTAGAGAATGAGTAGTCTAGCAAGTCTGAGACTTAATATGCACTTTGGTAGATGTACAAAAAGTTAGATAGTACCAGGTCTAAAACTAAATTTACTAGGAATAGGGAGAATGCACGAATCTCAAATAGACTTTACTAAATTATGATCCATGCAAACAAAAATGATAGTATATGTAGGTATGCTCGAAATTGAAATGTTGTCCAGATTTTAATTTTGGTAGGTCTACAATCATGATTCTGTTGCATGCATTTATTCGATGTCTTCTTTACGTCGACTGCAATCTCTTTTACATATCATGATTCTGCTGCATCATACTCTGATGCAGTTTCCATTTAAGGAGGACTCAATGGAAAATAATGAAGTAAAATAATTCAACATACTTCGATAATTATTATTGAATAGAGGTTGAAAAAATACAATGTTAAATAGTTAACATAGCTATAATTTGATAACTATTATTTAATCGGTAGAGCACTGAGTGCCACCTAAATTATCCTCTAATCCATGTTATGTTAATTGATTACAAATATAATCACTAATTTACCATAACAGATTGTCAAACTGTCACACTAATAATGTAATTACGAGTTAATAATAGTGACCTATTTATAGCCATATGATTTATCTTGATAAATTTGTAGGTATCTACAAACATGTAGGTATACAGTTCTTCTACAATATTAAGAAAATCATAGACCAACATATATTGAATAAGAAGATACAATTCAAAAGCTTTATAGACATGTTTCATAAATGTGGGCCGTCTCAGGGTATTTGATTGTTTCTTAGTAGAAGTTAATGGAACAATTACGATTCTAGAAATGAACCCTAGATTTACATAGATTAGATAATCTAAATATAAGGTCAAGCTTATCATAGCTAAGAATTTGTTATGTGTGGGGGAGGGGGGAGGGGGGAGAGCGGACGGACCGGGGTGTTCTAACGTAGTACCTAACACTATGAACATGGGTATGGAGTTTAAAATACCGAATAGACATTTTCTAACGAGCTTAAACTTGTATATTAGGTATTCCATAATTAATCTTGGTATCTTGATTTTTAGTTATGTATAATTATAATGTCTTATCTTTGTAGTTACATAATTTTTTCATGTTTGTATAGTATGTTTTGAGATAATAAATACTTGACAATTACAAATTTTAGGAAGAATGGCATAGATGAATAAAATCGAGTTAAGGTTATTTGTTATATATATTATTTATAAGTATAGTGATATATTTATATTCTTATAAAGTTATCTGTCAATACATTTTTTACTAAGTATATCGTATTTGTGGATATTGATCATGTGATATTGATTTCTAGATATATCATGATATTATTTATTGAACAAAGTTATTCAATGATATATATATATATATATATATATATATATATATATATATATATATATATATATATATATGATCTATTTATACATGGATCAAAGATATTATTTATGGATCAAAGATATTCCTTTATTACAAACTATAAACGATTGTTGGCATTTACCTATAATATTTATGTATTATTGAAAATTTGTGTGTAGTGCATACTATGAGTATATTAATATGTATAAGTGCATATACATATATAGTTTATATTAGTACATTGGGAAGTATGTTTACATTTATATTTTATTGTTTGATTAAAAAAACTAAGTCGTAGATCCCTGAAGCATTGAACATTATGCATACAGCTTCCTAAAAATCTAACATGTTGCTTAAATGAAAGATTATATTGTTTTGAGTATTATGAATTTCTTTAATATGTCTAGCTATTGAAATTGAGTAGTGTATACATGAAAATATTAGATTATGACATTAGTGTTTATCATGGAATGTATTGCATTTGTATTTACTTACGAAAATTAGAAATATACAGACTAAATATAGATTATACCTTATTGGTATGATCTACTTTTGTTATGCTTATTATTATTTATGTGGAAAATAATATAGCGAAGATTCATTTATATATTTGATAGACTAAATGTATGTATTTTGATTATTTCTATGTTTAGCATGTTTTATGTCTTTTAGTAGGAAGTAATCTGTATGAATCTTTTGGTTATATTTATATTAATTAAATCTTGCATTGTTGGTACTAAGTGAGTAGTGAGACAAACTTCACTAAGTTTATTAGCATCATCAATCTCAGATGAAGGTAATTCGATCAAGTGGTATGTATAAAATTGATTGATCCCAGATATCAATAACTATTGAAAATTTTGGCCAAAGTAATGTTAGCTAGACATTGTCATTTCATACATATGATTTACATGTTTGTGAGATATCATGTTAGAAAAAGAATATATGTTACACTCCATGTTCTTAGAAATCATATAACATACGAATACTAACTTATTTCTCTAGATTCCTACACCATCGCTATCTACTTATCCATAAAGGGAGAGTCACTCTCCAATGGGAAAATGTGGAGGAGATCGATGGTTCATGGTTGGTTTAAAAATATGCTCAGATGATCATCTCCCTCCCCACAATAGTACTTCTTTGGACACAACACTTGAGATTGCCATAGACACTAGCGTTTATGGAACTTATGCTCTGTAGAGCCTTGTATCTTGTATATTAAATTACATTTATAATTATTGAGACATTATTTTGATGAGATGCAATTCTTTACTTATTGTACCATGATAGTAGTGGTTGCATGTTTGTACCAGTCATAGATAAAAATCTATAATTAATTTCTATATTTAATTATGATGTGTTTTATATGGTGATATTGATCAATGAATGATAGATGTCACATGTTTATTTTATAGTTATCATACTTAGATTGTATTATCTAAATAACTAATTATATTCTCGTGGTGTAATATAATCAAAGAATACATTGATTAAATTCAATAAAAAAATATCATGTTATTCTAAGTAGATCCCAAAGGTGATGTTACAAAACTTCACTATGAATTTTATCTTGTACAATTGCATGGTAAAAAAATATTTAAAAAAAAAAATAAAACTCAAATTATATTAACCTATAAAGAAATGAGTAGGGGTTTTATTTTTCCATATGAACCAAGTGAAACACATCTCATATATTATATTTCACATCTCATATATTATAGATCCAAGTTCATTTGTATGTCCCACTTTAATAAGGTACTCTTTAATTAGTCTAAAATATATAAAAGATGTCAAATTTTTCCCTTAAGTTGTGGTGTAGCAGTTAAAGTGGATGCATTTGTTTCAAACTACCTATAACGGGAGACATATAATTAATAAAATGACATAGTGGAAGTATGGGACTAAACTAAAACACCACTTGTATTGAAGATCGGATGTGGGCCCACCAATCCTATAATTAAATGTATCAAAAACTTTAAAAAATAAACCTAAATCAATAATACTATGTTTTAATAATAAAACATATAAATTTATAATAATCAAATCATAAATTCAACTTATCCAAAGACAATAATGATACAATACTTCTCTTAATATATTAAGGAAAAATTAAAATACGATAAACTAAATACTTCTCTAATATTTATTATATTTTTTATTAATGGAGTTTTTTGAAAGGCACTCTACCTTTTTACATTGGAGAGAAAGATATCCAATGAACGTGTAATGGAACTCCTCTAGCAACAAAAAATGAAATAAGCATTAACAAGAAAAAAATGGTCATCCAAAACTGGATAAAACAATATTGCTTGCAAAGATGATCAAAAAGCAACCCAACACAAAACTACAATAGCCAAAAAATAACATCTATAAAACTGCATAGAAATAATTAAGAACCTTCGTTACCATTCTCCTTTCATATCATCTAAGCATCATATGACATGGTTCTAATTCCTTTCCTTTGCCTTTATATTTTTTACTCACCACCATCCATTTCATTTCCAACCCCTAAATCAAGCAAGACATGAATGGATAGCTCATGAGCATCACCTGGTTTATAATTCAACAATAAAACCCAGGCTAACAAATCTTCATCTTCTAACTTAGATTTTAAGGGAGTTTTATCCTTCACACCTTCACTTGGTTTATCAAAATCCTTAGCCGCATTCTCCCCACATGGAGCTATTTCCTTAGGAGTTTCTAGGTAAACTAAATACTTCTTTAATGTTTATTAAATTTTTTTTAATGGAGTTTTTTGAAAGGGACTCTAATATTTTTTAGTGAAGAGAAATATATACAATGAACGTCCAATGAAAATCCTCTACCAATAAAAAATGAAGCAAGCATCAACAAGAAAAAAGTAGTTATAGTCATCCAAAACCAAAGATAATAATTTTGCTTGCAAAAATGATCAATAAACAACCCAACACAAAACTACAAAAGCCAAAAAACAACATCTATAAAAATACATAGAAATGGCTAAGACCATTTTTTACCATTCTTCTTTCATGAACTAAGGGTCATATTCAATGGTTCAAATTCCTTTCATTTGATTTGCCTTTTCTTACTCACCACAGTCTATTCACCTCCTTCCCCTGAGTCAAGCAAGATAGGAATGGATAACACAAGAGCATCACCTGATTTTTAATTCAATAATAAAACTCTCACTCTAACTTGGATTTTAATTGAGTCCAATCCTTCACACCTTCACTAGGTTTATAAAAATCCTTAGTTGCAGTCTCCCCACATGGAACTATTTCTACATCGATTTCTACAACCAAATTTGGAACTTGAATTTCATCTTCGCTTTCAACAATATTTTCAATGATTATACGTTATAAGCCTATGTCCTTCCATCAATTATTTCTTTTTTTTTTCTCTTGATACTTGGACAATCATTGACAAAATGACCAATGTAAAAACATCTACAACATCTAAAAGCTAATCCTTCATAATCAATAGGTTGAACCCAAGTTTTATTCTTCACAATCAGATCCATCTGAGATGGAATATCTTTAGTAACATCCATATTTAAAAGGATTTGGGCATAAGTTGAATGCCTAGTTTCTTTTGTTATAGGGTCCTCATGCCAAAATTCATCAGCTGAATTATTTATGGCTTAAATAGTTAGATCCCAAAATTAAAAAGGTAGGTTTGAAAACTGTAGTCAAATGAATTTTGTATTATAAATTTCAGTATGAGGGTTGATATCATGGTATTAGGGTTTGGCCAACAACAAATACTTCTCCTCCCAAGCCCAAGAATGTTGTGTTTGGTCAACAACAAAGACAACATCTTATTTCAATCTTACCTTCTACCAACGATTGCCAATGACCCAAAATCCATCCATTGTGATCAAAGAATGTAGGCCAAAAACCATTAAATTTACATATCATTGCATTTGAGGAGAATCGCTCTTCCTATTACCATAAATTCCCCTACCATGTTGAAATTCTAACTACAATTTTTATTGAAAAAATATGAAATTATAGCTTAGTCTTTCATCAAATATATTCACTAATCTTGTACACCAGAAATCTGCAAGAAAAAATTGTATCCTATAGACTTGCGTCACTTTTTATATTTTTTATTTATATTAAACAAAATAATAACACATAATTGTAATTATTAGTCCCTTCCAAGGTAGGAAATTATAGTAATCATTTTTCAAATATTTACTTTTCTATCAATAAATAGAGAGTTTGAAATACATATTACAATAATAGTATAAACTTTTGTCTAAAGTTTGGACATAAATATTGGCATATTCATTTGGGCCTTATTTAAGAATATTTTATAAAAATCAATACATTTGTGTGGTGAAAATAAATGAAATACAATGGATCATAATAGTTTGTGAATTGATGACACTAGCCGTATGCCAATTCATAAGAGCGATATGAATTTGATGTATAAGTTAAAATATGTAGATGTTACAAAAGATGTTAGCATTTATTTGTACAGTGTTAGTTTTTTATTTTTATAGTGACTATTATTGATAACAATACCTCTAAGCTAGTTATGTATCCATCTAGGTTTTGATGATGGATAGATGCATGTTAAAATTCAAGCTCCTAAAGGTGAAGCTAGGTCAGGCTAGCTATGTATCTATTTCATCCTTGTGCTCTTAGGTTCTTGAGACATTACCACATGGAAAGATATTAGGGCCTTAAGCCCATAGGTATATTGGATTTACAGAGGTGCCCCATGATCCTAGGCTCCTAGGACATCACTAGGTCATGGCCTCTCAGGGTCACGAGACTATTGGTTTGCTCGTAGTCCCCCATGGTCCTAAGATCTTGGGCCATCACCATGTAGTAACATCTTAGGACCTTAGGGCCTCAAGGAATGGTTTTACTAAGGTACCCCATGGTCGTGAGCTCTTGAGAATCCATCTACCTCTCGGGGCCTTGAGGTCATAGACTATTAGATCTCCTATAGTTCCCCATGGTTGTAGGCTCCTGAGACATTACCACATGTCACCATTGTGGGGCTATTGGATTTATTAATGTGCCTCATAATCCCAAGATTTTGGGATGTGTCCATGTCGTGGCTACTTGAGGCCTTAAGGATGCAAGACTCTTGGCTTGTCATTAATCCCCTATGGTCCTGAGCTCCCGAGATGTCACCATGTGGTGACATCTCAAGACCATGAGGCTTTAAGATTTACTGAGGTGACCTATTATATTAGGCTCTTCAGATGTTTCCACATAGTAAGATCTCAAAGCGTCAAGCTATAGGGTTATTATATTTTTCAAATCTAATTAAAATTCATATCCTTCAATTCCTATTATTCAAAATGGGATAGCCTCGTTGATGTTCAATATGTTTTTTAAGACATGGATATAAAAAACTTTGTATGGAATCTATTTTTTTTTGTTTTCAAATAAACATTTATTAGAAAAATAATGTGATGCATATTATCTTAAACATTGGACATAAAATTGAATGTTATCTTATTAAACTCACCAATTCTCTTCACAAATGTGCTAGTTGTATTTTGATGTCATCTCCACAATTGTCTAAAGACTATTAGATTAGCCTAAATGTTAGATTAGGAAATCTCTAGGCCTTAGGGCCACTGGGTTATTTTTAGGACTTGGAGTCACAAGAATATTAGCTTACTTAAAGCCCTTATGATATCAGGCTCCTAAGATGTCATCACATGGCAATCTCTCAAGGCCTCAGGATGATTATCTCGATCACAATCCCCTGTAATCCCATGCTCTTAAGACATTTCCACTTGGAAACCTCTCATATCCTTGGGACTATTAGTCCACCCATAGAACCCTGATGTCCCAAGTTCCTGAGATGTCACCATGTGGCAGCATCATGGAAGCCTAAGACCACATGGTACCTCAATAAAGATAATATTTTTCATGACTCAAATTTTAAGTCTTGTATAGAAGGAATTATTTATTAATTGCATTTTGTAAAAAAATTACTGTTATTAAATTCACCAAAAAAATTTGAAATCACATTTTTGTCAAATGTTTTAGTTGTGATTGCCATGACTAAGATTTCAACTAAATTATAACATGAAAAAGGAATGTGCATTTCTCAAATGGTGCACTCAAATAAATAATGAATTCAGGTAATAAAATGAAAATCTATAGCAAGGATGTCCTTAAACTTTGAACTAAAGAAGAATACCATAAATTACACCCAACCATGTAATCTCCCTTTGTCCCCACATAACCTATATAAATTTAAATCTCTTACATAACCTATATAAAACTTTAAAGATCATAATAAACTTATATTTTTTTTAATTATTTATGATGCACCTATTAATTTGTTATTTACTTATTATAATTCACATGTCAAATACTTAAATCTAAACATCTAGGTTAAAAATGGTACATATCCTATCCACTAACTAGATTTATTTCCACTCGAGCTCCTAGTATGTTGCCATATGGTGACCTCTTGAGGCCTTGGGCCCTCAAGACTATTTTCTTGGACTAAGTCTCTGATAGACCTAGGGTCCTAGGATGTCACCACATGAAAATATCTTAGGGACTTGGGAAATTAGGATTATTGGCTTGGCATGATCCCCCATGATCCTGGGCTCTCGAGATGTCACCACATGGTGAAATCTCATGGATTTGGTGACATATGACTATTGGATTGTACCTAGTTCCCCATAGTACCAAGCCCAAGATCTTGGGATGATTATATATGTCAACTTATCATAGCCTGAAATCTATAGGGCAATTAGCTTGGCTTGAGTCCCTTATTCTCCTAAGCTCTCGGGACTCTACCATATGGTGACCTCTCAGGGTCTTTGATACATAGGACTATTGGATTAGTCCCAAGTCCCCCATGATCTTGGGCTCCCAAGAAATCACCACATGGTGACCTCTCAAAGCATTAGAACTATTAACTTGGTCCAAGTCTCCATGTAGTCCCAAGCTCCTGAGACATCACCACATGGTAATGTCCTAGGAGCCTAGGACCATAGGGCACCTCAATAAAGCAAATATTTTCTCATGTTTTTTAGAAGCTTAAAAATGTTATTATTAGATGCACCAAAAATAAACTGACATCATATTTTTGTCAAATGTTTTAGGTTCAACTATCATTTTGAGATTTTAGCCAAATTATAGCCTACAAAAGGAATGCATTGCTTGAAAAATGCACTCAAAGAAATAATTATTACAAGTTATATAATGCAAAGTTATAGTAAGGATGTCCTTAAACTCTAACTTGAAAGAGAGTCACATAAATTTCACCCAACCATGTAATCTCCCTTTGTTCCCACATAACCTATAAAAAATTTTGAATTTCATAATCAAGTAACTTATACTATGTTTCATTATTTATGATGCACACGTCAATTCCTTTTTTACTTATTATGATGTATATGTCAAATTATTGTATCTAAAGTTCTAAGTTAAATATGGTACATATCCTATCTACTATCTAGATTATGTTTTCACCTGGGATCCCAAGACATCACCATGTGTTGACCTCTCAAGGCCTCAAGCCCTCGGGACTATTGGCTTGGACTGAATCTTTGATGGACATAAGATCCCAAGATGTCACCATGTGCTCAGCTCTCAGAGTTTTGGGGCATTAGGACTATTGGATTGGTGTGAGCCCTCATTGATTTTGGGATACTAAGACATTGCCATGTGGTGACTACTCAAGGCCTAAATGACATAGGATTATTGGCTTGTACCTAGTTCTTCATCATCTCAATCTCTTGGGATGTCACCACATGGAAACCTCTTAGGGACTCAAATCCAAGGACTATTAGCCTAGACCATTTCCCCATGGTTTCAATCTCTTGGGATGATGCTAAGTGTCATCGTATTGGGGCCTCAAAGCCATTGGATTATTATCTCAGCTTCAGTCCCTTATTATCTCAGGTTTTTTGGACACTGCCACTTGGTGGCTCCTTGGGGCCTCCAAGACACAAGACTATTATCTTAGCCCCAATTCCCCCATTGTCCCAAGCTGCTGAGATGTCACCACATGATGAGCACTTAAGGTGTTGGGACTATTGACTTGGATCGTGTTCCCCATGGTCTTAAGATTTTTGGATGATGTCACATATCAACCTCTCAAGGCCTCGATGCTATTGACTTAGACTAAGTCCCTCATGGTTTCAAATTCCTAGGATAACACCATGTGGTGTCCTTTTGGTTCCTTAGGACCTTAAGACTATTGGGTTAGACCCCATGGACCTGGGCTCCCAAGATGTCACCATGTGATAACCTTTGGGGGCCTCAGGACTATTAGCTTTTTGAATAGGATCATTTATAATCATAATTAATAGTGTAGGTTGTACAAGAATTAAAAGGTATTAGACCATATATATTCCCTTATGAATGAGGGTAAACAAAAATAAGTGGGCTCTAACATCTATTTTTCCTAGGTATTTGAGATTTTTTTCTTATTTTTAGATATGGGTTGATTCCAATTTTGAGAGTGAAAGCATAATAGATAATTAAATTGTATAGAATGTATGTGGAAAATTATTTAATAGACACATAAATTTGATATACTTTGAATGCAAATAAATGCCTATTTTCTTGATTTTCTATTTAACAATACAAAAATTAATAATTACAAAACTACAAATTTTTCTATGAATGAAAAATTGATAAATTTTGGTTAACCCAAAAGGTAGAGTTCAATCAACAATTAAATCAAATTGGTTAATTTAGTATACCATAATTAATTTTGACTTCCTATAGAATTTATCTTGATAACAAATGTGAGTTCAATGTAATTATCATATCATCACATTTCATGTGTTAATTTAAATCTCCAACATAACCCATATAAAAATTTAAAGCTCATAATTAAGTAACTTATATTGTGTTTCCTTATTTATGATGCAACGTATGTCAATTCATTATTTATTTATTATGATACACATTTCAAATACTTAAATCTACTAATTGGATTATTGTACCACCCAGGCTCATTGGACATTGCCACAAGGCAACCTCTAGGTCCCTTAGGCATTAGAAACTATTATCTTGGACTGAGTTCTTAATTGGTCCTAGGATACTAGGACATCACCATGTGGAAAGCTCTTAGGGCCTCAAGGCATCAATACTATTGTCTTGGTATGATCCCATCATGATCTTAAGCTCCCAGGGATGTCACCACTTGGTAACTTCACAGGACATCAATAACAAGAGAATGTAAGCTTGTACATAGTCTCCTCTAGTTCAAGGACTCCATGAGTTCACCATGTGATGACTTATAAGGGCCTCAAATGCATGGTAATATTGGCTGAAACTATGCTCCCCATGATATTGGGATTCCAAGATGATGCTAAATTTCAACCTATTGAGGCTTCAAAGCCATAAAACCATTGGATTAGTTTGATTCCCTTATTATCCTAGGATCATAGTACACTTCCATGAGGTGGACTCTTATGGCCTCAAAGACATAGGACTATTGGTTTGTCATGAGCCTCCATAGTCCCAAGCTTCCAGAGTGCCACAATGTGTTAACCTCTCAAGGCCTCAGAGATATGGGGTTATTGGGTTAGACCTAGTCCCCTATGGTCCTAGGATTGTAGGATATCACCATGTGGTGGGATATCATGTCTTTGGGGTCTCAATACTATTATATTGGACCCAATTCCATTGTGGTTCTAGGATCTCAAGACATCACTACATGGAAACCTCTTGGGGCCTTTGGACTATTGGTTTGGACTAAGCCCCCCATGGTCCTAGACTCCTGGGATAATGCCACATGTTGACCTCTCAGGGCCTTAGGGCCTCAGGACTATGATCTTGGAACAAATCCCTCATGGTCCTGGGTTCCCAGGACACTATCACATGGCATCCTCTTGGTGCCTCAGGACCTTGGGACTATTAGCTTGGACCAAGTCCCTCGTGTTCCCAAGTTCCCAAGATGTCACCACATGGTAACCTCCCAGGGCCTTAGGACTATTGGATTTTTGAATAATATCATTTATAAACATAGTTAATCAGTCAAGTTGTATAATAATTACAAGTTATTGGATCCTGTAGATTCACATACGAATGAGGGTAAAAAAGAATAAGTGGGATGCAATAGCTAGTTTTCTTAGGGATTAGAGATTTTGTTCCCATCTACAGATATGGTTTGGTTTCAGTATTGAAAGTGAAAGCATAATAGATAATTAAACTATATAGATTGTTTTTGGAAAATTATTGACTAGCCACATAAATTTGATGTCCTTTAAACATAGATAAATGCCCTTTCCTTGATTTTTTGTTAAAAATACACAACTTAATAATTTCCTAACTACAAATTTGTCTATGCATGAAAAATGATCAGTAAACTTCAAACTATCAAATTTCCTTAGCCATTTTCCACATGGATATTTGATCTCATTGATAAACTTCCTCACCCCCAATATAGGCATGTCTTTATTTTCACTGCTACCGAGTACTTTACCAAGTGGGTTGAACCCATTCCCCTTATCAATGTCATGGGTCCTACCATTATAAATTCATTTCAAACCAAATCATTTGCCATTTTGGCATTTCTCACACCATCATTTTTGATAATGGTGGATATTTCAAAAATAAACATATCAAACAAATTTGCACCAAATTCAAAATCAATCACAAGTTTTCCACTCCTTATCATCCATAGTTAAATGGTTAAGCTGAGGCAACTAAAAATATTCTAAATAAAATTCTTCAAAAAATAATTCAAGAAACCCACATGGATTGGTATCTTCATCTTTATCTTGCGCTTTGGGCCTATTAGACTAACATTCGTACTACCAATGGAACAACTCCATTTTATCTAGTCTATGATTTTGATTAGATTCTTATTCTTAAATTGAGCTTCCTTATCTCTTCATGGAATCATTTTTTATGAATAATAGAATGAGTCTCACCTTCATTCCCTTCATCTACTTGATGAACATCATCTCTCTGCCCTACAACATAAATGCCAATATAAGGATCGTATTTCATAATAACATAACAAATGTGTTAAATTTCACACATTTAATGTTGGTGATCTTGTCCTTAAATTTAAATACATCCATGAAAAAGAAGGTAAATATTCTCAAAAATGGTGGGACATATACTTAGCTAAATATATCCTTGGTCTAAGTACTTATTGCCTTCAAACTAATGAAGGACATGTTTTCAAGGAATCCACCAATGCTCAATTCCTTAGAAAATAATTTTCCTAATCATTTCCTTCTTATCATTCTTTCTATCTATATCTATCTCATACATTTTTTAGGTTACTTAAGCATGGGTCTCTCCCTCTACAACAGTTCCCTCTTATTCACAAACCTTTAGTCCTCCCTTTTTGGTCTTTTTGTTTCTTGATGTACCATAGTATTCATTATCTTATTTTTCATTCTCCTTCTATTTACCAGTTTTTATTTAGTGCCAATTAGGTTTTTCCTTTTTGATTTTCTTCATAAGACCGCGGATAGGATCCGACACTCCTCACAAAACCACCATTTCTTTTCCCTAATTTTTATTTATTTATTATTTGGAAAATTTTGTTTTGGCATCCCTCATGGGTTTTATTTTGTGAGTTGCTTAATAATACCATGGATAAGACCCGGCCCTCCTCATAAAATTACCATTCTTTTCATGTTCTTTGTGATCCTTGTTATTAAACATTAGCTTTTGCTTCTTTTTCTAGATACAATTTTCATAACAATCTATACTAGCAATTTTTCCTCCATTTACATCAATCTTATGATAAGGAATCACACCTTTGTTGTCATTATATCCCTCCTTTCCCTTTGTCATTTTTTTTAAAAAAAATTAAGTAACTAAAATTGTTCCACGTATCATTTCCTCTTGATTTCCCCCTTTCTTTCACCTCCACATTGGATTGAACAAGGTCAAATTCAAGACAGAACTTTTATTTCACCTGGATTTATGAGACTCTTAGATCCCATGGTCTTTGATGTTCTCTCTCTAAGTAACCTTGTCCCAAGTTTTCAAATGAAAGTCATCTTTAGCACCCATGTTTGGTCTTCCAAATCTATATAGAGGAGGAATCTACAAAAAACCATCAATAAATTTAAAATACAAATCATTTGAAACAAAAGGCAATGATATCTAAAATGCAACATCCAAATCTCAAAATTCAAATTCACACCAAAAGATGTGATTACAAGCACATATCCTATCTCTAATGAGGCTCAAAATCCATAACATAGTCAGCTTCATATAGAGCCAAAGTCCTTTGGGGTGTGGTAGGCCAATAGATTGGAATAGGGGAATTCCAAAAAAATCTATGGTACTACCTAATTTCTCACACAAGTACCCAATCTTCACAATAGACTGACAGCTCTATAAGGGGTCCTATAGAATAGGGAACATGTCATGGGGATGCAGGTCCATTTTACTTTTCATGCATATAGCCTTCTTGGGATGATATATATACTCTATTTATTGACCTAAGACTTGTGTAACTAAGAGAATTTCTTCAAAGTGCCTAAGGTCAATAGTCCTCTTGTTTTTACAAACCAAATTTGAGTGTCTTGACTTTGATAAAGAGTTTCTCTACCTTAGTTTTTCCTTAATTCTCCCCTCCACCCTTTTCATCTCCCCCCTTGATAGCCAAATTTTGATTACAAATATGTTTTCCCTCTTCTTTAAATTCTTTCTTTTTCATTTCTTAAAAACATGTTAGCACTACTTTATTTCAATTTTATCTATCTTTAGACGCAAAACAACATGTTTGAGAAACTATATATCGATCACCTTTTTCTTTTACACCATAAAATTTCCATTTTTATACTTGGTTTACTTATCATTTACCACTTTTTTTATTATGTTGTTGTTATGAACAACTAAGTTCATACCTTTTATTTCTATACAATTTTTGATTTCTACATTCAAAAGAAGAAATGAGAAACTAAAATAAATGGTCTAAGGCTTGGTATGTACTTGGATGAGGTCTTGTCCACCGTTATCCAGACGTTGTGAGAACTCCTCTTTGGTTGTGGAGGATGACACCTGCAGAAGAAAGAGACTAAGACAAAGAAGGTGTTAGATGAGGAGATGGTGGGTTGCCAAGCAAAAGCTTGATCCCAAAAGTACAAAGACTTCTTTGAGGGAAGTCAACCCACTGATTGATAAAAATAATGTCTGATAAAAGATAGAATGCTAAAAGACTAAAATGATTAAAGACTGAAACAAAAATAGAAGTAAATGCTTACCTGAATGTTGCTGTCGGCCTGGTCACAGTTGCTGATGTCAGTTAGTCTGTCGACATCAATTTTAAGATCTGTCAACGTCGGTGGAGGAAGTGGCTAGCGTCGGTCAAGGCAATAGTCTTTAGATGAGGTCTGGTCAGGTCTGGATGGGTTTATGCTCTGTGGCTGGGTCTGAGAAAGGCTATGGGTCTGGTTGAATGGTCTGGGGGTCTGGGTCTGGTTGGATGCTCAGGGTCTGGGCAGAGTTACAGGGATAATGGACAGGGTGTATGTTTTGAAAAGGAGGATAGAGGTGATAAGGATATGGGAAGGCCTCTCAGCCCTTCTGGGAGGGAGTCAAGTCTGGTCTGGCTGAATAACAGATAGATTAAAAAGAAGATACTGAAATGAAATAGTAGCAAATACTTACCTCATACCTGCTGGAGAAGGAATGTTGCTGGTGCTTGTACCTATTGTTGATGTAGAAGACTGATGTAGAGTCCCTATTGTTGCTATAGCTAGTGTAGAAGCCCTGTGAGAGAGAGAGTGAGAGGTCTGGTAGATTGAAGACGGGAAGATTGGCTGATTGTTGAAGGTCAAAAAGTCAGATTAAAAGAGCAGATGCAAAGATTGGAAAATGGGATGCGAGAGACTGAAGATCCTATGTCTGGGGAGCTAAACACAGCTTTGAAGGCTATCGATGCCAGTAGAACCATTGACGTCAGTCGCATAATGACCGATGTCGGTGGCTGTAGAATGGGGACAGGCTAATTTTAGTCCTTTGCTCGTTCTTTCAAGCCGCCATGATCTAGGTTTGTGGGAAAACAGTCAAGAGGGGTTTAAATGAGGTGTGGGAGAATGAAATGGGGGTCATGAATGGGGTTTAGGTCATTAAGGCATGGGAGGAATGAAGAGAATCCAAGGAAGGGGATCCTAGGAGAGGTGTGAGGTGGCATGAGGAGAGAGAAAAGGGATTTTATTAATTTAAAATAGCTAATTATTCTAAATTAATAAGTGTGTAGGGGGTTAGGAGTGGTTAAGTGAAATGGGACAAAGGGGACCAAGGGGGGAGAGGACGAGGAGGATGACCAAGGGAGTAGACATGATTTCAGTGTCTACATTTGCCCCTTTTTGTCTTGTTGGTTGTTCTGGATGAACTGTAAGACAAAAATAGGAGTTGATTGCCCCAGGTGTGGGATAAGGTTGATTTCATCTTGTTGGTTGTTCAAGTGAACTGTAAGACAAAAATAGGAAGGTTGGTTGCCTCGATTATGAGATGAGGTATTCCCCCTCAAAGCGGGAGTTGAGGGAAGGAAACCTAAAATCGGGTGCTGATTTGACAGACAGTGGATAAAAAAAAGTGAAGATGGAGTGTGAACGTTGCAAAAGTCATGATTGCACGTATACCACTTCACGATATGGTCAGGTGAAATTGTTGCAGGTCAAGGGTCAAAGAGTGCCAAAATTGAAGTAACCAGGCCTCAACATTTGGTCATAGTTGATCAGGTTATTCAATCTAAGCTGAAGCTCAAAATGGTCATCATGTTCTAGGTATCTCAGGCTCAGGAAGTGCTCTTAGAAACACAAAAATGTCACAAGTAGTGGGGATCAACCAACTTGTGATTCTATACTTGTGAGGATCAAAATGTGGTCTGCAGACAATTTTGCTAACCATTCATGAGGTAGCATACATGCAAAAACAACCAAGGCAACGTTGTCTTGGAAGTGGTTGGGGTCAGAGGAGATAGGCATGATCTCCAATGTTGATGGTCGAGGCGGGTCAAGATAGATAGTTGGTTGAATGAATGGATGGATGAAAGAATGTGGCTGAGCTAACCCTAGAAGATGCTATGTCAACTGAGTGCTGCCTACATAGCCCTTGTTAAAAGGGCCTCGGGCCAATGTAGTTCTCCCTAAAAGGGAAGGATAGGGTCAAAGTGATGGAATTGGTCTTGGTCAAGGTCAAGGTCATGGTCAAAAGGAGGATAGGGTTTATCCATCAAGGAGACAAACAAATGAGGGTGGTCGAGCTAACGCCAGAAGACATCATATCATCTGAGTGCTACCTACATAGCCCTTGTGCTAAGGGCCTCAAACCAATGTAGTTTAGACTGGTTAACAAGATGGTCAATAGGCTAGTTTGGCAAATGATTTGGTTGAATGTGACCAAAGTGTGGAAAAGAAGTGAAAGGCGAATTGCTCTTTCATTGGCAAGGACCAAAATGATGGCATGGATAGGGGTTGTTAGAACAAAAGCCCTGTTCATGCATTACGTCATTGACCAGTGGTTGTGCTAGAGAAGTAATCGAATCACTTGACGTTAAGTGAGCTCAAAGTCCCTTGAGTATGTTGGCGTGATAGGTTGAATATGTGATATGAGAGATGGGGTAACCTTTTTTGTGGCAGGAAGAACCTTGCCCCTTTTATAGGTGACCCAAGAACGACTATAGGCATGTCCATGACTTAAGAGTTTATTGGTCATCATTTTTTTATTTTTTTTTGGGGTGGACTAATCGATGCGGGAAGTCCACGTAGGGATGTTGCTTTGCTTGGTGGTCCTATATGTGAAGCTGATCGATGCGGGAAGCTTCTAAGAAAGTGTTGTTTGTAGCAAGATTTCATCATAGCCATCCTTCGAGGGAGTGGTCTATATTTTGCTTTGTATGTTTGATATGACTTAGCCTAGCTGTCCTTCAAGGGAGCAGTCTAATAATACAACAATTATGTAGCTGTCCTTCGAGGGTGCATGTGTGAAGGTGTAGTCTCGAAAGGAAAGAGTTATATTCAAGAACTTAGAATTGTCCAATTCACACCTTTCTTCATAATGGAGTTTAATGACCTTTGATATGATAGGTATCCCATTTTTGATATGTTTTGTTGACTAAAATTTTGCCATGGACGAGCCTCTAGAGGTTTAAGGGTTCCCTTTTATTAGGACAAAGCATTACTGCTTGACAAAAGGGTTGACGAATGTTGGGAAAAAGGGTTGAAAGGAATAGGGATGATAATGACAAGGGGGTTGCTCAAAGGACGAGCTCAAATAAAACATCAAGTGATTGATTACTTGACTAACAGTAGAATGGTCACAGATGCAAGGAATTAAAGGGCTCAAGTTTTGATAAGTCCCTGGTCCATGCTTGTGCGTTATGATAAGGTCCGAGTTAATTAGGAGCAAATTTGCCCTATTTGGCTCTTCGAGATTGGTCACGTGTTGATTGATGTTGGATATCGATTGGTTGATGATGTCATTGATGGGTCGAGAGTGGTTGAATGTTTGGTCAAGGGTCAAGTCGATGGATATTTGGTTGATGACTGGTCAATGGTTTGTTCGATGTTTGGTTGAATGATTAGTTATTGATGTCTGGTCGATGTCTAGTCGAGGTTTGGTTGATTGATATTTGGTTGCTGATTGGTTGAGATTGGTTGATGATTGGTCAAGGTTTAGTCGAGGCTTGGATGAACAATTGATCAAGGTCAGGGTTGATGTTTGGTCAAAACTGGTCGATGCCTGGTCGAGGCTTGGTTGAGGCTAGGTCGATGTTTGGTCGATGTTTGTTGATATTTGGTCGAGGTTTGGTCGATGGACTGGTTGAGGTTTAGGATTAAAGGAGTGATTGATATTTGGTCGAGACTGGGTTGAAAGGTTGGTCGAGGCTTGGATGAATGTTAAATTCCCCCAGTAGCTAGGGAGAATGTTTGACAGATTGGTCAAGGTCGGTTGAGGCTTGGTGGTCAGATTGACTGTGTTGATGTTGAATAAGGGGGCTAAAGGTGGCAAAGGGACCATAGTCTAGAGTGGATCTCCTGATTTAGGTGATGAGGTTTGAGAAGCATGTGATTGTGTCAAATATTTGTCGAAGAGGAGGTCAAGAGGATCTTTGATGAGAAGGGTATCCTTTGTTTGATGTTGATGAGTGACAGCTTTAAGAGCGCAACAATGCTCAGTGTCATGTCCCAGAGTGTGGTGATAATGACAGAATTTAGAGTTGTCGAACCAAGATGGTCTTGATCTGAGAGTTGATGAGTGGGTCGGTGTTGAAGGTTTGTTGATAATATGGTCAAGAAGAAAGGTGTCTGTCTTCAAACATTGGTGAACGAAAACCTTGAGGGCACAACAATGCTCAGTGTTGTGCCTAGGCGTGCGATGATACACACAAATTATAGTGTCATTGAACCAAGGTGGTTTTGGTCTGAGAGATTGATATGGTTTAAGAGGTGGGAGATTGATGCGAGAAGACTACAATAATTGCCATAATAATAAGGCATAAGAACCTGCTAATGGGTCTGTGTGTCTTGTTGCAGTGGGGGTTGATGACTTTGGTTTGAGAGGCGTAAGAGGTATTGATCGTACCATCATTTTCATGGGTGGTCTAGCCACACGTGTAAATGGCACTTTGGTGGTGATAGGAGTTGGATGGTTTGGAGGAAATATATGTCTGATGGGCTGAAGAGATAATGGAGGTGACTTGCCTCTGTGAAGTATGGGAGTGGGAAGCACTCTTATTAAAGTGGACGGATGTGGGCCTAAAATTGAAGGTAATGATGAAGGTGGGGGAGGAATTCTCTGGTGTGGTTTAGTGTCCTTCTTTGGTTTGGGTTGAGGGCCACCTTTGTGCGAGGTGAGGTTAGATACGGGTTTGGGTTCAGATGAGGATGGAGGTGAGTGAGATGTAGCAATCTAAGGCAAAAGGCAAGAGAAAATTGTGACTGGGTCTTCCTTGGTCGACATGGGTGAAGAGATGGGTTCTTCTCTTGGTAGAGAATAAATAGGAGAGTGCAACTCCTCAAGAGGGTAGAGGGTAAGGATGATCACACCCTCTACTTGTGGTTGAGGAGTAGGCAAGGTAGGGTCCTCCGAATGTGGGCTTAATGGCATTGGTATGGTCAAGGCATCCTCCAATATAAGAGAGGTAGATGGAGGACTAATAGGAGAATAAAGTTCTTCATCCTATGATGGAAGAATAGGGGAAGAAAACTCTTCCACCTGTGAAGGAGGTTGGTCAAGGACAAGAGGCAAGACAGTGTTGACTGTGTGAATATTATGGTCTTGGGGGTCATTGATCATGGTCTAGACATTGTTTTGGGTAGGAGAATGGTTAGGAAAGGGGTGTCTAAAGATGTCGATATTTTGATTAGGTGGGGCATTTGGGTTGTCCAAGATGAGATCACCCCTGTCTATCATGTCTTGAATGATGTTTTTGAAGGTTTGACAATTGTCGATGTCATGGCCTTGGATGCAGTGATACTGACAGAAGTCATTCTCCCTATACCATGTAAGGAGGGCTTTTGAGGAGTTGAATTGAGGTGGTCGGATTGGAGGGAGATTGAGGACCCTCTACTTGACGAGTTTTCCAAAATGGAAGGGTATGATTCTCCAAGTGGAGTGTATGAACGCTAGATGTACCATTGTTGGAATTGTTTGGTGATGCTTTGGGACGTTGAAGATTGAGGTTGATTAGTTGTTGTCAAGGATGGTGATCTAACGACCAAAGTGTTGGCCATTCCTTTAGACTTGGAGTTGGTAGAAGAAGGTCTAGAAGAAGAAGGGTCATTGGCTTTTGCGTTGGTATTACACAATTTGACCTTATCCTCTTCAATGGCATGGACTTCAAGATTTCGAGCCATGGTGAAAGCTTCATCGAAAGTGTGAAATGTTTGAGCCTACAAGGTAGAAGAGATGTGCCTGGCACATGCTCGAGAAAAGAGTTCGATGAGCTCAGGTTGAGGCAAGGAGAAGGAGAGCTAGTTAATCAAGCCTCTCCAAGGGGCGACAAAATTGACTATTGATTCATCGTCAAATTGCTTGATGGAGTAGAGGTTTGTGATCGAGACTTGTTTGGTGATATTGATAGAAAAATAGTCGAGAAATAATTGGCTGAGTTGAGTGAATGAAAAGATAGAATGTCTGGTAAGAGAGCTATACCAGTCAAGGGCAAGGCCAAAAAATGACATGGGGAACGTGCGTAGAAGTAATGCATCATCATGGGCTATAAGATAACAAGCATGTCTAAATGCTTGTAGGTGCTATTGCGGGTCTTCTTTACTCTGGAAGTGAGTAAATTTAGGAAGCTCCCACTGGTTGGGGTATGGTCAGATCGAGACAAAAGGATGAATGGGTTCATTGCAAATTTTCTCATATGAGAGGGCATTGCGTGAACCAGAAATAGAAGCCTCAAGACTAGACATTTTGTCCATCAGCATTTTGATTATATCTACTAATGGATTGGTAGATGGGGTGCCCCCTAGGTTGTAGGGCACTTGAAAGGTGCTAGAAGGGGCATACGATGTAGTCGGTTGCGCTTGTAGGGGTGCAACGTATTGATAACTAGTCATTGAGATAGAAGTGGAGGCCAAGGGTGGTTGCATTATGAAGGTAGAAGGCATAAGTTGACTAGATACCACCAAAGGTGGTTGTGTGGTGGCATTGGCAAAAGGGGAGGTAGACACTCCTGCATTTATGGGCGAAAGAGTGTGTGGAGTTGAGACAATCAAGTTCTAGTATGATGTAAAACTTGGTTGAATTGTGTGTGGTTGAGGGGGTAATGAAACCCCGATGGAGGTTGGTTTAAAAATAGATGGGGAGACCAAACTTTGCGTATTGGCCATGATTGGGTTAATGGTTGAGGCAAAAGGCTAGGTAGCGGATGGTGTTGACGTCATCACCGCTTCACCCGAAAGGTTTCATGTTTGGTTTATTGTGAGATAATTTTGGAGGGCTTTGACATTGAGGTCCAAGAATCTTTCGAAATCTTGGTCCCCTTTAGGGACAATGGGGGTCTGAGTCAGGGTTGGTCGAGTTGGAGTTCATTCGATCTTTGAATGAAACTCCATTAAGGGACTAGTTATGGATGGGGAAGGCGGAAGCGATTGACGCCTCGCTTGGTCAAGAAGAGCCTTGGTTTGACTGCATGTCAAAACCATTCAAGGCAAGAATGGTCAGGTTTCAGAAATTGTGTTTTTTCAGTTTCAAAAACTCAGAATGTGGTTTTGGCAAAAAAAGGGGTTGGGTTTTAAGGCTACTATTTTGAAAGAAAAAAAAGTACTATGACATTGATCGACATCGGTTGAAAAACTGATGTCGGTGAGAACAGATTGTCAATGTCGGTCAGATAACCAATGCCAGTGAGGGAAGGTTGCCAACGTCGGTGGTAAAATCGATGCCGGTGACTGTGTTTTCTAGAAACGTAGTGAATTTGAAAGTTTTTAGAAAAAAGGAAGAAGAACGTCCTCACTAGCTCAAACAAGCAGATAAGAATAGAAAAGATGAAGAACATAAGCAGATCCTAAGTGTTAAATCCTAAGAATCAACTTTTAGAATCCTATTGGCTTATGCCTTAAAGTGATGTTTAGGAAGGTTGGCTATTAGAATGGGTCCTAGAAGAAGTTGTCTAAGGATGGTTTCAAGTTTGTTTAGGTGCTCAAGAGTCTATGTTAGGTTTCGTACATGGCCTGGTGCTAAGGAGCAAGCTCCCCTCACTTCATGAGCCCAGTGATAAGCTGGTCTCGCTTAGCCAAAATATACTTTCCCTAGAGATTATCCTCTACCAGAGAACAGAGTGGGCTTTCCCCTTGGTGGTGAAATCCAAGTGGGATTGCCAAGATGGGTAAGGTATTCGTTGGGTGATTAAATCCCAGTTGGGCCTTGTCTCAGGTAAGTTAAGATGTTTGATTTGTGCAAGTGATTTGGTTTAGTAACATAAACTGGACTACGATTAATTCATGATGTGGTTGTTAATTACTAGATGTGGACTAAGAAATGCAGTCAAGAAGAAGTGAAATGCAATGTGTTTTAAGCCCAAAATTGAAGTGTGAGTTTGTATGAAGACAAATGGAGAAAGGGTTGAAGAGTATGACTTTTGACTAGTCTAAGATGCAAGAAAAGAAAGAAGAGTTCTTTTTAATCCTGCTTATGATGTCTTTTGGAAGATAGAAGAAAAAGGTGAAAAGGAGAAACCTAATGCACCTATATGAATAGAAAGAAAAGAACCCAAGGAAGACCCTAGGGTCCCACCAGGCGTGCCAGAATGTTTCTATATGATTTTTGCTTTCTACATTCAAAAGAAGAAATGATAAACTAAAATAAATGGTCTAAGGCTTGGTATGTACCTGGATGAGATCTTGCACACCATTATCCAGATGTTTTGAGAACTCCTCTTTGGTTGTGGAGGATGACACCTACAGAAGAAAGAGACTAAGACAAAGAAGGCATTAGATGAGGAGATGGTGGGTTGCCAAGCAAAAGCTTGATCCCAAAAGTACAAAGACTTCCTTGAGGGAAGTCCACCCACTGATTGATAAAAATAATGTCAGATAAAAGACAGAATGCTAAAAGACTAAAATGATTAAAGATTGAAACAAAAATAGAAGTAAATGCTTACCTGAATGTTGCTATCGGCCTGGTCACAATCGCCGAAGTCGGTTAGTCTGTCGATGTTGGTTTCAAGGTCTACTGATGTCAGTTAGTATACCAATGTCGATGGAGGAAGTGGCTGGCATCGGCCGGGGCAGTAGGCTTTGGACGAGGTCTAGTCAGGTCTGGATAGGTGTATGCTCTGTGGATGGGTCTAAGAAAGGCTATGGGTCTGGTTGAATGGTCTGGGGGTCTGGGTCTGCTTGGATGCTCAGGGTCTGGGTAGAGTTACAGGGACAATGGACAAGGTGTATGTTCTAAAAAGGAGGATAGAGGTGATAAGGATATGGGAAGGCCTCTCAGCCTTTCTGGGAGGGAGTCAAGTTTGGTCTGGCTGAATAATAGATAGATTAAAAAGAAGATACTGAAATGAAATAGTAGTAAATACATACCTCATACCTGTTGGAGAAGGAATGTTACTGGTGCTTGTACCTATTGTTGATGTAGAAGACTGATGCAGAGTCCCTATTGTTGTTGTAGCTAGTGCAGAAGCCCTGTGAGAGAGAGAGTGAGAGGTATGGTAGATTGAAGACTGAAAGATTGGCTGATTGTTGAAGGTTGAAAAGTCAGATTGAAAGAGCGGATGCAAAGATTGGAAAATGGGATGTGAGAGACTGAAGATCCTACATCCAGGGAGCTGAACGTAGCTTTGAAGGTTGCCGATGCTAGCAGACCGCCGATGTCAGCCACATAATGATCGACATCGATGGCTGCAGAATGGGGATAGGCTAATTTTAGTTCTCTGCCCATTCTTACAAGCTGCCATGGTCTAGGTTCATGGAAAATGGTCAAGAGGGGTTTAAATGAGGCGTGGGAGAATGAAATGGGGGTCATGAATGGGGTTTAGGTCATTAAGGCATGGGAGGAATGAAGAGAATCCAAGGAAGGGGATCCTAGGAGAGGTGTGAGGTGGCATGAGGAGATAGAAAAGGGATTTTATTAATTTAAAATAGCTAATTATTTTAAATTAATAAGTGTGTAGGGGGTTAGGAGTGGTTAAGTGAAATGGGATGAAGGGGACCAAGGGGGGAGAGGATGAGGAGGATGACCAAGGGAGTAGACACAATTTCGGTGTCTACACCTTTTTTCCATTGTTTAGTGAGATGTGGATTGTTATTTCTCACTCATCAATGTTTTCCATTTTATGTACCTTTTTCTATTATTGAGTGAGATGTGGATTGTCATTGCTCACTCATCAATGTTATTTTACCATTTTTTTCCTTTTACCATATATTTTTCTTGCTTATCATTCCTTTTTAAACATGTGTCCTTGGTTTGAATTGGTGAGTTTTCCTTTTCTTACTTGAGGTTTACTTGTTTCATTTTTTTGGTCTTTAGTAGCCTTGGATTTTTTATTACCTGATTTACTCTTGTTTGACTTGGTCATTTGGTCTAACATAGCACTTGTCACCTAGCTTGCCAAATTCTCAAGTACATCCCATCCACATATCACTAGTTATCTTGGATTTTGTTGTGTTTTTTTTTTCTCCTTGTTTTTGTATTATTGGGTTTGTCAAAAGCATTCTCTACACCCTACACAATAAAAGCTAAAAACATAGTTAACAATCATCCCATGATAAAGGTAAGTTAATGTACGCATCAATTTTACTTTTAAATTATTTAATTTTTAGTTAATTTAATTTTATGTCATTTACTTAAAGTTTTGTTATGCTTTTTAAAGTACTACAACCTTTTTTTAGCATCAACATTGTGTGTGTCTTTATGTTCTTTCTTGAAGCACCATCCCCTATTACGCCTTAGTGACACGTGATGAGCTTCAAGTGGGGCATATGTATACGCATAATATTTTTATATTTTATCAAATATTGATGCTTTACATCTTGCATAAATTCATCGCGACTCAATCTCTCTAAGTGCATACCTTAAGGGGTGCATTGAGAAAGGGGTAGGTAGACCTTTGGTACTTTGTAGGATTTTTGTCCCTTATTGCCATATTATTTCCAATCCATTCATCTCCTAAAATCTTTCCCTAAGCTATTTATCCTCCCTTGCACATTCCTCTAGTTTTTTCTTCTTTGTATCCTTCTTTTCCTTGCTTAGAACCCTTTTGAGTTGTTCAACAAACTAGGTCAACTTGGTCGACCTAGTGCAGTTTAGGGTCACTTTAGCTCTTTAGTTTTGTTAGCCTTCTGGTCAACCTAGCACAGACTTTAGGCATTAGCCCAAAAAATGTGCAAGATCAACCAGGTCAACCTAGCACAACTGATATTTCTGGATGATTTTAGGGTTAGTTTTACCTATAAAGATAAGATCATTTTAATCATTATGATAATATACAATCAAGAGTTATTATTCACTTGTGCTTGTTCACAATCTAATCTTCCACCATTCTACTTGAGGAGTCTTAGATTAGATTTCTTATTTGAAGAATGTAGTCTTGTGGATAACTCTCGGATGATTTGGCCTAATAAAGTGATCCTTATGAACCACAACAACCTCTTGTGAATCCCCATTGGCCAAGGGAGAGACTGAATCATGACAGGTTCACATTCAGGTAAGTCTATTCTAATTTTGTTCTCCTCTCTTTTAGTAGATAGAAGTAGCATAAGTGTTGGATCAAATAATATTACTCTTAATATTCTATGTATTAGTATGTTATGAATACTTACTTTATTTGAAAGTTCCCTCTGTGTGTGTGTGTGTGTGTGTGTGTGTGTGTGTGTGTGTGTGTGTGTGTGTGTGTGTGTGTGCATGTGTATTTATTTTCTTCACATCTAACCCCTCACATTGTGCCACAAGCTTTGGTGTGCACTAGATTAGTTTACTTTTATTGTTATTACTATAGTTTACTCTCTCTTGTTTGTTAACATACGTGAAATATAAAATCATAGGAATCTTATAGGGTTGTGTGATTTTGTTAGACTGTAGGCTTTTAAACCCTTGATAGCATGATATGATGTGACAATTTATACAATTGACCCCCTAATCGCGTCTAGCAGATCCCCATATTAGTCATGCTATTACTTAACAAGTGTATACCCAATCAGAAGTGTAGGTGTGCTCTATCTTATCTGATCTTGGACTAACTCATGTACATTATGTTATTTTGATTCATAGACAATGAATTTATTCAAAGACTCAAAAAATAACACGGGTAAACTTTCTTTAACATGTTCCTAGGGAATTTAAATGTAAACCCTTAAAATAAATTCTATAATATTATAACCCCTCAAAAACAAAACCTCCAAATCTATCAAAACCCTTTCCCAAACATAAAATATGAATTTAAAAAAACAAACTATAGGGTTACCCAAAAAACCAACCTATTTAAGACAACCAACCTTTGTCATTGTGGAACATGGATGTTGAGGATTCCATTTTTGGCACATCTAACCCCATTGTGGCTCCATGGTTGGGACTTACAAGCAAGACTAGAATGATAGGGGTGGTAACATTATAAACTAATGAGGATGCTAATATCATCACTCACACACATAAATATCATCCCATAACTCTTTATCACTCTAACTTTTTTGAGGATGATCCCATCTTGAAACCTGTGGTAAATTATGACCTGCTTGTTGACCTTACGAAGACATTATCCCACATATATTTTATTGACTTGATCAATAATTCACCATCCCACTGTACATCATTATTTTATGCCTTGAGGTTGAGACTTTTAACTAGTGTGACTCCTTCACCTAAGGCCTAGATGAATCATATTGATCTTGACATGTTTCAACCTAGGTAGAGTTTGAGGGATCTAAGATATTTATTGAATCTTAGGAGTCTCCCTGTTAAATCTTGGATGGATAGGAGGGTAAAATGGACCAAAATTATTTTATTAAAATCAACTTAATAGTTCTTCAAAGATTTATTTATATATAATTATATTCCAATAATATTCCCTATATAATAGGGTTGGCATTATCAATTTATCCTAACACACCTCCCAATTATTATACAGTATTAACAACATACCAAATTATAAAATATATAATGAATGTTTAAATAAACAAACTAACTATATATTAATAACCTACCTAGTGTGAGTAATTATATTTTACTCGCTTTTATTTATTTGACTATGCTAAATTAATCAACCCTAGGTTAATCCTAATATTCCCCCACTTAATTTAGCATTATCTCAAGTGAACAAGAGATAAATTCTCTGAATACCTCAAATTTATCTTGTGCAAGTGTTTTAATGAAAACATTTTCATTTTGTTGATATATCATGCAATATTAGAGTTGGATGTTATTATTTTGAACATGTTCACGAATGAAATGTACTTGCACCTCAATGTGTTTGGTATTCTCATGAAATACATGATTACAAACAAGATTCACTACTCCATTTTCCACATAAAATATTATTAGATGATTATAAGCTATCGAAAATCCTTCAAGTATACGTCTAAGCCAAATTACTTTACAAATATATCATACTACTATGTGATATTATGATTATGTAAAGGATCTTTAAACACATGTTTGTTTCTTACTACCCATGTTATCAATCTAGATCCCAAAAGGAATACAAATCTTGAATTAGATTTTATGTCATATTCACTACATGCTTTGAATCTAAATATCTTGTCAAGAATAAATTATTGTTCTTCTTTTATTCTATGCCAAAATATATTATTCGTTTGATATATCTCAATACTCACTTTGTTACTTTATAGTGACTAACCTTGGGATCTTGCATGAACTATGAGAGATAACTAGTATCATAGCTAAAATCTTAGCTAGTATAAGTTAAGTAAATGAGACTCCTTATTAAATACTAATATAACATTGTATTTCCCTATGGTGATGGATCTATTACAGATAAGTGAAGTTTTTATCCATAGGTGTGGCAATTGGCTTGAAATCCATCGTGAAAAAATTTTAATCAGTCATAGCATATTTGAGTTGAGATACAAAGATGTGATTTTATTTTTTCCAAACTTCCAAACCAAGACAATAATACTGAATCCTGAGATTTATCATGTCAAATGATCTAATTAAATATTTATTTGTTGACTCAATAATCTTCACTAAAATACCAATGATGACTAGATCATCAACATACATAATAATTATTACCACCTCCCTCCCTTGTTGTTTGAGGTAGATATTGGGATCATATTGACTCATTTTGAATCCATGTTTCAAGAGGTGCTCATAGGTTTTTATATATCATGCCCTAGGATCTTGTTTAAGACCATATAGTGAATTTAAAAGTCTACAAACTCTTATCTTCTTTTATTATTATATAAAAACCTTGTGGTTGAGTCATGTAAGTTTATCCATGCAAGTCTTTATTAATAAATCCACTTTTTATGTCCATTTGATGGACTTTCCAACCAGACTATGCACCTAGAGCAAAAAAATATTCTAACTATTTTGGTCTTATTTGAGCATACCAATTAAAAACTAACCATTCCTTGTGCTTGTTGAGACTGTCATTTGCTTCTTAATTTGTTTTGGAAATCCACTTGCATCCGATTGGCTTATTTCTTGGTGGAAGGTATACAAGCTATTATGTTTTATTATTTATTAGAAATTTATATTTTCCATCCATGGCATCTTTCCAAGGTTTTAATTTTAGGGATTCCTAAACTGTAAAGGGTTCAATAGATTCAAAAACAACACTTATTAAGGCCAAATTAACCTTTCCTTGAGCCATATTATGAGTCCTTGGTCTAATCATGGATGTGTCTAGAATACCATCAAGTTTAGTAAATATTATTGTATTTGTAGACCATTTAGGTATACATTGAGTGGTTCTTATGGGTGGTGAAGCTCCTCCATTATTCCCATCATCATCACTATTTTATTTTGTGGGATTTCAATCTTATACATTTTCTATGGGAATAATTGTTTTACTAGGTGACCCTATAGATAGAGCTTCTGCTTCTATCTTTTCAAAAAATTCAACATCTTTACTAGTGTATATTTTCCTAGTTTTTGGATCCATGAATCTATAGGAAAGCACTTCTTCATTGTACCCTAAGAATACATAATTTTATGCTTTCATGTCAAGTCTATTTCTCCTTTTTGAGAATATGCATACTTGTTTTACATCCAAAAAATCAAAGATGTGCCATAAATAGTTTTCAACATGACCATGCTTCCTGTGGTGTTAACCCATCAAGAGTTGTAGTGGGAACTCTATTGAGTAGATATACTATGGTTTTGACTGATTCTACCCAAAATGCATTTGTTAAGCCTAAATCATGTAACATACATCATATAATTCCCTCATTCAACAATACCATTTTATTGAGGTGTATATAGAGGTTCCATTTGATGACGAATGTCATTTTATATCAAAAACACTCTAATTTTTTTACTGGTGAATTCCCCTGCCCCCCCTCCCTCATGATTTGAGCTGAGTGTTTTAATTTTTTGACTAGTCTCATTTTCAATAACTTTGATTTTTTTGAAAATTTCAAAGGCTCGACTCTTTGTTTCTAAATAGTAAACCCACATTTTTTTGTAAAAATCATCAACAAAGAGCATGAAGTACTTAAATCCAACATGACTAGGTGTCATTGTTCTACATAGATCGGTATACACTAGATCAAGTTTTCCATAGGCCCAAATATGTACTTTTCTATAATAGAACTCTGTGTTATTTTCTTGCTAAGCAATGTTAAAATTTGTTTGTACCCTTTTTGAGAGGCATCTTACCATTTTATAATAGTGGAGTGTGTTGATATATCTAAACCTAATGTGATCAAATCATATGTACCATAATTGTGCTAAGTATGTGTCATTTGTAAGAAGTGTCTAATTTTTTGAACAAAATCAAGACAAAACATTTGTCTTATAGTGGATGCTCATGCAACAATTTTTGAGTTTATAGATTTATCTTAACTCAAACACATTTTCTTCACACCTTTATGATCAAATTCAATCTTCATATTGTGGTCTAAAAGTTGATTGATCGATAATAGATGTTGGGTGCATATAGTACATATATAATGCTATAGGTTCATATGCCTAGAAGAAAAGTAATGTTATCAATACCTTGCACATTGTATAAGGTATCATTACCCAAAGATACATGATTATTTCTAGGTGTGTACTTTAAAGTGAAAACCCAATCTTTTATTCCAGTCATATGTCTAGTTTCACCCAAATCAACACACTAGATATTACTTTTGTGATATGGATTCTTCAGAAAATCAGCATGCTTTACCCAAATAAACATACCAAATATTACTTTATTATGTGTATTCTTCATGGAAATCATAAAAGTACATGAATTCATCGTATTCATCATTCCCTTCCTCTTCAGCAATGTTACCTTATTTCTTGGAATTCTTCTACTAAGTTATTTTTTTATGTCCCTATGGTTTACTTTGTGTTGAAGAGGATGATTTTTGGGTAGTGGGATTTTGGCCATTAAAAGATCCCTTCTGGAATGTATTATACCAAAAATATTTAAGTTCATGTCCCTTACAACCATAAATGAGACATTTTTTTATGATTTACCCCATTATAGATTTTGTTGAGGATTTTGTTTTGATGATGGCTTTGAAGAATTGATTGGTTTCTTACCTTTATCTAAATCTAGAGCATGTTCTTGTCCTTATTATTGAGTACTAAAAGACTCTTCCTATCCCAACATATTGACAAGTATTTCAAAACTTGGTTTATGTTTTGTGACTGTCAAAGTGGTCATAAAAATCATGTATGATGGTGGTAGAGCTCTCAAGAAAATGGGTATAAGTGAGTCATCTAAAACTATTTCACACAAGGATTGTAGTGATGCCCTTAATGTTGCAACATGTCTAAGAAAGGACTTAACCTTTTCCCCTGATCTCAACTTGAGAGATTGAATTTGGCTTTGTAGATGTAGAACAATGATCTCATTTTTGGCTTCATATATATTTTGGAGCTTAATCCAAATTTCCTTGGTTGTTTTGGCTTTACAAACGTGTGGTTTCATATCATCTAATACCCAAACATTATGATCAATTTCAACTTCTAATTAACCTTTTCATATTTACATTATTAGTCAATATTTGTTGCATGTCAGATGTATGATCCAAATTATATTTGAGTTTTGATCTTTTTCTTCCAAGTAGAGCAGCTATCCCCTTTGAATCACTAAGAATTTGATAGAAATAATTATGGTGCTTTTGTAGCCATGATCGAGACTACAAGTGATTATCTTTTCCGTATCACTCTAGGTATCAAGGTTTCCCTTTCTATATATTGTCATAACGATATACAAAACCTTTCTATATACATGCCATTTCTATATACCCATCAGTACATAGAATAAGCTCACCCTTTTTATATACTTAACACTATGTGAAAGAGGCATTAACGTATGTGAAAAAATCCAGTATGTGATACCTACATAGTATTAAAAGGGGATATTTTAATCATTCACACCTACTTAGAATTATTCTTACATGGGTGTAATTTAAATATATATTTAGAATTTCCACCTATCAATATTCATGTCTTTTATTGTAACAAATGGGTAATGGAGAGATGCATATGAGTGCATGTGCTTTATTTTTCTATGATGATTTATAAGGTCAAAATCCATATGTATTTTTTATAACTATATTAAATTGTCTAAACAATAACTCAATTGTGATAGATTACTATTAAATTTAAAAACTTCTGATTTTATGCAAATACAATAAATAAATATACAATTGCTTGCAACTGATATACAATAAAACATCACTTTTTTCCACAAATTTCATTTTTTAAATTTTTACTTTAACATCTTTGCTAAATTTAGAGAATCTTATAATAAAAAATGGGTTTACCAACTTCAAAACGAGTCAGGATAAGTTCACATGAGACAAAAAAAAACATTTAAAGGCTAGAAATTGTGATTTTTAAAAATAAAACCACCCTTCTACTAAATACCATGGATTTTCTAAACTAGTGGTTTTGTCAAAATTTTGTAGCAAAGGATTTATATCATAGGCAGTTTTGAGATTAGACAGTGTGGTTTTGCAGCAAAGGATTTATATCACACCTAAATGCTCCCCCAAACTCGTCATAATAGATTTATTTTTATTTTTATTTTTTTAAGACTCAAATAGTTGGATGGCATAATAAAGATACAACCATGGCTTATTTATAGCCTTCAACAACATACAATGAATTATTATTGAGTTATATAAATTTTAGGGTGCATGTATGCAAGAGCATAGTTTTTGAAGAGGTAAGGGACATGAATAAATTCTTCCTTGCTCAAGCTTCAAAATAACTCATCTAACTCACACTTATAATATACACACTCCTCACAGGTTTAGAGATCTTTTGGCTCTGATACCACAAAAAACTGATCAAAATTATTTTATTAAAATCAACTTAATAGTTTTACAAAGTTTTATTTATATATAGTTGTATAATGATAATATTTCCTGTATAATAGGGTTGGCATTACTGATAATATTTCATATATATAGGGTTGGCATTATCAATTTATCATAACAAACCTCCTAATTATTATATAGGATTAACAAAATACTAAATTATAATATATATGAGGAATGTTAGAACCAACAAAGTAACTATATATGAATAACCTACCTATTAGTAATTATATTTTACTTATTTACATTTATTTGATTATGGTGAATTAATCACCCCTGGTTTAATTTTGATAGAGAGGAGTTCAAACCTTGTTTCTATAAGTATGGATCTATAATAATTATGTTAAATGAGTAATGGTTGATGATGGAGTGTTTTTGAATAGATTCCATTACTCTTTTCTACATAATCTTGGTTATGGAGAAATTTTGACCACTTGCAACACCGTTTAAAGTTATGATAGCCTCAAGTCCACTTCAATAGGAACTATTTTTATTTTAACTACTCTATGTCCAAAGACCATGTTGGCATAGTTATATCTAATCTATACAGAAAATAACTACAACATGATATTGGGTAGACCTTGGATTCAAAGGATGAAGGTGATCCATTCCATCCTTTTTCAACAAATAAGGTTTCTTCAACTAGGAAAAAAATTGTTGCACAAGGGGACCCTAAACCTTCTGATGTTATTCAAGAAACCATGGTTACACATCTAATATCACTTACTAACCAATGGTGTGTCAAATCCCCCATGATTGGTTGAGATTAAAGAATCCAATAGGCCCAAGGTGGTAGTTTTGAAGAAAGGAGAAAAGCTTCCCAACACCCATTTGAAAGACAAACCTAAAGAAAAGGAAATTTTAACAACTAAAAAATCAACTGGTAAGGACCTTGTAACAACCCCATCCATCTCAATCATGTCTAAAACTGATATCATTAACATATTAGATAAATAAGAACATATCAAAATTAATTTTGATTCATATTCAATCACAACTCTTCTCCCCACATGCCTCTAGTTCTAGAGGCTCTAAATCCCACTGTCGACATTGGTATGATATAACTCTTAAGAAATGAAGATAAGCCTCAAAAATATCCTAATGATCCATATATTTAGCATCATCACCCACCACCCCATCACATAAGGGGAAGTATTAGTTCATATCATAGTTTAGACTTTAGGATAGACACTAGAACCATTCATCCTTTCCCAGCCATGCCAACGCTCAAGGGAAAGATTCATATATTAGCCATAGGCCCCATAGAAATAAACACTAATTCTAATGATTACCCAAACATCCCCAATGATGGTTATCCTCTCCATCTTGCATGAGAATAATAACATAGAGAGATGCTTACTAAGTTATCTCAAATTTTCCCTAAACAAGACATAATGGAAAAAATATAGTCAACCATGTCTTATCATCAATACTACGAGATGAAAAAATATGTCCAAAAACCTCCTATACAATAAGGAGACCATAGAAAATATCTCACTGAGTGCTCACAAGATTTTTTTATTCCCTTTCCTAAACACTACAATAAGAAAAACAAAGTTAATAATGCCTAATCAACAATATTATGAGCTTCATAGGTTTTCCCTAATTCTTATCAAAAGTACATTTTTCCCCTTTGTTCATAATAATTAGGTCGTACTCACTTTTAGTGTGAAATATTGATATATGTATTTCATATTTTATCATTTCATGTATATCCCATTCCTTTTTCACTCATTTGCTACAAACAACAAATTATGTGTTCTGTAAAACGAAATAAATAGATCATCCCCTACAAAATAACTATTATTTCATTTGTACTATCATATATATCAATTAAATTACATCATTTTCATACATTTTTATCACATATATAAACATTTTCCATAGATTTTTACCAAACACATAGAGATACATGGTATGTCATCACATGCCTAGTCATCTAAAGTGCATAAATTGAAATACATACATGAAAATTGAAACTCATAGCATAAAAAAATAACAAGTTATTGAGAGTAAACTATAATATATACAAATATATATTGTAATAAATTTCAAGTTTTTTCAACAAAAAGATCCATTAAAATCACCTCTGTACAAGGCCAATGTGTCTCAATCTATAAAAAAAATAAAAAATACACAATATGTGTCGATATACATCATATGATCATATAAACATGTCCTTCTCCTTCAAGAAATTACTAATGCTCTAGAGTGACAAGGGATATGGCTCATATTTCACTTCCTACTAGAGCATCCATGCAAGATTTCCTCCTCTCCTACTCGAGGACTTTGGTCCCATCTCTTGTTGGTGCCTTCATATGATGCTACACCTCTCATTCAGTGCCTAAAATAATCTTGTCCCATCTAATGGCTAATTATTATGTCAAATCATCCACTTGAGCCTCCAATTTCATATCCATATCCTCTCTTACACTCTTCTCCACTTTCAAACTAATCAGCATCATAGATGCATGATAGGCTAAAGTGAAGACATCAATATGTTGGCCTATGCCAATAGGAATTCTAGGATATGCTAAAATATGGTCTCTAATCATACCATACCAAATTGAAAAATGTTTTTCAGTGTGTCCTTGATCATCTTCCTCCAAATGGTCAAGGTATTTCAAATCACAAGGTAACTATGTTGACTAGGGGTAGCATGGTTTTGGCAAGGCTAATTAGAGGAATGAAAAGACTACCAACGAGGTTGAATTGGTGGGAGATGGTATATAGAACTAATGGCAAGCTTGGATAGATTGATATTAAGTTTGATAAGCTTTGTAAGGTTGTTAACGAAAAGAGGAATGATGATACTCTTGATAACAAGGTTGATATGGTTTAACACATTGTTTATAAGGGTCAAAATATTATTGATAAGGATCAACATATGCTTGACATGGCTCGTCAATTTGAGTAAAATATAAATCCACTCCAAATTTAGTGATCACACTTCATGAGAAATGTAAAATATAAAGAGTACTTACTTTGAAGAATACCTAGGTTGTTAAAACCAACTAAATGTGCTCAGAGTTGCCATTGGTTCTTATGTTCTTGCTTCCAAAGGCTAGTGCATTGAATAACAACACCAATAAATCTTCAATGGATGAAATATCTTATCCCAACAAGTGTTCTAGAACTGTTATCATCAAAATTTGCACCCTTGAGGATTTTGTTCAAGCTGTATCACTTAAGAACTACAAACTAAGATAATACTTGTAAGGGAAAAGGGAGTTAGAACTGAAAGCAAACTAAACTATGGATGTGATTCACCCAACATTGTGAACTCTACCACTAATTTTTATGTGCACTAAGACCTATGAGACTAAAATAAATGTAAACTTCTCTTAAAGAGACCCTATCACATCAATGATTTGTAAAGAGGTAAGGTCAAGTGAGACTAGAAGGAAAGTCATTTGCCACTTATAAATCCATGAAGCCCCTAATGACACTCTTCACAACCTATAACAATGAGTCAAACTAGATGGAGGTAGAGATAATGAGACAAAAACCAAGATGAACCTAATCTATGATTGATCATATCAACCATTCAAGGTATACACTACATACAACCATAGAAGGATGTAAAACCAATCATATTATTAATCAATAGGCATAAAAAATATCAAGGATACACCATAATCCTAGTGTAAGGATCCCTTTACAAACCAAAATAGGCCATACATATAAAAGAGAATGAGTAAGAGAAAGAGAATATGATTAGGAGGGTTCTATCATAAGTGTCACATCATGAAGAATCAAGTTACAATCAATAAAATCACCAAAGGATAGTCATGAAACTTTCCTCAACATGTGTCATTTTGGAATGATCTTCTTCTTCATCAAGGTGGTGTAGAAGACCATCATTGTACTCTATGGCTCATCCATCTTCCTTGAAACTGCCCATTATAAGTGATTATGGATTGATAATTCATATTTTTGGAGTATAAATTCTTTAAATTCATTGTAAATATGTTTAATATCCCTACCCTATCATCTTCTCACCTTTATCCTACAATCTCTCGCATAGTTTTCATGTTTTTCTCTCCCGAGGCCTATTCCTTGTAATTGTATTTAGACACAAATTTCATTGGTTTGAGTAATATAAAATAATTATAGGAAAAATAATAGAATATTTAAGTACCCTTTAAGACCTTGTATAATCAACCCAATTTTCATGATCCAGCCCCCAAGGTAGACCTACTTTATTAACACCTATCTTTCTAAATTAAGCCTAATGCAAGCCTATAGTACTGAATACCATATTATTACATATATTAATACTAAAAAACCATGAAAATTAATTATGGTACATCAAATAAGTTATAATGAGAAAATTTCAAGCCTTTCCAAGGGTTATATTTTAAGTTATGCAAATTTTAAGTTTTTAGCCCTAGGCAAGGTCATGCACAGACCTGAGAAGGCTGAGAGCAAATAAAAATGGGATGGAAGAGTTTTATTAAATTATAAATAAATACAAGAACTATTTTAGTTATTACCCAACTCCCAAAGACTCCTCCAACCATTGGTTAGACATGATCAATCTCCTTGAGCCTCCACCAAGCAAAAAAAGTAGAATTATGTGTATGACAAAGGACTGTATAGTGGGTTGTAGGTGTTTTTGTCATTTTTGATAATCTTGAAAAAAAATTAAACAATTATTATGGCTTATTATGACTAAAAAACACATTATTATTAATTAAATCCTTCAATAAAATTCAAATATTGCATACTTTCTTTAAAACTTTAAAATAGGCTCCTAAAAGAAGCTCTTTAGCAAGCTTGAAGGTGATTTTTGGGTTTGACACATGTTGAGGTTAAAATAAATGTTATTGATAAGTGATTATATATTTTAATTATCTATAAAAACCTTCCCATCATTACATCATGGTTTTTATGCTTCATTTACTCTTAAAAACATCATACTTCATGCAAAATATGCTTATTTTGCTTGAAAATATGGAACTACAAGTCTGCAAACCTATAGGTCTAAATTAATATTACTTTAAGATATTAATGAAATGTATATTGGTATTTAAAAACCTTTAATCTCCTTCATTATATTTTATATCAGTTTTCCATCTCAAAAACTCTTTGAGGCTTCTCAAATTCCTTCAAACATCTAGTTTTGTCTTGGAAGCACTAGACTGATGTTTTTTTAAGTATGTACCTTGAAAGTTCATTAAAGGATGATATTGAGATTTTTTTTTTCCTTTATGGATAATTTTTTATGTTATATTATATTTTAATTGAAGTATATCAGTGCACATTTTACCTACACTACCACTTAAAACCTCAAAAAGTGTTTGTTCATGCAACTATCTCCTTTGCCCTTAAAGACTATAGGTGTACATTAGATTGTATATGAATTTATGGTATCCAATTCATGGTATTTATGTATATTATATTAATTCATTATTTATTTATATATTTATTATAAATTCTTCACTATCCCTAAAAATGCATTCTCTTCTTATTTTCATGTAGGCTGACATGTAGGTGCACATAGTCAAGGATAGTCTTGGGTGAAAAAATGTTTTCTTATTATTTATTGATTATTAAATTGATTATAAGTTTTAAAAATTCAATATAATGTTATTTTAATTTAAAATACCCTTAAATCAATCTCATTATTTTCATGTATCTCACATTTGTTACAAACCTCATTACTTCTTTCCCAACCCTAGCATACACACCTATACCTTGTCCATTGAGGGCTTATACCCCTAGTTTGGTAGCATAAAATTAATTTGGAAATGAATATAAATTTAAATATAATGAGGATAGTCTGAATTTTTTTTTCCATATATTTACCATATGATCTATTTTCATTTCAAGTATCATAATCCTTTAACAACACCCTATTTGGTAGCAAACAACTACATCTTCAAGTTGATACAAACCTATAGGTTCATAATTTTTTCATGTTTAGTCATTTTTGGATTATATAATATATTTAAAATACCTAAGGGGTTAAGGTAGATCAAACACCATGCTTCATAAATGAACACCATAATATTTATGCATGAAGACATATTTTATCTTCAACAACCTTGTCTACCACCTTTAGGAACAATAAAAAACAAAATTTTATTACCATTTTATATCCAAAACATGCCAAGTAGTTATTCATATGATGTTGGAAGACCACTAAATTCTTCAAAAAATCCTTCATTCTGATCAACAAGTCTTAAAATTCCATGGAATCTCATGAATCTAAACTAGTGGGGGTTTAACATGGCTTTAGAGCACTTTTATTAGTAGTGATGGTCCATAAAGTTAAGTCCCTATAACATATAAATAATTAATAAAATATTGAGGTAATAGGGTCCCCTATCTTAACCTAATTGGTTTTGACCATATGCCTTCTCCTTCATGAACCAAACATTTGAAAACAACCCTTACTATCTTGCATAGAGCTCGATAGATAAATGGAGGATATTTCTACCATTTTTGGAACTATTACTCCTTTAGCATGGACATGACCTAAAAATGGTAGAGGAAATGAAGTAGGTTATTTTAAACCATATTAACTTTAAAAAAATGTAACGATGCTTTAATAATCCTCTTTCTATCAATGAAAACAACCATATTTTGCTTGAAATTCAATTGGAGCCGAGGAACAAGTGTTCATAGAGTCCTTCATTTCCTTTAAAAAGGTGGATAAATGTTCCAAGAGCATATCCAAATTGTTTACCTTCCATCTCTTATACTATTCATTCCTTGCACATTATAAAATGAGTAAGAAAATACTTGAAATGGCTTATAATGTTAGAAGAGTGACTTGGGATTCATTTTATTGGTTGTATGGATCAAGGGAGTTTAAAAAATGATATTTTACATGTGTCTATGAACTAAAAATACCTTTTAAACCCTTATCACCCTTAAATAAACTTTGACTTGACATGGAATAACTTGGATAAGCATAAGACAAAATGAAATAATTACCTTAACTTCTCTAAAATTACATTAAATTTTGCTAAAATCCTTATGAAGGGTCAAGTTAAGAACATTGTCTATACAATGAGGTGTTATGACTTAAATTTTTTACTAAGCCACCTTAGAAGACCCTGATCACCACTAAGAACAACACCACTCCTTTCCATGATAAGACAAGCTATGAACAAGGCAATCACCTATAAGGGCTATCAAAAAAGTTAAATAAGTGTAGATAGAAAAGTTTTGAATTGTCTTCACCTATGGTATCCAATTTTAGCTAATAGTTTCTTCTCTCAGTCATGTTGACTCCAATTAAGAGATATTGGCTAATGAGGAAAGTTGATTCTACACTAATGGTTCTTATTGGAAAGACTAACTATGCTTCTTGGCATGCTGACATGAAACACATGCTCATAATAAAGAATCATACTCCATTATTATATGGATAGATTCCTTCTCCTTATAACTTAGGTCAGTACAATAAGTGGGCTAACACTTTTGACAAGGTTCTTGGCACCTTATTATTATATTTTTCAATGATCTTCATTTCCATGTGAAACATAGAACATGTCCCCACACTATTTGGAGCATCATATAGTCTCTTTTTACATATCCTACGAATATCTATATAACTCCTCCTCCTTCTCTTCCTATCATATATTTAGAGACTATTTTAATCCCTCCTCTTACTCCTATTTCTTATGATGACACATTCATGGTGTCTTGCGCTCATCTTTTTATTGAGCCACCACTACAGGATGGGATTCTACCCAACCTTAGTTGTCCAACTGTAGATTCTACTTTTGTTCCTATTCATGATGATGTTATTTCAAATCCTTCATAGTATTGTATTTATAAAGAATTTATTATTTCCATTGAAAGTACACCCATTGATAGCATCAATGACTCATATGTTCCTTTGGACATTTATCTTGCAGATTTGAGTGCTTCATTTGTAGAATAGTCTTCAATTTCAATAATTGGTGAGCCTTGATTTCCTCTTCCCATGGGCATTCCTTTAGTGGAATGTTCTATTCCACTCTTCTACTCTAGATGTAATGAGGGTATTTATAAACCCTCCTAATCTCTCTCCATGTTTTTCATCCTTATTTCCATCTTTTATAGTTAGACATATGATTCTTGATTAGACTTTGGAACATTTGAGCACTAGCATGGAGACTTTTGAGAATTTTTATAGATATATACATCATGATTCCTACTTATATTCCACTTGAGTAGGAATTAATCAATCTGACATCTCAAGGTTTCTTTATTTTGAAAGTAATATATAACATTTGTTATAGAGGGACCTACTACAACATTCTCCATGCAATATTCTATGCTTATTTTCTCTCTCTTATTTTTAGAAGCTCACATTATTCATATTTTATAGGATATTTGGGATCATTGTTATGTACTTGTTTACCTAATTAGGCCTCATTTATAGGACCCAATTCTCTAGCCCACCCAAGCTACACTTAATGGTGGTGTTGGTGTAGACTTTTATCCTATGGTTTTTGTCTAAACAAATCATTGGCTTGCTTAGGGTAGCTAGGTCGTAAGTAAAGATTATCTCATATTCATTATAATGTGGGATCTCTCTCTCTCTCTCTCTCTCTCTCCTCTCCTCTCTCTCTCATCTCTCTCTCTCTCTCTCTCTCTCATCCTCTCTCTCTCTCTCTCTCTCTCTCTCTCTCTCTCTCTCTCTCTCTCTCTCTCTCTCTCTCTCTCTCTCCTTTGTATTGGACACATAGGATGATATGTATTATTTTTTTTATTTACTATCATTCATTAACAATATTCTCTTATGAATTGTTTCATTTACTTTCATCTTATTTGTGATGTGCACTTGCTTGACTGATTTGATCACTCCACCATATGAATTTATCGATCTAGTGATCTTGGCTACAACTCTAATACTTGATAGGGTCTTAAATTTTTTATTTCATATTTTCTTATTAGGAAATATTATTTAAATAATAACATATCAAAATAAAATACAAAAAAAAATAGATCGACTAGATTGTAAATTAGGCAAAGTTATATTTCATACTAGGTAAACTAGGAAAAATCAGCACTTGGACATTTACTTCTAAATTTTAGTTTTCAATTTGTATGCATCTAAATTATTGAAAAAAAAATCCCTTATTTTACTTTCATTATTTATTTGATTTCATAATTCATTTTTAGAAAGTATATCAGTTTAATTTCAATTTCCAAAACACTATCAAACTAGTCAAAACAATCAAAAAGAACCTTGTCCAGATGAGCAAGAGCCATAAACCTTGCTATACCATTTATAAAAACAAGTACCTCTCTTTATAGACACTACAAAAATAATATCATACACTTTTAGACAACTATAACAATTATGCTTTCCTCTTTCTTAACATTCATTTAATTTCGCATCCTTGTTACAACAAGCCTTTTTAATATGGATAGATGACTAATTCCTTTTATCAACATCCAATCCTATATTTTTTAGGATAGGTATTCAATTTTGACCAAATATTTAATTGGTCTAGGACACAATTCATGCCCAAATCCCCAAATGATCATCGATCACCTAGATTTACTTATAACGATCATAATCAGCCCAAGAATACCAAACAATAGCCATAATTGACCCAAGAATACCAAAAAATGGCCACAACCATACCAAAAATACCATCAATAGCCATAAATGGCCCAATAATACCATTGATTGGACATAACCAATACAAGAATACCAAAAATCAGCCCATCCAGCCTCTGATACCATACTAAGATTTGAACCAGGGTGGTGATTGAAATAACCAAGCCACTTTACCACATCACCCAAATCTCATTGATAACATCCAATATTATATTATTTTCAAGCTTAGGTGTGAGTTTTTATAATCCACACCAGTACCAAACCTCATTTTCAATTCCCTTGGTACTTTATAGGAACATGAGAATATCCTATATCCTCCTCTTATCATTATTCCCAAAAATTGAGGTCACCAATATAATGTTATCCAAACCTAATCTTCCATATATCCTTATTTTATCCTCCTCCAATCTAACTGCATCATATTTTAATTCACTTGTATTGATGTGGGTTTTATGCACACTATATAACCTTATGAGGTATCCTCTCACATTTTAGAATCTATGAAGAAATATTCACTCCAAGCCAAGGCACAAGTTGTGGGGTATGGGGTTTTATAAATAACTTGGTGGTGGAATAGTAATGAGAAAATTAGTTGTTTACATCAGATGGTTTAGATATGACATGAATCTAAACCAACTTGAGATGGTTGGATTGATGATGAATCTAACCTAGGTTGGTTATGAAAAAATTACTCAAAAATAAAAAAAGGTAGGGTAGGAAATAATTTTTATCAATCAAATAAGATGAAACCCTTCTAATCTAGATCTTGAATTAAGGGTTGGACAAAAAATCCATAACCAATGCTTATTGCAAGTTATTTTTAGCAACCAAATTTTCAAACATAGTGAAAAGTCCAAGGAAACAATAATATAGTAAAACATGAATATATGTAAGCAAAAATTGTTGTTTTTGTAAGATTACAATTTCACATTTACAAAGGGAAATTATGATTATTACACCAAAATCATTCAAATTACCTAGTACATAATATAAATATCTGTATCAAAAGACTATTCATGCATAACTAAAAGACTAAGTTACCAGATTGATGGAACTTCTTAGTAAACTCAAAAAATTGGAGAAGAACAATATTTTCACATTAATACCAATTGAATAACAATTCTCATAATTTATTATTGATATTAACATCCAAAATTATCCTCCATTTAAAATTAGGAGGATACAAATATATACATGCATGTGGAGGGGATGCTTCATCCTCCAAAATAATTATAAATATATATATATATATATATATATATATATATACATACATACATACATACATACATACATACATACATACATACATACATACATACATATATATATATATATATATATATTATCATAATTTATGATTGATATTAACATCTAAAATTATCCTCCATTTAAGATTAGGAGGATACAAATATATACATGCATGTGGAGGGGATGCTTCATCCTCCAAAATAATTATAAATTTATATATGTGTGTGTGTTTGTGTGTGTGTGTGTGTGTGTGTGTGTGTGTGTGTGTGTGTGTGTGTGTGTGTGTCTATATATATATATATATAACTATGTCAAAATCACACACAACATGCATGTACAAAAAGTTTATACATAAATAGGATTCCTCAACCAAACTAAATTACATATATGCCAAATAAAAAATTAGAACCATTAGTCCAAATATTTATTTAAACATGTAAATACATATATATATATATATATATATATATATATATATATATATATATACATACTTAAGGTAGTGTTGATATGGCACTTATAGAAGATGAAAATGGTTGCATGATAGTTGTATAGATAGAATTAGATGTTTCATGGGCTTTAAGTTATGTAATATCAAAGAGGGATGGTATCCCTTGAGGAATAAAAAATAGAACCATTGGAGTATGTATCAATACATATCCCAAAAGTTAAGAACCCTATGATGACATGGAAACACTTGTAGTTGAGTTTTTGCTCAATATTGACCTAAAATCTCCCTCTTTGCCTTTGATTTTATCAAATAATACATGTGTAACTTCCAAAAGTTTATTGATAATATCAAAATTCAACATGGAAGGCTTAAATACCTTGATGTCTTTAGTCATCAACATTGTATGCTCTTATTCTGAGATCTCAAATTAATCTCAAAGGGATCATACTTAGACACTCTATCCTTGGAAAAATTTATTATCTAAAAAAATTCATCATTATTTTTTAGATGGTTCCTCAAACTTCCTTATTAAATCTATATGCAGTTGCTTTATGAAGTGTTTCAAAATTGAGTCTTTTTACTAGTTACCTAATATATTTTATCACATTTATGACCCTCGTATCTCTCAGAATCTCCAAGGCCTCATTCTCCTAGCCTTAAAAATTACCTATCAAAACTTTCATTTGTGTGTGCCAATTAAAGGCACCATACCTCTTTACTATTACATAACCTAAAGCCAATGGAACATCTTGGGTGGCTATTAGGTTTAGATGTTTGAATGCAATATTTATTAAAAATGGACCAGGAAGTTAAGTTTATTTCCAAATTATTTTAATTGGTTCCATATTTTTATCATCCTCACCCTTTTAGGCTAATCCTTACCCCTAGATACTCAAATAATATTTGAAATGTTATACAACCTTATGGCTGCACTCTAGACACTATCTATAATTTCTCAAGAGACATGGATGATTTGTCTCTATAATAACTTTTGTTATATTTCCTCCTTATTCCTAGACAACTCCTTAATGGCCTCCCTAGTTGTATCAACAAAATAGAAATAGATCCTATGTATATTTTGTAGGATCATTTGGATTATTTTTTAAAATTTTGGCCAACAAAAATAGGTTTTCCATTTATTCTAACTCTATCTCCTCCCTTATAATTGCATTCATTTCTTTCATTATTATCACCCTCTAAATTGTGCCACTTTACTTATAAAAATGGATGAAAACTATGTGAAGATTAGTGAAGACTAAGGTTTTTATATCATCTCTCCTACCTATATCTCTTTAACCCATTGGGGCATAATAAATCCTCTTTCTTCTTCAGGTTGGTTATTGTCTTTAGAGGTAGAGGGTGGAGTAATAATTATAGGTGGAGTTGTTATTATATATGTTAATGAATAACTTATTTGAATGGGTAATTAGAAGGGTAGCTAAATAATCCTTCGCCATCCTATTGCTTTCCTCTAAGGGTTGATCTCTACCACATACTTAGACAAGCCTAGAGTTTTCAAAACTATCATTATGGTTGGTTATATTGGTGTAGATTTTTGTAATGTAGCTCTAATTGACTTGAAATTTTTGGGGGAATGGTGGTCCTTGAGGATAAAAAATAGAAACCAAAACTAAATTTTCATAATAGATTCTTTTCTTAGGAACCATTATCTGGGTTGACATTGAAAGAATAGAATAATCAATGGAACTAGAAAATAGTGGACCTATGAATATTAGGTAAAAAATTTATTGCTTTAGTATCTACAATAATAATAGAATAATCAAGAGAGTAAACTAAATTATTAATATTTTGGCTTTCTTCTTATATAAGGATCTACAGTTCAAGTGCACCAACTGGAGTTTCTTCACTGTCAAGCTTCATAAGCTTATAGATTTGAATTTTTATAGCTCTACCTCTTCTTATGCTTCATCTTAGGATATTTCCTCACTTAACATTTGCTCTGGTACATTAATTATTTTTACATTTCATCCCTATTTATCAGTAGGGATAATACACTAGTGATATTACATGTCCATGATATTCTTCATTTTCTTCTTAATCAGGGGATCCTCCTAGGGTATCAAGACCTAATGACGGTCTTTCCTCCACTTTTTGGATTTTTAAGGATTTGGATGGACTCTATATTTATTTTTGTAAGTTATTATGGATGTAAAAGGAAGTGAGGGGAAGATGAAATCAATAAAGGAGCCATAGTAGTAGGAACTACCATTGCATGTGATAGTGAAGGAATGGGAAGTGAAATAATAGTGGTTAAGGTAAGAGTGGATGGAGAGGAGACTGGTATAATAGGGAATTCTTGATAAGATGTACCCTTGCACTTGGTGATGGATGGGGATGGACTCACTTGAAGTGATTGAAGAACACTAGATGGAAAAGATGAGAAGGAAATTTTTAGAAATTTAGGGAGGACTTCCCTATCTAACTATAATAAGTGGAGAGAAAGGTCCCCCAGGAAAAGGTGCTTATTTATCCATCTATATAAGGTGAAACCCTCTCAATGATAGTGGCCATTCCCAAAGTGGTGTCAACTGGGTGAGTGGAATCTAGATGGATAGAGGGCTTAATGGGGACTAGGGAGGCATCTAATAATCTGCTTCCTAATCTATAGGTTCTCCTCCGTTTGGACCACTAGGCTCCTCCCTTTAATAGATTGGTATTCTTATTATGTGGGAGAGGAAGGTTAGACCTATTATATTAGAGCTTATGACTGTATTGTAATCCATTTATGACTCTAATCTCTTTATGCCTACCATATCATCTCATATGTTTTTTCCCTTAGTGATATATGGGTCATATTGAATGGCTTGGGAGATAGTCATTGTCATCCTTTTTTCCTCCATATGAGTCCAAAATTTAGAATCATCTAAAGAATTAAAAAAATATGGCATCATGTTTGTATTTTTGGTGACCATATTTAATTGTCACCCATTTTATCTCCTTGAAGAGTTGAAGGTAGTTTCTAATTTTTCCCTTGGGATCCCATTCTCTCAATTTGGACTACCTTCAAATTGTAATAGAAATCTAACCTTCCCGACTTGATTAAGGTGTGCTCGATTCTTAGGGGGATTTGAAGATAATAATCCCAATGTTTGAGGCCAAAATCCTAATATATATTATTATATAATTTGTGGCCAATATCTTATTTTTCCACTATGTCTGGTATGTGGCATGGTAAAACTGAATGGGGTGATCTTACTCCCTTAATTTTGATGATGGTCTAGTCTAGGTAGTACCATTAATCTCCTATTTTAGAGATGTTCCTTCTCAAATTTGTAGATATCCTAGGCATTTGAGTGTCATGTACAGATTGGTATACTTGATGATAAATTTTCTTACAAATTCTAGTAATCTCATTTTTAAATATATAAACAAATAGGAAACAATAGTCCTCATAGATTATGTTATCTAAGTATTATGCGAATAGATCCCATGATCTTTATGGATCATCTCATTAACTATGTATAATAGATAAGACATAATTTATAAATTTACATTTCCTAGCCTTTGTTCATGTTTGAACATTTGTGCCTTCAATCTACCACTGATAATCTCCCCAAGGACCACATTTTGGTCAGAAGTCAAGAGAATTTCCAACAATGAGACCCATTCCACCTTCATGTAAGTGATGCTAGCAAAACCAAACAATCTATTTATAAGGGCTATAAATACCCTAATACCAATCTTCAATTTGATTATTTTATTGGTGGAAATACCTCCCTTAGGGTTTAAACTCTCTCCTTTCAATAACAACTATTTTAATTTCCCCTCCATATTGTTATGTTCCAGCCATACATTAAACAAGACCTAATTATAGGAAACTTATTGCCCTATAATCCTAAGGTACCTCTTAAAATTCCTATCTTAAAACATATGCAACTAAATTATTTCCTTTTATAATATTCAAACAATCCCTAGAGCAAGTGTCATTAAAGAACAAATCACAAAACAAATTGATGTAGTGCATTACCTCTAGCTTTGTAGTTGTGTTGTGGATACCCATGGTCTTAATTAGAATAAATCCATCAATATATTTTTTTTCTCATAGGATATATGATCTTGTGAGGATTATGGCACTGTAGACTTCACTACATTCTAGATAGTTGAATAGTAAGGAAATTTGAATTCCATGGCACATTTATTGAATATAATGTATGTATACTTGATTCTCCTAGTAAAAGAGTATGTATAATGAGATTGGCCCACATGATGTCCATAAAAAATCCAATTCATAAATATAATAATGTATATATCCCTTAAAATTTGTTTTGAACACTCTTTCAAATTTGTTGAAAAACTAGGGATTTTGGTTGCTTGAGAGCTCAAAATTTCAATGTTCAACTTGTATATAAATGGCAAAGTGACTTGTCATTGTTTAGAGTTTTTATATATTTATTTAGCCTATTCCTTGAATGAAACATTCATAGGACATCAATGTGAATAATTTATTTGAATTTTATTCCCATTTATATTAATCTACCAATCAACTTTGGTGGGTTTTTACTTGACAAATGGTGACTTTTCATCAATTCATGTGTTCAATCACTTCTTTGAGACAAGTGTTGATATATTAACAACTAAAATCTACTTAAAATTTTAACTCATTTATGTGTAACATGGCTACACATTTCCTTGATCTTAACACTTATTTACTTCTCATTTACTCAGGGTCTTTAGACTTATGATCCTTATTTATATGCCCTAAGGCTACAAGTTGATGAGCTTAAGCCATTTGGGGAAATATTAGGGATTGGAACTATTTTAGATTTTTAATTATGTAGGTCTGCTGGGAGGGATCTGGGTTTCCATAATATCAACATGTGGTAAGATCTTGGAGACTCAGAGACTCAGGGCCATTAACTTAGTATTTCTCCTAGAATATTCCAAGTGAATCAGATTGTGCCAACTATCAGTGTCTTAGATCTTAGATCTCATGTGACACTTAAGATTTAATTTGAACTTCTAAGTTTTGTATTTATGGTGTTATACCATGCATAGGTATCTTGGGGCTATAGGAACTTGGAAGACTTGGAATTTCCTTTGGAGTAAGATTTGTCCTGGTTAAATATGGTTTTGCCATGTGGATGACTTGTAGTAACTTGGTTGTTGATAATGTATAAAAAAAATTATAAATAGTGGAAAGGTATAAGTAATGTAATAGTGCCATATATCAATATCTCATAGTCTTATAAGTTTGGAATAATTTTGGTTTTTGTGAAGATCAAAGGGTTATGATTAATGTGATCCTACCACTTGTCCCAATCTTAGAGCTAAAAAACTTAGAAATGCATAGGCTTTAGGGGCTCCATGAACTCAAGCAATTTGAAAGTCTTTGGAATAGCCTTGCATAAATTTAATAATCATATAAACACTAGGATTTAATGTATTTACTACGTTAATTGATAAAATTGTAAAGTCAACTTTTAATAAAAACTATGAAAATCTAAGGTTTAACAAAAATCCCAATGAATGTTTAAGCATTTATTTTCATAATTTTAAAATTCTATTAATTTGGACTTTGAGGGAAACTTTAGATTTATGTATATAAAATATGATGTCATGGATTTATAAGGTTTATAGGACCTTGAATAAGGACATTTAAACAATAGTGGGTCCCCATAAAATTTATAAAATGGGGGCTTAGGGGGGGGGGGGGGGTGCAGGGGCGGGGGGAGGGGGTGTTAGGGTACAACAAATGGAAACTCAGTGAATAAATAGTCCTGAGTATTTGAGAACCCATATTTTTGGTAATGTATCATAACATAACTTTAGTTATAAAAATAAAATAATAATTAAACCAACCCCTGTAAAAAGACTCTTTCTCCATGCAACATACTAACCCTTTTCAATCCTAGAATCTATGTGTCTGATTTTATGAAATTTATGTCCCTTTGTTATGAGAGTTTTACAAAGACTTGAATAAACATTTTATGTTTCATTTTGATTTCAGATTTTATATCCAAATAGTAACTGAACCTGTGTATTCCTCTACTATGAGCCAACCATCAATATCCCTAATAGAGATAACTATGATTCAACTCTAAGCCTTGCTCTACTACTAGCCATGCATTCATATCCCTAGTAGAGATTACTTGAATCATCCTTATTCCATGATTTTGCATGATTTTTTTTGAAACTAGATAAAAAAGGGTTAGAAATCACCATTGTTTGAGTGTATGTATAAAAAAATTATTTTAATCAATCTGTCCTTACCATTATACATCCATCCCAATGTTTATTATTATCTCTCATCCAAGTTTTTAGCATGCAAAATTATAGTAGATATTTTAGAAATGAGAAGTTTTTCTAAAATTTGTATGAGATATTAGAGTAAATCCTAGGGGTATAGTGAACTCATTCAACCCAGGTAGAACTTGATACAATCATAACACATACCTCAATCTTATAAACTCAAACATTACCAGAACAAATCTTAGTGGGTACTAATTATACATCCTTTTATATCATCCCTTTATTTTTGACAAGTCTTTAATAATTTAAACATAATAAATCATTTGGTATATTTTGAAATTTTATGGAAACTAATCTATAAAGAATAATAACTAATCTATCGAAATAAAATGCAATAAATAAGAAAATCTAACATAAAAAGTAGGAAAGATTAATCTAGAAAGTGGGAAATATATTCTTAAAAGTATGAAATATAAACTAATCCTATATCCACATCTTCACTGAAATTCATTCAAAAGCATCTCTAGTTGGACTATCTATGAAATAATGTTTCAAAAATTATCCATCGACTGGAAAAAAGAGGTCATTAACTTGGAGATCTTTCAAGTAAAAGGCAGTGTTACGTAGAATTTTATATAATTGATATGGGCCAATCCATAAAGAAGTGAATTTATCATGTTGTCATTTCTTCTCATTTACTTTATCCCATAATAAAACTAGATCTGAAATCTTAAAATACTTGATTATAGATCTTTTGTCAAAAGATAGTTCGATGATTTCTAGGTGTTTATTGAAGTTATGTAGTGCTTCAGTTCATGCATCTTCCATCTAGACTATATCAGGTAGTCTCAAATATATTATTTCATCTTCTCCCACTTAATCCTACATAAATTGGTATTTTGGTATTTTAAGAGTAATGGGGAAGATTGGGTGTTGTCTATAAACTAGCAGGAAGGGTGAAGCCTTGAGGTATTGCTTGTGTCTTGTTTTATTTACCCATAGTGCATACTTTAGTAGCAGATTCCATTCTCCTACTTTATCTTGTGTTAACTTCTTGATGACATCCATAAACTTCTTTTTGGTATATTCAACCACTCCATTCCCTTTTAGATAGTAATTTGAAGAGAACATGATGATATTTTGCTTATTATATTCCCACTCAATAAACTTAGTTGATTGGAAAGCTGGAGCATTATAAAATATATATAGAAATTTGAGAGCCAACCCTGGGCAATACATTCTCTTCCAAAAATTTAATAACATTTAGTGCTCTAAAATTATTAGTGGCCATAACATTTGACCATCTAGTGAAATGGTTAGTAGCCATTAGGGAAAATTTATGATCTACTAAATAATTTGGGTTGATCACCTCAACAAATTTAAGACCCCATTGAGCAAAAGGGAGTCCTTAATGTCTGGTTACATATGCAAATGATGTTCATTTCCATTTTTACAAACACATAGAATTCATGGAAAATCTTGACATGAATGTGGGCATCCTTGAAAATCATAGGCTCAGTACATTATCTTCCAAAAATTTGATAACATCTAGTTCTCTAAAATTCTCAGTGGCCATAAATTTTGACCATCTAGTGAAATGGTTGGTATCCATTAGGGAAAATTTATGATCTACTGAATAATTTGGGTTGATCACCCCAACAAATTTAACACCCCATTGAGTAAAAGGGAGTCCTTAATGACTAGTTACATATGCACAATTATGTTCATTTCCATTTTACAAACACCTAGAATTAATGGAAAATCTTGACATGATTGTGGGCATCCTTCCAAATCATAGTCTAGTAGTATCCAATATTCAATATTTTATGAATTATTTCATTGTCTGAGGGGTGTACATTACTTATATTTTAGTGTAGATTATCCATAATGTCTTTGGATTCTTCTTTTGAGACACACCTCAAATTTATGCCCTCATAGTTCTTTCAGTATAAGACTCCCTTATTTATCATATAATGGGATAATTTGATCCTAATATCTCATCTTTGTTCTCTATTGAGCTTAGGGGGGGCATATACCTATGAGTAAAAATTGGATGATATGATCATACCATTCACCACCAACTACATGAGTCTCATTGATTTGTTTAATATGAATGTGTGAATCAGTCTTAGTCATAATATGGATGCCTCCTTAGCCTCACACCATCTTGGATGGCCTAATTTCAAGACCAAAATCCTATAATTTCACCATCCACTTACCTCTTCTTTCACCTAATTCATTCTAGCTAAGCATGAGTTTAACAACTTGATCTACAATGATGGCATACATCTTGTTCCTTAGAATATACTGCTTAAACTTATTCATGGATTCAATTAGTGCATATATATATTTATCTATCATTGAATATTTCAAATTTGCATCCTTCATATTGGTACTCATGAAGGCAATGGGATGTTCATTATTTTATTACTTTTTTATGAGTATAATTGCTATAATTTGTTTTGAGGCAAATGAATAATGGTATAAATCCTTATTGAAGTCTAGGTTGATAAAAAATGGAGCTTAATAAATGGTGTTTTTGACATCCTAAAAATATGTATTTGATTCTATTGTCTATTCTATTTTGGTGCTTTACTTCAACATGGAACTCAATTTATTGACAATCTCTAATAATTTAAAAATAAATTTTATCACAAAGTTCATCTTACCAAATAAGGACTTCCACTTCTTTTTTTTAGGATATGTTAGCTTGGAAATCGCATGGATTCATTATGGGTCAATAGATATCCCCTCGTTAGTGATAACATGGCCTAATAATTTTCCTTCAATGACTCTAAAGATCCTCTTCTTTGGATTGAGTGATACTCCACATCTTCTACACCTGTCAAATACTCTCTATAGATGTCAAGCAAAATTATATCTATCTTCTGAAAACACCATTAGGTCATCAATATAAGTGATGAATAAATTTTCCAAAAAATCTTTGAAAGGTAAATTTCATGGTTTACTATAAGGTCAGTCCTGCTTTAATTAGGATGAAAGGCATTATTTTGTATGCAAAATTTATCACTTGGTGGTGAAGGAAGACTTCATTTTATATTTTTATTCCATTAGCACTTTATTATAGCCTAATAATCCATCTAATAAGGACATCATCTTAGATCCACTAACCATTTAAACTACCTCATCTAAGGATGCAAAGGATAGTTATCCTTTTTTGATGCTTGGTTAAGATTTCTAAAGTCAACATAGAGTCTAATTTCCCCATTCTTCTTCTTAAATGACACCAATTTGGCTACCCAATTAGAATTCCTAATTGAAAAGACAATCTTGACATCCAATAGCATTTATAATTCCATATATATGAGAGGTTCTATAATTGGATTTACTAGCCTTTGTCTCTACCTGAAGGGATTATGATATAGCTTCAATGTGATGGTATGTGTGATGACCCTAGGGTAAAATAATTTCAAATATTAATATGTCTAGGTGATCACATATTTGTATTCCATCAGTAGACTTATCAAAAAAAAATTCCACTTTTTTTGTAACTCAGACCAATGTTTACACACTATGGACACTAGTCAGTGCCTATCTTTAATAAAATTAGACTCAACCACTTTAGGCTGTTTCTATTTTTTTATTATGGATCCACATCGAGGGATCCTTCTAGGGAAACCATCCCCATTGGAATGCAGTTTTATTTCAACTATAAGATACCATCTTCTCCTACATCTTCAAAATGATGGGTTCAACATCTTTCTCATCTATTATATAGAATTCAAAGGATCCATAACTATTCATAAGTTGTATAATATAGTGATCATTATCAAATACCTATAAGTTAACCATATTTTTTGGGAAAAAGGAATAAGGAATCAACTCCATAAAAAATTATATATTTTGGATTCTTGAAGTTATGTCAAATTGGTCGCTGAAGCTCCTAGTGAATATGGTGTCTAGTTTCCTCCCCTTAAGATGGCTTTGAATTTGAGTGCTTTAATGTATTCAATCACATACCATGATAAGTATTTTTACTTATTCAAGTAAGTTTACAGTGATATTTATTTTTGATTTATTTAACAACCAACCCTAAATCACCAAAGATTTTTAGCTACTTGATGTTATGCTTCAGTGCAAATTGTAGGTCAAGGGTAATAGATTCATACTCATATCAATTATTAGTTCAATGTAATTTTAGTCTATATGTAGCTAGATAATGTTTCCAATCTAGTTCATTTAGAGGTATGCCAATGCATGAACCCTGATTTGACCTGGTTTTGTTTAAGTGGAGATTCTATAAATGGGAAGGACCTTAAAATTATTGTTTATGTGGTTCTTACTTAGTAGTGAACATGTACACACTTGCATGTTAGGATACAAAGTAAACCTTCTCATTACTAGAATTATATTTTGTGATTAGGTACTTCATCTTTGATTCTTACGATACTCATATCTGATTGTATACTCCTTTCCAAAGAAACCACATGCATAATAAATCTATGTCCATGTATCCATTCAATGTCTTTGACCAATCAAGACTTAGTAGCAAGCCATAAGCTTCTATAATGTCCATGACTAAAATATATATGTATTGTTATACACATGGCTTTGATACAAGCTATATGTGTACATTTTTAATTTCTCCAACACATAGGACAAAAGACTTGTCCAGCTATAAGACCACTATTTTGGACTTATCTGGGGTCAAACCTAGTTTTCTGCATACAACTATAGGTGTCACATTGGCTGATGTACCTGAACTAAGTAATTTTCTATTTTATTTTCAAACATTGTAATGATTATAAAAAAATGTGGTACCTTCAGCTTATCCTTATAAACAACCATGTTTTCATGTGTAGCTTTTGATTTGTTAATAAATGATCTCTTAATTAAAGCTTTAATTAGTAACTCTCTCTATTCAGTGATCTAGGATAGTTCATGAAGACTTTATTAGCTTTGATCTCCTTCATATCTTAAAAAATATTATACCCTCCTTTGTTATATGTCTCTTCACTTTATAACTGATCATTCCCTTTTAGAGGAGGTAGATTTTTATTGGCCTTAGGATTTCGATGAGTGGTAGCATTATAATTTAGGGGTATGGAGGTAGTACCATGCTACTTGTTCTTCAAATTGTAATATTTCCTATAGAACTACTATAAATCATGGATCTCATTTATATTATCCTTTGGTTCATTCTCATCCTCCACTAGGAATGGTATGTCATATGTCTTTAAAACCATGATTATGTTCGAAGGACCTAGAGCAGTAGAAGAAGATGGCTTTGTTTGATTTTTACAACCTTCGTGTTTAGCCATTTACTTTTGAAAGATATAAAAAATAATGTGGAAATATATGAAATTTAGTTCACCATTTTGTGTTGTGTTATGGACTCTACACCATTAGTAAGGGACACTTCCATGATATTTATCTCTTGCATTTTATTAGGTTTCCAATGCTCTAGATTATTCTTAAGTTCATTTAAAGGTATGTTGTACCTATAAAATGTAAAATTCTAATTAGAATTTTATCTCATGATGTTTCACATTTTCTTATCCATGCTCAAAATTCATTTCTTTGCTTATGAGCGCAATCGATGGATAACATCTAGTTTTGATTGTGTAGAATCAACAACAATACCTTGTTTCATAGTAGTATTGATCGATATCAAATATTGGTTTAGATTTTGGTGATTGGATGTTGACGTAGGATTATTCAAGAAGATAAGGTGATGGTTAGATGAGAAAGGGATAAAGGTAACTGAGTGTACATGTGGTTCATTTTCTAAGCCATAACATTCTAATTAATATTTATAATTGGATTGAGGGTAGGAAAATCATGACCAATATTAGATGTTTACAACTAAGGATTCAATTGTCGATCAATATTAATAAGATTAGCATAGGCTAGTGACAATGAGGTAATGTGTCTTTTTATGACACCTTTATCAGATCTAACCTTTCTAAGGATTCAATTGTCAATTAATGAGGTGGACCTTATTAATCTTCTTAGTATATCTAGAGTAACTCAAGTGACCTTTTTCAAATGAAATGAGGTTCAATCCCTATTTCAAGCATAGATAAATTTTTATTGATGTGGATTTTATTCACATTAATAAACCTTGCAAAGTAGCCTCAAATATTTTAGGCTTTATGAAGAAATATTCATTCCAAGGCATGAAATGTAGGGTATTAGATTTTGTAAACAAATCATTGATGGAATAGTGGTGAGCAGAATAATTGTTTACCTCAGATGGTTTGGATATGACATGAATCTATACTTATTTTAGAAGGGTGGATTAATGATGAATGTAACTTAAGGTGGGTAGGGCCAAAATAAACTCAAAAATAAGGAAAGGTCGGGTAGGAAATAAGGTCTGTGAATCAAATAAGATGAAACCCTTATAATCTAGATCTTAAACTATGGGTTGGAAAAACATTCTAGAACCAATGCTTTTTGTAAGTTAATTTTATCACCCAAATATTTAAACATAGTTAAAATTCCAAGGAAATAAGAATAGAGTAAATTTTATTATATAATCAAAGTTTGTTGCATTTGTAACATTACAATTACACATCTACAAAGGGAGATTATGATTATTATGCCAAAGAAATCAAATTAACTAATACAAAATATGAATAACTATATCAAAAGACTATTCATGCATAACCAAGAGAATAAGATACCATATCGATGGAACTCCATAAGAAACACATAAATTTGGATAAGAAGAATATTTACACATAAACACCAATTATAGAACTATCCTCAAAGTTTCCTATTAATATTGATATCCAAAACTCTCCTCCCTTTGGGATTGGGAGGATACAAATATATATAGACATGGGGAGGGGATGATTCATCCTCCAAGTGAAGTTTAAATTTACATCTCCAATAATATAAATATGTGTGAAACTCATGCAAAACATGTATGTATAAAAAGTGTATACATAAATAGGATTCCTCTACCAAAATACAATACATATATGTCAAATAATTTGGAACCATAATTTTAAATATTAATCTAAGCATGAAAATGCATATACATACTTAAAGTGGTGCTGATGTGGCATTATTGGAAGAGGAAAACATTTTTTTGATAGCCATATAAATATCAGAAGACATTTTATCCTTTTGAGCAGACAAAATCAAACCTACTAGAGTATATATCATTACATATCCCAATAATCATGGACACTATGATGACATGGAAATGTTTGTAGTTAATTATGTGCTTAGTAATGACCAGAAGCTCTCTATATATCTTTGAGTATATCAAGTAATGTGTTTTCAGCTTTAAACACTTTATTGATAATATCAAAATTGAGCATGGATGACTCAAATACCTTGATGGATTCAATCATCAACCTCGTAAGCTCTGCTTCTGAACTCTTAAATTTTGATCCAAGGGCTTCAACCTTAGTCACTCTATCCTTAAAAAAATAAAATAGATACAAAAATTTTAGATAACTTCAATATTAATCTTTTAGATCATTCCTTCAACTTAATTTTTAAATATATCTACAACTACTTTGAGAAGTGTTTCAAAATTGGGTATGTTTACTAGTTACCCCGTAAAGGTTATCACATATATGACCCTCATATATCTTATCATTTATAAGGCCTCATTATCTTGACATAAAAAAATTCCCTATCAAAACTTTCATCTATGTGTTCTAATTAAAGACACCATCCTCTTTGATATTACATAACTTGAATCCCATGTAGCATCTTCGATAGATGATAGGTTCAAATGATTGAGTAAAATATTTATTGCATAATGAACTAGGAAGTGAAGTCTAGTTTCAAATTATTTTTATCAGTGCTAGAGTTTTAGCCCCTCACCCTCTTAGGCTGAATCTCACCCCTAGAAACTCAAATAATATTCAAAATGGTATACAACCTTGTGGCTGCATGCTAGACACTATCTACAATTTCCATGGGTATGGATGATTTGTCTCTATAGTAGATTTTGTTGTACTTCCTCATACTATAGATACAAAACTACAACCTTAATATAGACCTTTGTTAATTTATCTACATAGTAGTTCCTTAATAGGTACCAAGTTTTATATGTCATATCTCCTACCTTGTATCTCTTTAACCAATTGGGGCACAATAAGTTCCCATTGTTCTTTAGGTTGGATAGGGTATTAAGAGGTAGAAGGTGGATAAATAATTAGAGGTGAACTTATTATTACAGATGTAAGTGAATAAATTATTTTATTTGGGAATTATAGGGTGGATAAATAATCATTTACCATCATGATGCTTACCTCTAAGTGTTGATATCTATCACATACTTAGTTAGGTCTGGAGTTTCCAAAACTATCATTGTGGCCAATTGTATGAGTGTAGATTGTGGAAATGGTAGATTTGATTGAGCTATAGATTTTGGGGGAAATGGTGGTTATTGAGGATCAAAAATAGAAACCAAAACTAAATTGTATGAGTGTAGATTGTGGAAATGGTAGATCTGATTGAGCTATAGATTTTGGGGGAAATGGTGGTTATTGAGGATCAAAAATAGAAACCAAAACTAAATTTTCAAAATAGACTCTTTTCTTGGAGCCGTTATTTTGGTTTATGTTGAAAGAATAGAATAATCAATGCAACTAGAAAATGGTGGACTAGGAAGAACATGGGGAAAATTTACACCTTGACTATCTACAATAGAAATAGAAGAAGAAAGAGAGGAAACTACCTTATTTATATTTTATCTCTCTTCCTCAGTAAGGGTCTGCTTGTCTAGTTCCATAATTGGAGTTTATTATTTTGTCAGGCTTCTTAAGCTATGGATTTATCTTTTTATAACTCTGCCTCTTCCTCTACTTCATATTGGGATCTTTCCTCACTTAACCTTTGATCTGATCCCATCCTTATTTCTACATTTATTTCATCTTCATCTATATAAAAATCCACAAGTGATATTATTTCCATTTTCTTCTTCTTCTTCTTCTTCTTCTTCTTCTTCTTCCTCAAGGGATCTTCCTAGGGTATCAAGACCTAATGATGGTTTTCCCTCCACTTGTTATATTTTAGAGGATAGAATGACTTTATATTTTATTTTGTAAGTTATTGTCTGGGGAATAGGTGGTGAGGGGGGAGATGAAACTAAATAAGGATCCACAATAGTAACAAATACCATTACAGGTGATGGTGAATGAATGAGAAGTGCAACATCAATGATGGATGTAAGAGTGGATAGAGAGGAGACTAGTATAGGAGGGAATGCTTAAGGATATATCCCATAACTTGTGGTGATGGATGGGGATAGACTCACTTGAGGTTATTGAGGAGGAGGAGTAGATGGAAGATATGAGAAGGAACTTTGTAAACAATTAGGGACACTTACATGTGTAACTATAATAAGTGAAGGGAAAGGTGCCCAAGAAAATCTACTTGTTTATCCTTCTAAAAGAGGTACAACCATCTCAACCATAGTGGTCATGCCCAATGTGGTTGAAACAAGGTGAGTAGAACCTAGATAGATAGAGGTCTGATGGGACTAGCAAGGCCTTTAAGATTACCCTTCCTAATCCGGATGTTTTCCTTCCTTGAACACTAGGCTTTCCCTTTAATAGATTGATATTTTATTCTATCAGAGAGGGAGGTTGCTCCTATTGTACTAGGTCATATAGTTGTATTAGAGGCCATTGATGACTATAGGCTATTTATTCCTACCTTATCATATCATTTACCTACTCCTTATTAATATTTGGGTCATATTGAATGGCCTAGACAATGATCATCAACATTTGATTTTACCACATGTGAGCCCAAACTTTAGAATCATCTAAATCATTCAATAAGGTGGAATCATGTTCATATTATTAATAATCATATCTAATGGTCACCCCTTTTCTCTCCTTGAGGAGCTGAAGATAATTTATAGATTTTCCCTTGGGATGCATTCTTTGAATTAGACCACCTTCAAATTATAATGGATATGACCTTGCTCACTTGATTGAGGTGTGACCTCAATAAAAACATAATCATATTGATCCTTAGGGGGGTCTTATGATAATAATTACAATGTTTGAGGCCAGTATCCTCAACTATAATGTTATATAATTGGTGGGAAATATCTTATTTTTCCACCTTGTCTAGGACATGGTGTGGTAAAAATAAAATGGGTGAACTTATTCCCTCAATTATGATTATGAAATAGTCTAGGTAGTATAAATAGTCTCCCATTTTTTAGATTATCCTTCTCAAATTAGGCATCTGAGTGCCATGGATAACTTGGTACACTTGAGGATAAATTTTCTCACAAATTCTAGCAATCTTATTTATGAATCTATAAACAAATAGAAAAGAATAGTCCTAAAAAATTATAATATCCAAATATTTTAAAGATGGATCCCATATTTCCCCATGAGGTTTGTGGACCATCCCAATGAATACATCCAATTGATAGGACATCATATATAAATTAGCATTGGCTAGACTTTGTTTATGTCTAAACATTTTTGCCTTAAATCTGACACTGATAATATCCCATAGGACCATAATTTTTTTATAATTGAAGAGAATGTACATCAATGGGACCCATTATATATCTCCAATAACTTGAATGGAACCACTAGTGTTTGGTAGGGTGCTAAAGAAAACCACTAAGAGTCTAGAAAGCTCAGGGGTTCTATGGGCTATAGGAGATCCATAGTGGCTATTTAGTTTGTCATCTTGCACCAAGATATAGACATAAGTGTAAACTAGTTTGGGGATAATATCAAAAACCAAAAAAATAATGAAAGTTACTCTAATGGATCTAAAAATAATGAGGCAAGTAGCAAAGACTAGAGTACTGATTGCATAATTAAAGCGAGAACAACAATACCAAATGGACAGAGATAATGGCTAAAATGTAAATCTAGAAGCTAAGGTACTTTGAGGCAAAATGAAAGATTTTTTAATAAATAAATAGGTTTTCAAGAAAGGTTTCAATAGAATGATTATTCTAGATTTGGTCTATTTTTCCAAATCAATACTATCATTTTCTAGCAATGCAATGTTCTAATTTAGCAAGAGAGATTATTTAAGCAACTTGTATAGATCATTTTGAGCATGTAGAGTCTTACTATGTAATGAGAATTTTTCTAATGAAATATTAACATGTAATGTTAAATATTTTAATCAATGAATATACCTTGTAACCACATATGAATGTATAAACTTCAAAAATTATTATAAATAATATACAAAACAACAGAATCACTAAAACAAATCAAACCTTAGAGTGTATACGACTACAAATAAATAAAGAATTTCAATTTGAAAATAAAATTTACCTCATATCCAACTCAAAGAGATGTGTAAAATTTCTACCAATCAATTATCCAAGCTAAGAGGTAAGAGAGGAAGAAGATCAGGTTGTGTGTAAGCTGACTCTAGACCAAGACCCAAAAGTTGTGGAGAAAGTGAAGGAAAAGCCACCAATATATGGAAGATCCAATAAAAGGATAACAAAATAGGTGAAATGGAGTCTTGAGGGAGAAAGGACCAACCCACAAGCTTCAAAAACACTATCAATATCAATGGGAATCACCAAGAATAATTGCAATATTGTAGGGCATCCCCTGATATAATGGAAGCTATTGTACCAAGTAAGAATCAAGAGAGACTCAAGGATACAACAAAGATTATAATAGAATAATCAAGTGGGAAGATTAGATAAATAAATTTATCAATAGAGAGGCTCAAATGAATGAGAATGAGGCATATATCCTAACCTCAATCTGCCAAAAGACCTAAAACTAGCCATTTTTTACCATTTGGGTCCAAACTTGTACTTTTGCATGCATTATGCCCAAGACAAAGATTTTGTAAAGGAAACATATGGCCTAGGTCATATTTTTTATTCACACAAGTCATGTCTTTAGTCAAATAGGGGCTTAGACTAGTCAACATGTTCTTGAAAGGTCATGAGGGTTCCCTAAAGGGCTTGTCTTACATGTAAAAGGGCCAAGATGGACTAAGGATGTATGGAGGGTAGGAATATGATATGGGAGAGGTCTAAGTAGGTGGTGAATGTCTTAAAATAGGATGACCATGGTCAATAGTATGCATGCGAGCCAATTTGTAATCATATGGAGGAGTATGGTCATGAAAAGTATGATTACATATGCCCCTAAGGTACAAATAGTTGGTGTTTGAATGAACAAGGAGTAATGTACAGTACCTGAAAGCCACACCAAAGAAAAGGAAAGAAAGAACTAAAAACTAAAAAGATACAAGGAAATATTACCTAAACTTATCAAATAAGCATGGTGGTAGAAGAAGTTGATGGTATGATCCACAAGTGAGAGTGTAAATGCTATGTAATCCAAAATCCAACTCCAAATATAGCTATTAAAAAGAAGGGAAAAAGGTGATATTAAATCAAATCATACTATCCAAAATGGCATTTACTAGGGCATCAACCCTAGTGTTCTCCTTGTGAGGGATATGGGTGAACTGGATGTCCTCAAATAAAGAGATAAAATCACATGCTAACTTGAAGAGGGGAAGAAACTTAGAGCTAAGGATGGCATAGACACTAGTGATTTTGTACATGGATAAGAGTGAGTCAGAGAATATATTCACATAGCACGTGCATAACTCATGGTATTGGTCAAGATTTTTTTATTACATGATACTTGGTGGCATTATTCATCTCATTGGTAAGGAAGAAACTAGCCACCACAAACTCATGGCCCCATTAATCATCGATAACCTAAATCATAGTTTTTGGTCCCAGGTTACCTTGATAGATGTTATTAGTGTGAATCACCACATAGAGGTGCACCATAATAGGGTTATAGGATGTAAGACTGATGACTTCAAAAAGGAAATCTCAAATAAAAGTAGTGTAATCAAGTTTCATGAGGGAAACAAATAAGTGAATCAAACCACAATCATAGTGGTTGACCACCACTAACTATGGTGAGAGGTAACAAAGGGTAATTGTAGGGTAAGTTTAAATAAGATGAAGACTAGTTGGTAAGACTAGAGCAAGTCTTGAATAATTTTAGCTAGCTAATAACCCTACCCATAACCATGATGAATAAGAGAGAGGGAGTTAGAATAGATCAAATATGGAAAAATAGATAAATGACTCTCTAAAAGAAGCACAAGTAACTTCTATCCTTGGGTGCCCATGAGATGGGGCATAGACCTAGGAGGTCAACAGGGATAAAAAAGGGGTCTTGAGGACCAAAATAGGGCCAGAGTGTTAATCACAAGCTTATACTAAGAGGAGGGGTGAATCAATATAAGATAACCTTTTAATATTTTTAATTTAATCAACCACAACAACCATAAACATTCAAGACCTAGAAATTAATAACACAAGAGAATACATGATTTACGTGGAAACCCTTTTGGGAGAAACCCAAGATAAAATATTGATTATATACATATAAATCTTTTGTAATGTTTATATATAGCAACCTATTGGAGACACCAATCCCAAAACCAAGCACCAAATTAATTAATTTGTGAGCACCCACCCACTAGAGACACCGATCCCCTTCACTAAGAACCAACCTAGCATCGACCCCAAGCCAAATCAATTCCACAAACTACGATTACTTCTTTAATTGAATGATGATTTTACTTCTCTTAGAATTTCTCTCTCATTTATTTTCTTATATACTTTCTACTCTCCTCTCTTTCACAATTCTCAAATGATATTCTTCATTAAAATAAATCTACCCTTCACACTTCTTTTCCTAAGAGATATTCTATTTCATTTTTTGTTGTTCTCTTCTTCTTTCCTCAAACTCAAATAATGTATTTTCTGAATTCCATTCTCTCTCACACTTATATTATCTTCAATCAAATAAAATGCTTGTAATACTTCCACATCTCTTCTCCCATATATATCCTTTAAAAGGATATGTCCCATCTAAGAAGCACCTATTTACCAAAAGATGTGATCATTGACATTTCCTTTGACATCTCCTTCAACATTTCTACTCACTTATAGCAACACTTCCATTCATTTCCAATAATAATTTTGTTCACTTCCGAAAACACTTCCATTCACTTTGGGTAATAATTTCATTTGACATTTCCATTCATATCCATTAAAATTCCTTTGACATCAATGACAATTATTGAAACAATCTCCCCCTTTGTCATTGATGGTGATTCCCATGAATTAGTATATGAGCTCTCCCTTTCTGTGGTTTTCCTCCTTTGCTCCCCCTATCTTCAAATCTCCTCTTTTGACATCAATGGCAAAGGGTTTTCCATGGTTTTCCTCTTGATGTAGTGCTCCCATTTTATTTTCACTCTCCCCCTTTGACATCAATGGTAAAGGGTTATACATCATGCTCCCCCTGAGCTGATGCTTCCTCTCATAGTCATTAGATGAAAAATATATTATCTTCTTATGTTATCTTCATTATAATCTCATTTTTTTTATATCACTTATTATAATATCTTCTTTTATTTTTCTTCTTCATAGCATCTTTCCACTATGCACATCATATCTCTCTTAATTCAACATGGTATTTACTGCCATTTCTCCTTATGCCATTTGCATAAGCATATATTACTCATTTTAATTGTCTAGTTTTTGCATCTGCTTCCAAACTTGCATGAATTCTCTTTTGAGTTTGGTTTGGGCATCCTCTTTCTTTTTTTGGTCTATAGGATTTGTTGTTCCCAAAGTCTATCACTCATTTTTTGGGACAACACATGAACTATTTTTTGTTCTACAAGCCAAAAAATTCTCTCTTCCCTTTGTAGAGTAAAATACTCTACATTTTATTTTGATTTTCAGTTGTGCGCTCTAAGTTTTGTCCCTACGCGTTTCAGTTTTGAGGCAGTAAGGGTTATGACAATGGGCACTGGTTTTTCATTTTGCACGGGTTTTTCATTTTGCCTAAATTTTTTTCTAAGTCTCAAAGTCAAGTGGAAGCTGCCAAGTGTCATCTGTCAGGACACATTATAATTTATTTCTAAAAGTAGCAGAATGTGCCATGTGTCCCGTTATAACTTAGTAGAGTGCAACAAGTGTCTGCATCCACTTTTTAAGTTTCTTATAAGTTTCATAGCTTCTTTCAATAAGCTTCTCTCAGAGTCCTATAGAGGGCACCAAGTGGAAAAAGTGGAAGGTTTTAATATGTTTTTCTAAATACAACAGAAGTCACCATTTGTTCCTTGTAAAGCTTGATGAAAGCTGCCAAGTGTCAACATTCATAGTTTCTTCCTTTTCTTTCGTTATTGAGTAAGGACTATGGTGGGCCCTCAGTGAGTTACTAAAGTAAGTGGAGTGTGCCAAATGTCATCATCCGTGTGAATCCAAATGAATCCCAAATGTTTCTATAGTGTTTCTAAAGCACAGTGGAAGCTACCATGTGTCATCTTCCATAGGATTCTCAAAAGGTATCTAAAGCTTCTATAATTTAAGCAGATGCTGCCAAGTGTCCTCACCTATTTAATAGTGGCAAACACCACGTGTCACTTGTTGAGATCAGTGAAAAGTACCACCTATCCCTATTCCCATTTTGAATCTACTTGGGAAAGAAGTATTGTTAGTCCCATTTTCTATAAGTTGATAAAGTTTCAAAGCAGTGGACTGTGATAGATATTCAAGACAGAGCACTCCCAATACAAAGACACAGTAAAAAGGATGAAGCCTGATAGAAAGTGGCCAAAGAAAGCGGGAAAGAAATGAAGAAACATTTCCTTCATATAAAATGTCTGAAAGAATTCCTTCAGACATTTTGTTTGAAGGAATAAGAACCCAAAGACCGCTTGAAGCTAAAGGAATTACTGAAGAAGATGACGGCCCTGCAAACATCAAAGTTGAGCATCATGAACTAACCATTGAGATTCAGACATCTGATGGCATCCCAATAACCATCAAATTTAGGGCAACTAACTAACCATTGGCTTTCAAATGATGATAGACCCGAAGACGTCAAATTTGCAGCAATAAAGTATCTATTGATCTTTACAAGCTTAAACATAGACCTGAAGGCATTCAAAGACTTTCAGGCCGAAAGGAAGAACCACTGAGAGGAGGAACCAAAAGAACCAAAAAGAGGAAGAGATACCCTGAGGGATCAAATCAAAGTAGAAAGAGGGAAAGGCTAAAATATCTATGCAGTAGTTATTCTAGTAGGTGGAATAGTCTGTAAGGTAGATTTTTGAGCCCTTAAACATTAAAGACACGACCTATTTGTCTCCCTTGGAGTAAAGACAAAATGGACAGCTACACAAACATCAGAGGGGATAGACCAGATGATCTAGACCTAAGAGAAGACATTTGAGATGAAATAACATGCCATAGTTAAGGTAGCCACCCAGTTCTAGCATGGTCGTTAGATAAAACTAAAGATGTAGTCAAAGCATTGAATGCAACATGGGTTGCCCCATGAAACAAAGTGCCCAAGTCTTTTTGGGAGCATTATATATTGTAATCTCTTATTTTATGCAAAGGGAGATCTTTTCAAATATAGAAGTAAAACTTTGCCCAAATTGAAGGATGATTACTAAGACTTTGAGCTCAGATTGTTGATCATATTACTTTATTTGAATGAGAAATCAAGCTACTTTTAGACTTTGTGCTGTGATAGCTTGTGTTATCTAAGGAAATTGTTCTTATGTTTGTTTCCTAGGAGCACTCTTATTTATTTAATTTGACAAGTATAACTAGTGTAAATAATCAGGAAGATGTCCTGAAGCCAGTTACTTTCAGACTTTGTGTTGTCATAGTTGTCTTCAATATATTTTTAGTTTCTTTCTGTGTAAAGGATCTTGGGATGACTTTGTGACCCCCATTATCTTTTGTATTTCACTCTTTGGGTAGTTGAGGTGGATACTTTGTGTTCCATTTCATCTTGTTGGTTATTGCACTTTTGTTACCAGTCACTTGTCACTACCTGAAAGAACTTTTGTATCTTACAAGATCACTTCTAAAAGAAGAGAAGTGCCTTCAGTGTTTTCACCAAGATTTTCTCCTTTGTTTGCGAACATTATCTCTAGGATGGTGTAGTCCTACCCTTGAGTGTTATTTTTTCCATATATATATATATATAGCTCCATATATTTATAGGGAACCTCCCCTTGATGAGAGGAGAGATTTATCCACCTATGATGTAGTAAACCTACACATTTGGCCAACCAATCTCCCTTGCTGTGGTTAAAGAGACCTATTTTGCTCATCAGTTAGCTGTTGACAAAATATTCACCCAATAGTTTTTTGGCGACTCCGCTAGGGAAGAATAAGTAATTTAAAACCTCAAGCTTTAAGCTAAAGTGGGACCATTTCTTTCCTATTTTTATCCTACAATTTGGTAACTCCACATTATACCAAAAGTCAGAGAACCCAAGGTGTTGTTGACCCTATGTTTGAGTTGATGCAGCAAAGCAATTTTGATCTGTTTCCTCCACAACCTCACCTTCAATGAACTAGGAGTCTTCCTCCTACCAACACCAAGTCACCAACACAAGGCAGAGCTTTTTTTTAATGTTAGCAGAGCTTTGCCTATACATACTCCACCCAAATTTGTTATCCCCCTTTTCCATAATAAAATCATGGCGGCTCAAGGCCCTTGGGGTAACTCTTTTGGTCCACTCAATCTTATTCCACCTCTACATGAGCTACCATGCTATTCAAGGAAAAATTTCTCCAAATTTCTTGGTAATGGGAGAGTTCATCCTAATGAGCACATTTTAGCTTTCAGCATAGCCTATGGCATGATAGGCATGGAATTTGAGGACGTGGCAGTCAAGATGTTTGTGGAAACACTACAAGGCACTACTACAGACTAGTTCTACCATCTGCAGGCTCGATCAGTGACTGATTGGAACACTCTTAAAGCTAAATTTGAAGCTAGGTTCAAGCTAACAGAAGATGCACATGCTCTACTAGCCTAACTCACATAAATGAAGAAAGAACCTCATAAACCTATGAGGGACTTCATTGCCAAGTTTGAAAAGATGAGGAATCATATTCCTACCATTGCTCAACCAACACCTAAAAACCTCAAATGCTTCTTCATCAACTCACAGCTACCTGAAGTGAGCTTCTTACTGAGACGTGATAGACACATAAACCTTGCTATTGCACAAGACTTGGCTACTGAAGTGGAAAATGACCTTATCTTGGTAGTAAAGATAATGAGAGATCCAAATACAAGTAAATCCTCTTCATCTTATAAATACTCACCTACAACCACCATTGATCTAATGGTGCAGGAGTTGGCCAATGAGTTACTTGCTCTTAGAAAGCAAATGGTGTAGGGGATGTCATCTACTCCTACATACTAAGATATGCCAAGGAGAACATTTTAGAATCAATCATACCAAGGCAATGATGCCAAGAATTAAGGACAAGCAAATCATCTTCCTCCCCCATGAGGGAACCTGGCCATTGAAGCACCTCTAACCAATTCAGTAGTGGGATACCTTGAAGCAAAATCAGATTTCTCTTTCTAGCCTGAATTCAATCAATAAGATGATACTAATTTCTTCATAGAAGGAGAAGAACAATTAGCTAGCGACTCCAATATTGGTTTCCCAAATTATCAAGATGAACCCAGAAGTGAAGGTAAAGTAGCTGAGGGATCATACGATGTATTCACACAGTCTAAGAACCATTCAGCCTAGCAAGATGATAAGGAAAAAATAGGAGAACAATCTTAGCCTAAAAACTCAATTGCTAAGCAGAGAACCACTCTACCTTTCTAGCCAAAAGACCTAGTGATTGCTAAAAACGTAAGTACTCCAAACTTGTCTTCACCTTCAACTTCAAATTCATAGATCACTCCTCTCCCTCCTAAAAATTAGAAGGATGAACTCCCTTTCCCTCTTTATAACTCATTTCAGGCATTTAACATACTTGACCATGTCAAGAAAACTAAGATCCAAATGTCTAAATTTAAATTTTTTCAATCCAACCCTGAGCAGTTGGATAAGTTAGTGGAGTGTGTGAAGAATAAAACTATCCCTACAAGACCAGCTATTCCAAAGGTCACTCCCACATCCACCTAGAATAACCTTGTCATTACTCCTCCTACTACCCCTAAAAAGACTGAGCCATTTTATTCTCCCTACTAATAAATGGACATCAGCTAAATAATTGCATCATACACTCAGGTGCGTTAGATAATGTCATACCTACCAAAGTAGCTAAATACCTAGGTCTCACACTAACCAAGACATTTTGGAGATGTTTCTCCATGGAGAAAAAACAAGTGCCACTGCTATGACAAATTAAGGACACCCAATTTGCATTACCAGCATTCTCAAACAAGAGAATCAAGATGATAGTCCTGGTAGCTGACGTCCCTGCCTCATACGACATTCTTCTCAAATGAAATTTTTGTAAAGATGTTGGTAGTGAGTTAAGCATGGACCTATCCAAAGCAAGGATCCCAGTCAAAGGCATCATGAAGAGGCTGCTCCCTTATAAGGAAGTAAAATATGTGGTCACTAAAACATCAACACCTAAATCTCAAATTCTATTTGAGTCTTCTGGCATGGGTAATTATTTCTTGACCACAAAAGATATTCATATTTTAGCTGATGAAACTTCAAAAAATGATAGTCTAAAAATTGGTTCAGACAGAATAGCAGAAGACATGAAAGAATATGGTGCAAATGCAGAAGGATTCCCCCTTCTAAGCAAATCTAAGGAAAAATCCATTTCAAATGAGGTATGGATGCTGGAATTTGATGGCAATTGTTCCTCTACTAGTTTAGGAGCTGGAATTGTGTTGATATCTCCCCAAGGAGATATTTTTATCTCATCATACAAGTTATAGTTTGGCAATACTAACAATACTACCGAATATGAATCTCTACTACTCAAATTGAAGGCCGCTAAAGACAAGGGCATCAAGCTCCTTCATGCTAAAAGAGACGTTGAACTTTTGGTTTGTCAGGTGAAAAACCTGTACCAAACTAAAAATGAAAGATTGCATCACTACCACAATCTTGTTTGGGACCAAATTTAAAACTTTGATGCTTTTAGCATCTCTACAGTTCTTAGGAAATTCAATGATAGAGCTGATACTTTGGCCGTTTCAGCCACTCTTTTAGTTCCTCGCCCTAATTTTAAGGGAGATAAGTGGACTATCAAATTAGTTTTTCAACCAAGTGTGCCTAACAATGCCAATCATTGGCAAGTATTTAACAATGACCACCAAATCATTGCCTTCCTAAAACAAAAAGGCAACTTTGAACAGCTCCACTTTGAAGATAGTAAACCTACCCCTGAATCAAATTCAGACATAGGTGAAGAATTCTACCAACTTAAAGGGAATAAAATTCCCAAAAGATTGGTTTCCCTTGAGAAGTTGTTTGACAAGTGTGACAGGTTCGTCAAATAGTAGCAAATGGATTCGAGCTCTTCTCAAGATTTTGATCAAGTAAATCTGGGTACCAAAGAAAATCCCAAGATCATGAACATTGGGAAGTGCTGCACTCAGGAAGAAAAGTTTAAGTTCACTTCTCTACTCAGCCAGTACATAGATGTCCTAGCATACTCCTATGATGATCTAAAGTTGCTCAAGCCTGAAGAAATTTGCCATGAAATTCCTCTCAAGGACGATTCAACACCTTAAAAGCAAAAATCTAGGCAGTACAATATGAAGATATCAGGTACTATTCTGTTTGAAATATAAAAAATACTGAATGTTAGGATAATCTTCCCAATCCATCATTCCACATGGATTGCCAACATAGTACCTATGAGAAAGAAGAATGGCAAAATTTGCCTTTGTGTGGATTTCAAGAATCTGAATCAGTCATCCTTAAAGTATAACTATCCTTTGTCCATCATGGACCAATTACTTTAGACAATGACTAGTTCTGAGATGTTATCAATGCTAGATGGCTTCTCAAGATACAATAAAGTAGAAGTTGGTGAAGCAGACTAGCACAAGATTGCCTTCACCATGCCTTGGAGCACCTTTGCATATCAAAGAATGCCATTTGGCCTGATAAATGCTGGCGCTACTTTCTAGAGAGCAATGGACCTTGCTTTCAAAGACAAAATGGGTAAGTTCATTGTGGTATACCTTGATGACTTGACCATTTTTTCCAAGCATTGCCCTGATCTTGTGCACCATTTACAACAAGTGCTGGAATGCTGCCACTAAAATGGCATTTCTTTGAATCCCAATAAGTCTATCTTTAGGGTGACAAAAGGGAAGCTTCTCAAACACATTATATCCAAAGAAGGCATAAAGATTGACTCGAAAAGAGTCAAGTCCATCTAGGAGCTTACTCTGCCCACGAGTAAGACTGTGGTTCACTCTTTCTTTGAAAAAGTGAATTTCTTACGAAGGTTCATTCTCGAGTTCACTGAGAAGACTCATCATATTGTAGATATGATGAAATGAAAGGCCACTTTCAGCTGGATTGAAGAAGACAAATTAGCATTCTAGGACATCAAAACAACCATTGCTCATGCCCCAATTCTGGTTTGTCCAGATTATACCAAGGATTTCATCATGTATAGTTATGCTTTTGAACACACACTTTCAACGATTATAGTTCAGCAGAATGAAGAAGGTGTGGAATCTCCCATTTCTTTCATGAACTATCCTCTCAAAGCTCATGAGCTGAAGTATTCAAATATGAGAAGTATGCTTATGCAGTGGTCAAGGCAGTGAAGCATTTTCGCTTTTACATTCTGAATTCTCACGCTACTGCCTTGGTTCCTGACACCACAGTCAAATCCATATTAACTCAGTAAGAGTTTGGAACCAAAAGGGGGAATTGGATTGCTAAAATATAGGAGTTTGATCTAGTTATCAAACTGATGAAGCTGGTGTGGGGAAAGGGCCTTTGTCAATTGATTGCTGACAATAGACCCAAAGAAGTAGGGCATAAAGAAAAAGAAGTAGAAGACACGTCGACAGTCCTTTTTGTGTCCACCACGAATGAGTGGTATTCAAGTATTACTCATTTCCTTACTTATGGTGAGTGTCCTATCCACCTATCTCATAAAAAAAGGACTATCAAACTAAAAGTTGCTAATCTTATCATCTGGGACAATAGCCTGTACAAGAGGAGCCTTGATGGAGTGTTCCTTCACTGCATAGATAAAAAGCAACAGAACCAACTTTTGAGATCCTTCCACAATCTAGCATGTGGAGGACATTTTTCTAGTCCTATAACTGCCCACAAGATTCTTAGAACCAGTTATTACTGGCTTAATTTATTTTAGGATGCATAAAAATGGGTACGAGGGTGTGAACTATGCCAACAATTCATTGGGAGACCCAAGTTAGCTGCCCTGCCTCTCAAACTAGTGGTGATAGAAGAGCCATTCCAGCAATAGGGAATCGATTTCATTAGTGTTGTAAACCCATCTTCAAGCGCTGGACATGATTATGTCCTCATAGCCATAGATTACTTCACCAAATGGGTGGAAGCAATTCCAACCAAACATGCTAATTTAGAAGTAGTATGCAATTTCCTCAAGGAGAACATCATTTCTAGGTTTGGGGTCCCAACCAAGATTGTGACAGACAATGTTGCCTATTTTTCTTCTAATGAGATCACTCAGTTTTGTTTTTACTATGGGATTACCCTCTCCCACTCCTCTTATTATTTTCCACAAGGAAATGGTCAAGCTAAATCAAGCAACAAGAACCTGGTGACCATCATTAGGAAGCTGGTAGATGACAACCAACAGACATGGCATAAAGCATTAGTTGATGCTTTATGGGCAGACAAAATTACACCCAAGAGGGTGATAGGTTTGTCACCTTTTCAACTTCTATATGGTTTCAATGTAGAGATATCAATCAATTTAGAATTACCAGCACTCAAATTGGCAAGGTCGATTGAAGATCAGACATATAAAATCTCCATTGACAAAAGGATCATGTGCTTAACTGAGCTAGATGAATAGTGAACTATGGTGGTAGACCGAATTGTTGCACACCAAAGTCTGGTGAAGAAGCTCTTTGACTAGAAAGCAAAAACTTGGGATTTCTAGATTGGAGATAAAGTCATGTTATGGGACAAGAGAAGGGAACCAAAGGGAATGCATGAGAAGTTTGGTTCCCTATGGAGAGGCCCATTCACTATCCATGAGTTCAATGGTGAAAATAGTTTTCTATTAAAGTATCAAGATGGCATGCCCTTTTCTTTGCCTCATAATGGGCAACATCTGAAGCACTTCAACTCTTGAAGTATTAGATAAGATCATCTGTAAATGTGTATATTTATATAGTCTTTAGTTCTATTTTGTGCTTTTCCTTTTCATTTTCATTTTCAACACCTTGCTTTCTTGTTGGTTAGCACAACTCCATAGCCCAATGGCACACTTCAAGGCACTAGAGATTTTGGTCTCTACTCCCCTCAGTTCCCAAAATTTCAACTAAAGGAAGTTCCCCAACTGGAGCTAGCTATTGTTCTTAAAGTCTGTCACTCATTTTTTGGGACAACACATGAACTATTTTTGGTTCTACAAGCTAAAAATTTTCTCTTCCCTTTGTAGAGTAAAATACTCTACATTTTATTTTGAGTTTCAGTTGTGTGCTCCAAGTTTTATCCCTACACATTTCAATTTTGAGGTAGTAAGGGTTATGAAATAGGGCACGGGTTATTCATTTTGCATGGGTTTTTCATTTTTCCTAATTTTTTGTCTGTCTCAAAGTTGAGAAAAATTTGCCAGGTGTCATCTGTTGGGACACATTATAATTTGTTTCTAAATGTAGTGAAACATGCCACATGTCCCATTATAACTCAGTGGAGCACGACAAGTGTCTGCATCCAATTTTTAATTTTCTTATAAGTTTCATAGCTTCTTTCAATAAGCTTCTCTCAGAGTCCTATGGAGGGTGCCAAGTGGCAAATGCGAAAGGTTTTAATATGTTTTTATAAATATAGCAAAAGTTACCATGTGTCCCTTGTAAAGCTCAATGGAAGCTGCCAAGTGTCAACATCCACAATTTTTTATTTTTTGTTTCATTATTGAGTAAGGACTGTGGTGGGCCCCAGGTGAGTTGCTAAAGTAAGTGGAGCACAGCAATTGTCATCATCCGTGTGAATCCAAATGAGTCCCAAATGTTTCTATAGTGTTTCTAAAGCATAGTGGAAACTGCCATGTGTCATCTTCTGCATGACTCTCAAAAGGTATCTAAAGCTTCTATAAGTTAAGCAGATGCTGCCAAGTGTCCTCACCTATTTCATAGTGGGAAATGCCACATGTCACTTATTGAGATCAATGGAAAGTGCCACCTATCCCCGTTCCCCTTTTGAAGCTGCTCGAGCAAGAAGTATTGTGGGTCCCATTTTCTGTAAGTTGATAAAGTTTCAAATTAATGGACTATGATAGATGTCCAAGACGGAGCAATCCTAATACAAAGACACTATAAAAAGGATGAAGCCCAATGGAAAGTAGCCAAAGCAAGAAGGAAAGACATGAAGGAACATTTCCTTTAGACAAAATGTCTAAAGAAATTCCTTTGGACATTTTATCTAAAGGAATTAGAACCCGAAGACCACTCGAAGCTAAAGGAATTACCGAAGAAGATGATGGGCCCACAGATGTCAAAGTTGAGCATCACAAACTAACCATTGGGATTCAAACATCTGATGATGTCCTAACAGCTATCAAATTTAAGGAAACCAACTAGCCATTGGCTTTCAAATGATGACAGACCTGAAGATATCAAATTTGCATTAATAAAGTATCCGTTGATCTTTGTAGGTATAAATGCAGACCTAAAGGCATTTAAAGAATTTTAGGCTAAAAAGAAGAACCGCTGAGAAAAGGAACCAAAAGAACTAGAAAGGGGAAGAGATAGCCCGAGGGTTCAAATCATAGTAGAAAGATGGAAAGGCCAAAATATCTATGTAGTAGTTATTCTAGTAGGTGGAATAGTCTGCAAAGTAGATTTTTAAGCCCTTAAACATTGAAGACACAACCTATTTGTCTCCCTTGGAGTAAAGACAAAATGGACAGCTACACAGACATCAGAGGGGACAGACTAGGTGATCCAGACCTAGGAGAAGACATTTGAGATGAAATGACATGCCATAGTTAAGGTAGCCACCCTGTTCCAACAAGGTCCTTAGACAAAACTAAAGATGTAGTCAAAGCATTGAATGCAACATGGACTACCCCATGAATCAAAGCACCCAAGTCTTTTTGGGAGTGCTATATATTGTAATCTCTTATTTTATGCAAAGGAAGATCTTTTTGAATATAGAAGCAAAACTCTACCCAAATTGAAGGATGATTACTGAGACTTTGAGCTCAGATTGTTGATCATATTACTTTATCTGAATGAGAAAGCAAGTTACTTTTAGGCTTTGTGTTGTGATAGCTTGTGTTATCTTATGAAATTTTTCTTATGTCTATTTCCTAGGAGCACTCTTATTTATTTAATTTGACAAGTAGAACTAGTGGAAATAATCAGGAAGATGTCCTGAAGCTAGTTACTTTCAGACTTTGTGTTGTCATAGTTGTCTTCAATGTGTTTTTAGTTTCTTTCTGTGTAAAGGATCTTGGGATGACTTTGTGCCCCCCATTATTCTTCGTATTTCACTCTTTGGGTAGTTGAGGTGGAGACTTTGTGTTCCATTTCATCCTGCTGGTTATTACGCCTTTGTTACCAGTCACTTGTCACTACCTGAAAGAACTCTTGATGTTTTCTGCAAGATCACTTCTAAAAGAAGAGAGTGCCTTCAAAATTTTCACCAGGATTTTCTCCTTTGTTTGTGAACATTATCTATGAAAAAAGAGAGATGGATGGTGTAGTCCTACCCCTGAGTGTTATTTTTTGCATATATATAGTATATAGCTTCGTATATTTATAGGGAACCTCCCCTTGATGAGAGGAGAGATTTTTTTACCTCTGATGCAGTAAACCTACACATTTGGTTGACCAATCTCCCTTGCTATGGTTATCTAAATTTTCTTCAACAACTAACTGATGAGCAATCTCCCTTGCTATGGTTATCTAAATTTTCTAAATTTTCTTCAGTTAGTTGTTGAAAAAAATTTCACCTAAAAGTTTTTTGGTGACTCTATTGCGGAAGAACAAGTAGTTTGAAGCCTCAAGCTGAAGTGGGACCATTTCTTTCCAATTTTTATCCTACAATATGGCAACTCCATGTTATACAAAAATTTAGAGAACCCAAGGTGTTGTTGACCCTATTTTTGAGTTGGTGCAGCAGAGCAATTTTGATTTGTTTCCTCCACAACCTCACCTTTAATGAACTAGGAGTCTTCCTCTTACCAACACCAAGTCACCAACACAAGGTAGAGATTCTTTTTCTATTGTTAGTAGAGCTTTGCCTATACATACTCCACCTAGAATTGTTATCCCCTTTTTCATAATCAAATCATGGTGGCTCAAGGCCCTTAGAGTAACTCTTTTGGTCCACTCAATCTTACTCCACCTCTACATGAGCTATCATGTAGTTTAAGGAAGACTTTCTCCAAATTCTTTGGTGATGAGAGAGTTCATCTTGATGAACACATTACAGCTTTTAACATAGCTTGTGGTGTGATAGGCATGGAATTTGAGGACGTGGTAGTCAGGTTGTTTGTGGAAACACTACAAGGTACTACTGTAGACTAGTTCTACCATCTGTAGGCTTGATCAGTGACTGATTGGGACACTCTTAAAGCTAAATTTGAAGCTAGGTTCAAGCTGGTAGAAGATGAACATGCCCTACTAGCCCATCTCACATAGATGAAGAAAGAACCTCATGAACCTGTTGACCAATTTTTTCCCAATAGGTGCTTGGTTCAAGCTACAGGTTCTTTGGCTTTGGTTCAATTAGCTAATTTCAATGCAGTTTTAAATTAGCATAGTTCAAATGGTTCAATCATTTGGTTCAAAAAAATTTCATTGCTTAGTTCAAACACCTCAATTCAATAGCATTGAACCATTGAACCGTTGAACCAATTTCAGTTCAATGGCTTGGTCCAACGAGCTTGGTTCAAAGTGAGTGGTTCAATGCTCAGTTCAATCAGATGGTTCAATCATTTGGTTTAACTAGATGGTTCAGTGGCTTCAATTTCATCATCTTTGGTTCACTTGGCATTAGCACGCAATCATTGAACTGATTGAACTGTTGAACCATTTTGGTTCAACGGCTTGGTTCAAGGGTATGCCCAAAAGGTCAAAGGGCAGCTCAAGTCTAGAAGCCCTTGTGAGGGGCATGGAAAACTTCAATGGAATGCTTCAAAGGGATGTTTTAACTTTTGGAATTTCAACTAAGGCAAAGTCTCAAATTCCTTTGGACTTTTTGTGTGAAGGAATTCCTTCAAACAAAAAGTCTAAAGGAATTCGGGCCACAGTTCAAAGCAAAGGCTGGGGCCGAGGTAGAATGTCCGTAGACAAAAAGTCCATGGGGAAAATGTTCATAGACAAAAGTTCATGGGAAAAATGTCTACAAAAACCTGGGAAACAATTTGGAAGAGCATAGCGACCTGCCAAAGGACTCAGAAGGGTAGGTACCCTTGCAAGGGACTCTCAACCACATAAAGGGGCACTTTCAAAGGCTGGAGGATCACCTTCCCTTCAGGAAGGTGCTAGGAAGGGACTTCAAGCAAAAATACTCACAAAAAGGGCCGAAGAGGACAAAGCCCATAGAGAAGCCAGCGAAGGACCCGATGACATTTTGCAAGGGACGGTGACGTCCCAAAAGCTATCAAAGTTAAGAAAGTGAGTTAGCCATTAGTTTTCAAAGTGATGATGGCCATGTGAGTGTCAAAGTTAATATAATGAAATAGCCATTTATTTTCAAACTAAAGGAATGCCAACCATGAAAGGAGGCCCAGAAATGTAGTGACCCACCAGAAGATCACCCCTGAGGGCCAAGGAGCCAAAAAGAGACAAAATAGGGAAAAGACAAAGTGTCAGGCATGGAGTGGATAGGTTGTCCAAGTGGCAAAGGGAAGCGTCAATTCAATAAATTACTCCAGCAGGTGAAATAGTGGCTACAAACTGACCATTAGAGGATGTGAACGGCCAACCATGTGACCCTTTTTTCTCCATTTCATATTTATGTGAAGACAAGCTGCTTAGGTGCCTTCAAGAAGCAGCCTCAGTTAATGAGGAAATAGCACAGCCATGTCAAAAAAGGGCTTGAAGTCAAAGCCAAGGTTGACATAGCATTTATTTTTGGTAGCCTGCTCTTCCCAATGAGGGAATGCAAATGGGCTACTTGTAAAAAGGGACACCAAAAGGCCTCCTTTCTTCTCTTATATATTGAGAACTTATCATTTGAGAATTAGCTTCCACATTTTTAAGGCGTAGCCCTAGAAAAATTTCACCTGAAATAATAAATGCATTTTACCTCTATCTTGGATAGATATTTTGGTGTATGTCTTGAGTGTTAGTTTGTGTTTAGCCATTGTTTCTTGATGCTTTCATAGGTCCAACACCAACATATCTATTGTCTACAAGGCACCATTTCTATAACTAGCAAGGAGAGTTCTATTTGGGAGTAAGAAATAGAAGAAATTACTTACAGTGTGCATTTCACAACACCTTGGTGAATCTCTATTTTCTGTATTTTCATGAAAGCCTCCCTGTCAAGTTTCTTGTAGCCTAGTCCTTCTACCAATTTGAAGCATATGTGTGTGTTTGTCTAATTTTAGTGTGAATGTGAGAAGGTCAATTTATTTTGGTGCATCACCTCTTTAGAGTATTTTATTTTCATGCAATCTTTTTCCCTTTTCATCCCCCCCATTATATATCTGTATATACATATATGTTAGCACTCGTTGGAATGAATATGATACATCAAAGGGAGCTAGCCCTTATCTAAAGACTCTCCCCTCTAGCTTCACTAGTCCCATAGGTCAGAGGGGAGTTTCCATAGTTGCGTGAAGAAGGCAGGAGCTCGGCCTCTTGCCAAGGGTGCAATCTTTTGTGTCAATAGTTTTGGCACACCCAGTGGGACACAGTTTGACAATTTAGTAAGGTTTCAGGATTGATTTGGTCCTATTATAGCAAATCAAGATTTATAGCATCTTGTGACTCCATTGGTAAGAGCTTTAGTTTTCCAATCAAGACCAATTTCTTAACTTTTTATGCCTAAAGTCACCACAAGGTCTGCTTCTAAAGGGGTTCCCTTCAATTTCATTGAGTTGCCTTTAAACTCAGCAAAAAGACTAAGGTTTGAGAGGACCCATCCTTATTCAATAAGCCAGCCTCCTAGACTTGTTGTAGGGGATGCATACGCAACAAAGCTATAGTTATAGCCCATCCCAGCTATGGCATTGCCCTTTACGGCTTTTCATGGTCAGAGCCCCTTGAACCTCCCATGTTATGATCCAGTCCCAAGAATAGCCCTCAAAAATGTGCTTTATTTCAATGGAGAGGGACCCATTATAGTCATTGAGCACATTAGGAATATTGCTAACCTCTACAATATTCACAATGTCACAGAAGAAAATATCACCATCAAATTGCTAGCATTGTCTCTCAATGGCAAGGCTCTTGACTAATATGAGACCTTACCTGTAAATTCAACTCATTCCTAGAATGAATTGGGTACTCAGTTGACAGACTATTTTAGGGAAAAGAGCGATGGCCTCTCGCTTGCTGAGCAACTGATGACCATAACAAGAGCCCCACAAAAATATATGTAGGATTTCAACATGCAGTTTCAGAAGACTTGGGTTAGAATCCCCATCTTGGTAAGACCGACTCCCAGCTATGCTTTCCTATATTATTTAAAGGCATTAAACAGTGATATTGTAGTAATTATATAATCCATGGGAGGGCATATACTACCAGCTGCTTATGACATAGCCATAGCAATTGAAAATTGCTTAGTATAGGCTAGGAAAATAGCCCCTAGACCTCACATGCCACTTTTCCTAGAAATGCTACCTCCAATTTAGGCTGTTACTCCCACATTAGCTCCTCTACCTACCATAGAGAAACTAGCTATTGTTCCATCCAATGAGCTTCATGAATTTAAGAGTCTATTGTAGAGCATGTCAAATGAACTTGTAGCTCTTAAAAGGTAGCAAGCTCAAAGCAATAGACTGAATCAGGGATACCAGCATTATGGTTAAGCCCCCAGACCCCCTTTCCAAAAATATAATCAAGGATAGGGTCAGCTTACTTAGACTAGACCATTTCAAAACTATAACTCAGGCCCCCCTTCATCATCAAAGGTCATGGTGCCCATTCAGAACAATCTAGTACAGGAACAACCAAGTTGTTCGACCATGAGATATGGTCAGGAACAGGCTATTTATATAAATGAGATGATGGGTTATTTATAAAATGCAAACAATCAGGCAGCCACTTAACCCCAGGTCTTTGAGCCTTCAATGCAAACTAGCACAAGTAGCAATCAGGCCCAGCCTGATTCTACCCTCATGAATCATCTAGAAGGGGAATTTTATTTAGTGAATTATGTGGGTGCTACAAACAATCAGGCTAATTATGTTGCAATCAACATAAGATTTAAGAGGAGAGCGATGGGAAAAGCCCAGACAACAACCCAATCGATAGCTACACCATCTCCATCACACTCAAATCAAAGAGCCCCAAATTTTAGACTGCCATTTGCACCTTCAACCCCTTAGCTCGCAACTCAGGTTGGAATTAGCCCCAAGAAAAACTTGAAGGGAGGCAATCCTCAAGTCAATATAGTGGTCTAGATGAAGAAGCTGCATATGAACATCTCTTTATGGGATTCATTGTCTCTACCAGGACAAAAGGACATGCTACAAAGAGAATTGCATGAGCTGGATCAACAAGCTATCCCAACAAGGGCTGATAACATCTTAATGATGAATGGACAACCTTCCACCTCTGACTAGGTAAAGAAGGAAGAGAAAATTCCCCATTTCTATGTGTCCTTGGTTATAGGGGATTTCTTGGTGCACAACTGCATCATTGACAGTGGGGCTAGTACCTCAATGATTCCCAAGTGCATAGCTGACAAGATGGGGCTGAAATATGAAGAGATGAATAAGGGAGTCCTGCAACTAGATGGAACACTTGTAAAAATAGTTGGGATTTTGAATTGTTTAAGCTTGACATTGCATGCTTTCCCAACTTTCTCAATTCCCCATGATATAGTGGTAGCAGATGTTCCTCCTTATTTCACAATTTGCTTGTCCAGGGGCTTCACATCAAAGATAGGTGGCTATCTAGTTTATAGAACCAAGTATGGGACCAAGGTAAAGATTGAATCTAAGCCACTCTACAAGGACCATCTAGAACCATATTCACCCAAGGTAGTGAATGTCAGTTACACCATTATCGACCCAAAAGAGTCCCAGATAGACCAATCTCTATCCTCTGCCCTTGAAGGAGTTGTAGACCTACTCTTGGATGAGTGGGGAAATGACAACTTTGAGCATGATTTTTACAAGTTCATAGAGGAGGCAGGCCTTGGAGTCTACTACATACATGAAGAGGGTGCCTTCATACCAAATACAATGAAGGCAAGCCAAGAGGACCTAGGTCTATGGCAGCTGTACTTTGATGGTTCCAAAAGTAGGCTGAGAGCTAGTGGTGGAGCGATGTTAGTCTCCCCTTCAAAGGAGAGATACTTTTTAGCTTTTCATTTCCAATTCTCTTGCACAAGAAATGTTGTAGAATATGAGTCCCTTATTCAAGGCCTGGAATGGGCAAGAAAAAGAGGGATCAAGGAGTTGCAAGTTTTGGGAGATAGTGAGTTGATTGTAAATCAAGTGAAAGGCTAGACTCTGACCAAGAATTCCTTATTGAAGTCCTACAAACATAGGGTCTGGGACTTGGTGGAAGATTTCCTCACTTTTAATATCACCTCCATTCCTAGAGAGCAAAACAAATAAGTGGATAGGCTAGCAGTAATTAGTGCTCAATCTGATGTTTCTAAGGAGATAAGTTGAGACTATGGCTCATGCTACTTAAAGGTGGTAGTTCGGCCCTCCATCCTCGACAACATTGAAAACTAGTAGGTTTTCAAAAATGACCAGCAAATAACTTTCTTCTTGTAGGAGGAAGCTGAGTTTGCAACACAGAACCAGGCAAAGCTGCAATAGCAATATGGAAACCAAATTGTTCATTTAAAGAACAATAAGCTCCCTAAAGGTTTGGTCACTCTTGAGAGCATCTTCAATGGAGATGACCAATTGAGAAATGACAAGGAATGCATCACAACTGAGGAGGAGAATTACAAAAGGGTTGAGATCTTCAAGGACAAGCTGCTTGCGCTTGGAAAAGTCTACATGGTTTAAGAAAATTAGGCTTTCATTTTGTTGTGTCAAGAGTTTGCTAATGTTTTTGCATGGGATTACAGTGATTTGAAGGGCTTCGACCCAAGACTCACCCAACACACCATCGAATTAGAAGAAGGCATTAGGCCAGTCATGTAAAAGCAGAGACCTGCCAACCTGATGATTGAGCCTCTCATGTAAAAGGAACTGGCCAAATTAATTGAGTTTCGGATTATATTTCCAATCAAACATTCCTCCTTGCTAGCCAATCTTGTTCCTATTAGAAAGAAGAATGGGGAGATCAGGCTATGTGTCAATTTCAGGGACCTTAATAAAGTCTCTTTAAAAGATCATTATCCCCTCCCAAGCATGGAGCAGATCCTTTAGAAGGTAACAAGCAGCGAGCATTTCTCCCTCATGGATGGTTATTCAAGGTATAATAAAATTCTAGTGCAAGGTTGTGACCAGCACAAAATAGCCTTCACCACTAAATGGGGAATGTTCACCTATAAGAAGATGCCATTCAAGCTGGCTAATGCTAGTGTTACTTTTCAGTGAGCCATAGACATGGCTTTTGGAGGCTTGATAAACAATAATGTGCTGGTATACCTTGATGATATGATGGTGTTCTCCAAGGAAGTGAGCCAACACATGCAACACCTCAAGAAGATTTTTGAAATGTGTAGAGAATTTGGCATCTCTCTTAATCCAAATAAATGTGTGTTTGCTATGCACGAGGGGAAACTCCTTGGCCACATCGTGTCTAAGGAGGGCTTATCCATTGACCCTAAGAGAGTTCACTCTATCCTGGAGATGTCCCTACCTAAGCACAAACAAGGCCTGTAGAGTTTCTTGGGTAGGATAAACTTTATTCAGAGATTCATTCCAAATTTCACAGAAATAGTCAAGCCACTGACCTCTATGCTGAGGAAGGGTGAAGAGTTCAAGTGGACAACACAAAGGAAGGACAACTTCAAAGCCATCAAGCAGGACATAACTTGTGCTCCTACTTTGATCAGCCCCAACTTCAACAAAGACTTCAACCTCTACACTTTTAGCAATGAAGAGGTGATCTCTGCCATGCTTGCCCAAGCAAATGGTGATGACCTCAAGCAACCACTTACTTTTTTTAGCCAGGGGCTAGAGGATTTTGAAGTCAAATACATGTATGTAGAGAAGAAAGTCCTAGCAATAGTTTAGAGCTTGAAGAATTTTAGGCATATGTTGTCTAACAGCAAGATTCACCTCATGGTTCCACATCCTAGCGTCAAGGATTTCTTGACCAATCTAGACCTAAATGAGAAGAGAGTGGGGTGGATCACCAAGGTGATGGAGTATGACATAGACATTAAGATCACCAAATTGATGAGGGGAAGAGGCCTGTGTAAACACCTTACTACAAACTTCAAGTAGAAAGCGGAAGATAGCTTACTAATTCATGATGTAGCTATGATAGAAGAACTAGCTATCGTAAACGACTGGACATCATACCTGAGGCATTTCCTTCTCACTAGTGAGTGCCTATAGAGTCTTGATAAGATTAGAAGAAGGTACTTCAGGCTCTAATCTCTCCCTTATGTTTTGGTTGATGGAGTATTGTTTAAGAAGGATCTCTCAGGGGTCCTTCTAAGATGCATTGACCCAGACCAGGCTGATAAAGTACTGTATGAGTTTCACGATGGGCCAACAGGCGGTAATTTCACTCCTATAGATACTATAGCAAGGATAATGAGAGCTAGCTATTTCTAGCCTACTCTTTTCAGGGACACCCATGCCTGGGTAAGAAATTTCCAAAAGTGTGCACTTTTTGATGGGAAGCAACGGTAGGTTACCATGCCTCTATAGCCTATTCAGGTGGAACAACCATTCATGCAGTGGGGCTTGGACTTCATAGGGATGATTAATCCTCCCTTCAGTGCTAGACAAAAGTGGGTCCTAACCACCATGAACTATTTCACAAGGTGGGTGGAAGCTATTGTTCTGAAGGAGGTAAATGAAAGCACAGTCCTGGAATTTTATGAGGACTTGGTGACAAGATTTGGGGTCCTAGCCACCATAATCTCAGACAACACCTTGGTCTTTTTGAGAACCAAAACAAGTGAATGGGCACTAAGGTATGGTATATATCTCAGCACTTCATCTAATTATTACCCATAGGGAAATAGGCTAGCTGAGTCCAATAAAAATTTGATCAGGATCATCAAGAGGACCATGGAAGAAAATCAGAGGACTTGGCATGCCAAGCTGAAAATAGATCTATGGGCCGATCGAATCACTCCAAAGAGAGCAATTAGAAATTATCCATATACACTTGTATATGGAAGGGAAGCTAAGCTTCCTATCTTGCTTGAATTAGCAGCATTGGACCTCGCTCACCAGCTGCAATCAGAAGAAGGAAGTAGCATGGAGATCAGGCTATGCGAGTTGATGGAGCTCCAAGAGGCAAGGGACTAGGCTATGGCTTCTATGACCAATTGCCAATAGCAAACAAAGAGACACTTTGACAAGAAATCTTTATCAAAATATTTCTTTGAAGGAGACATTGTCTTGAAATGGGATGAAAGACCGAGCTAAGCCTGGAAAGCATGCAAAATTTGATGCCCTATGGAGTGGCCCATACATAATCACTCAGTGCAAGCAGCATAATGCATTCCAACTCTCTAGGTTAGATGGTGAAGAATTACATATCCCAGTTAATGGGATACATCTAAAGCACTACCATTGAGTCTCCCTTCATTTGTATATATTTTCCCTTGTTTTCTTTCCCTATTTTCCCTAAGTGTTGTTGCATAGGTAGTAGTTTTTTTTGGCTTTGTGTGTGTTTTTTCTTTTCCTCTTAGAGGTAATCTGCATGATTGGTTCTAAGATTTATCAAATTTATTGCTAGCTTTTTAAGTTACCATTTGACTCTGGGCCCAATGGACTACAAGGCAACTAGTCTTTAAGCATAGTAGGCATGCTTCCCCTAGGAGTCACCAATTTCTTGACCAATTTTTGCCCAACAGGTGCTTGGTTCAAGCTACAGGTTCTTCGGCTTTGGTTCAATCATCTAATTTTAATGTATTTTTAAATTTGCATAGTTCAAATGGTTCAATCATTTGGTTCAATAAAAGTTCATCGCTCAGTTTAAACACCTCAGTTCAACAGCATTGAACCAGTAAACCATTGAACCAATTTCGGTTCAATGGCTTGGTTCAACGAGCTCGGTTCAAAGTGAGTGGTTCAATGCTCAGTTCAATTAGATGGTTCAATCAGTTGGTTCAACTAGATGGTTCAACAGCTTCAATTTCATCATCTTTGGTTCACTTGGCATTGGCACACAATGATTGAACTGCTTAAACCATTGAACCATTTTGGTTCAACGGCTTGGTTCAAGGGTATGCCCAAAAGGTCAAGGGGTAGGTCAAGTACAGAAGCCCTTGCGAGGGGCATGGAACACTTTAATGGAATGCTTCAAAGGGACATTTTAACTTTTGGAATTTCAACTAAGGCAAAGTCTCAAATTCCTTCATACTTTTTATCTGAAGGAATTCCTTCAGACAAAAAGTCTGAAGGAATGCAGGCCACAGTTCAAAGCAAAGGCCAGGGCTAGGGCAGAATGTCTGCAGACAAAAAGTCCATAGGGAAAATGTCTGTGGACAAAAGTATGTGAGAAAAATGTCTGTAGATAAATGTCTACAAAAACCCGAGAAACAATCCAGAGGAGCATAGCGACCTGCAAAAGGACTCCGAAGGACAGGTGCCCTTGCAGGGCACTCTCAGCCAAATAAAGGGGCACTTTCAAAGGCCGGAGGATCACATTCCCTTCGAGAAGGTGCTAGGAAGGGACTTCAAGCAAAAAGACTCGCAGAAAGGGCTGAGAAGGACAAAGCTTGTAGAGAAGCTAGCGAAGGACCCGATGACATTTTGCCAGGGACGGTGACGTCCTGAAATCTATCAAAGTAAAGAAAGTGAGTTAGCCATTGGTTTTCAAAGTGATGATGGCTACATGAGCATCAAAATTAACATAAAAAAATAGTTGTTTGCTTTCAAACTAAAGGGATGCCAACCATGAAAGGAGGCCCAGAAATGTAGGGACCCACCAAAAAATTGCCCTCGAGGGCCAAGGAGCCAGAAAGAGGCAAAATAGGGAAAAGACAAAGTGCCAGGCATGGAGCGGACAGGTTGTCCAAGTGGTGAAGGGGAGCATTGATTCAAGAAATTACTCCAATATGTGAAACAGTGGCTACAAATTGACCATTAGAGGATGTGAATGGCCAACTATGTGACCCTTTTTTCTCCATTTCATATTTATGAGTAAACAAGCTATGTAGGTGCCTTCAAGAAGCAGCCTTAGTTAATGAGAAAACAACGCGGCCATGTCAAAAAAGGGCCTGAAGTCAAAGCCAAGGTTGACACAACATTTATTTTAGGCGACCTGCTCTTCCCAATGAGGGAACACAAATGGGCCACTTGTAAAAAGGGGTGCCAAAAGGCCTCCTTTCTTCTCCTATATATTGAGAACTTGTCATTTGAGAATCAGCTTCCACATTTGTAAGGCGTAGCCTTGGCAAAATTTCACCTGAATCAATAAATACATTTTACCTCTATCTTGGATAGATATTTTTGTGTATGTCTTGAGTGTTAGTTTGTGTTTAGCCATTGTTTCTTGATGCTTTCATAGGTCCAACACCAACATATCTGTTGTCTACAAGGTACCATTTCTACAACTAGCAAGGAGAGTTCTATTTGGGAGTAAGAAACAGAAGAAATTACTTACAGTGTGCATTTCACAACACCTTAGTGAATCTCTATTTTTTGTATTTTCATGAAAGCCTCCCTATCAAGTTTATTGTAGCTTGGTCCTTCTACCAGTTTGAAGCGTATGTGTGTGTTTGTCTGATTTTAGTGTGAATGTGAGAAGGTCGATTTATTTTGGTGCATCACTTCTTTAGAGTATTTTGTTTTCCTACAATCTTTCTCCCTTTTCATCCCTCCCATTATATATTTGTATATACATATATGTTAGCACTTGCTGAAATGAATATGATGCATCAAAGGGAGCTAGCCCTTATCTAGAGACTCTCCCCTCTAGCTTCACCATTCCCCCAGGTGAGAGGGGAGTTTCCATAGTTGTGTGAAGAAGGCAGGAGCTTGGCCTCCTGCCAAGGGTGCAATCTTCTACATCAACAGAACCTATGAGGGACTCCATTGCCAAGTTTGACAAGCTAAGGAATCAGATTCCTACCATTACTCAACCAACACCTGAAAACTTCAAATGCTTCTTTATCAACTCACATCTGCCTGAAGTGAGCTTCTTGCTGAGATGGGCTGGACACATACACCTTGCTACTGCTCAAGACTTGGCTACTGAAGTGGAATATGAACTTATCTTGGCAGGAAAGATAAGGAGAGATCCAAATAGAGGTAAATCCTCTTCATCTTTTGAATACTCACCTATAGCCACCACTGATCCAATGGTGCAGAAGATGGCCAATGAGTTACTTGCTCTTAGAAAGCAAATGGTGTAGGGGATGTCATCTGCTCCTGCATACAGAGATATGCCAAGGAGAACATTTCTAAATTAGTCATACCAAGGCAATGCTGCTAGGAATCAAGGACAAGCAAATCATCTTCCTCCCCCACAGGGGAACCTAACCAATGAAGCACCTCCAACCAATTCAGCAGTGGGATACTTTGAAGCAGAATCAGATTTCTCATTCCATCTTGAATTAAATCAAGAAGATGACGCTAATATCTTCATAGAAGGAGAAGAAGAATTAGCTGACGACTCCAATATTGGTTTCCTAAATTATCAAGATGAACCTAGAAGTGAAGGTAAAGTAGCTGAGGGATCATACATTGTATTCACACGGTCTAAGAACCAATCAGTCTAGCAAGCTGATAAGGACAAAATAGGAGAGAAATCTTAGCCTGCAATTTCAATTGCTAAGTGGGGAACCACTCTGCCTTTCTAGCCAAAGGACCCAGTGATTTCTAAAAAAGAGATGTGTAAAATTTATACCAATTGATTATCCAAGCTAAGAGGCAAGAGAGGAAGATCGAGTTGTGTGTAAGCGGAGTCCAATCCAAGAGCCAAAAGTTGTGGAGGAGATGAAGGAGAAGCCACTAATCTATCGAAGATCCACTACAAAGAGCAAAAAATAAGTGCAATGGAGTCTTAAGGGAGCAAGTATGAACCCATAAACTTTAGTAACACTATCAATAACAATGATAATCACCAAGAATATCTATAGCAATGTAAGGCATCCCTTGTCACAATTGAAGTTATTGTGCCAAGTAAGAATCAAGAGAGATTCAAGGAGGTAGCCAAGATTCCAATAGACTGATCAAGTGGGAAGATTATAAAAATAAATTGATAAATATAAAGTTTCAAATTAATAATAATGAGGCATATATCCCAACCCCAATCTACCAAAAGTCCTAAAACTAGACATTTTTTACTGTTTAGGTCTAAACTTGCACTTTTGCATGTATTTTGCCTAGGTCATGTCTAGGTCATGGATTTTGTGAAGGAAGTATATAACCTAAGCCATGGCTTTCCTTCATACAAGTTGTGGCTTAGGTAAAATAAGGGCTTAGGCTAATCAACAGGCTCCTGAAAGGCCCGAAGGGGTCTCTAGAGGGCTTATCTTGCATGCAAAAGGGTCAAGAAGGACTACAGATGTATGGAGGGTAATAATATGATTCAAGATAGGTTAAAATAGGTGGAGGATGTATCAAATTAGGATGACCATGGTTGGTATTCTATACATGAATTGATGTGTAATGATAGGGAGGAGTAGGGTCATGGGAAGTACGATTACACATTCCACCTGCACATAAGTGATGCTAGCAAAGCCATACAATATACTTATAATTTCCATATATACCCTAATATAGTGACTAAATTTAATTATGTTTTTTTATGACATTCCTCCATTGGGGCTCAACCTCTCTCCTTTCAACAACAATTATTTCAAATACCCCTCCACAGTGTTATATTCCAACCATACATTATCCAAGACCTTATTATAAGTAACTTCGAGCCTTAGAATATTAAGGTACCTCTCAAATTATCATTCTACATATGAAACTACATTATTTACTTCTTTAAGATGTAAAAAATCTCCAGAGAAAGTTCCATTAAATAAAAAATCACAAACTAAATCAATGCAAGGCATTACCTCTAGCTTTACATCCATGTTATGGAGCCCCATGGTATTAAATAGAAATAAATTCTTAATGTATTTTTTATCCTCCTAGGATAGATGATCTTGTGATTAATATGGTGCTATAGACTCCACTGCATTCTAGATGGATGGATGGTAGGGAAAATTGAAGTCCATGGCACTTTTTAGAATATAGTCTCTGTATACTCAATGCTCGCAATAATGGAGTATGTAGAAGGGGCCTAGCCACATGATGGTATTGAAGAAACAATTTCAAAATTTTGGGACTATGTATCTCCTTCATAAATTATTTGAACACTCTTACATATTTGCTAAAAATCTAGGGCCTTTGGTTGCTTGAGAGCTCAAAATTAAAATGTTAAACTTGTAGATTAATGTCAAAGTGATTTGTCTTTATTTAGACTTCACATATATTTCCTAAGCATGTGCCTTGAATTCACAATTGGTGTGAAATCAATATAAATAATGCATTTTTATGTTATTCCCATTTAGATTTAAATTTACTAGTTAGTTTTGGTAGGTTTTTGTTTGCCAAATGGTATTTTTTTGTCAATTCATGTACCCAGTCACTTATTTAAGATAAGTTTTGATATTTTAGGTAGTATCCTTCACTTAGATATCAAAATCATTTATGTGTACCTTGGCCACACATGTCCTTGATCATGACAATTGTTTACTTCTCATTTACCTAGGGTGTTTAGACTTATGATCCTAATTTATATGCCCTAGGTTATGAATCGACTCAATTAAACCATGTGGAACAATCTCAAGGTTTGGGGATATTTAAAATTTTGAACTATTTACACCCGTAAGAGGGATTTATGTGTTCACATATCAACATGTGCCATGATCTCAGATAATCAAAGACTCAAAATGATGGGGCCATGAGGCCATTAACTTGGTATTTCTCCTGGAATGCTTCGAATTAATAATAATGAAAGTAATGTTTCTCTGAGTCAACTATCTATATAACTTCTCAAAAGTAACTTGCACATACTCTTTATATTGTGATCTAAATATTGTCACTAATATATAAATAGTACTCCCTTAATATTTTTTGATCTTCCTCCAGAGTATCAGATACATTCATGAATGATATATGCATGAATATGGAAACTTATGTTGAGTTGTAATACTATGATTAAACATCCATTTGTGGTTTGAATGTGCAATTTTAAGAAAATTAAACTACTAAAACAATAGAATCAATTGGGAATGTGTCCTTTCTTATCTTAATATTTTAATCTAACCATTTAGCCCTATGTGTGTACCTCGCATACTCATAAATAGATTTCTCCATGAATTCGATCATAAATTCTAAAATATGTAGCTCTTTTGTAAGAGTCTCACACATTTTAGATTCTTTTCAATATTTTAGTTGATAAGTCACATATTTATATTTTGTCAAACCAACTAATTCCTATCCAATTGCACTTCTACACTCCTCATGGATACATTTTTTAAATTTTGACAATCCATAGTAAATGCTATAATTTTCATCCAAACATGCTTTCTTATAAAATAAATATCTATCTAGTCTTTCATAAAAATATTTATAATAAATTATCTAACTAATTTTGGTATAACTTCTATGTCACACTCATGAAAAATGTTGTTAGTATGCTACAATGAATGTGGTGAAAAACATCATAGTGAATTGAAAATTAAACATGTTGCCTACAACAACAAGTAGTGCATTTGTGATTTATTTTTACATAAAAAGTTCTGGCTATCTCAAAAAATCTTTGAATAATATCAATTTATGGATGTCTTTTCCAAAAACATAGAGTACAATTGTGTTTGAGTCAATCAAAGAAATGTTTCATATATGGTTTATGATTACACTAACCAACTCTTCTTTTCACTACATTTCTTTGCATTGGGTGAAACTCTTGTATTGTCTTTGAAAAATTATGCAAGTATTTCAAAACATTAGCTATAGCCTTGTCCTTTCATGAAAGTCTACTAGAGAATGCCTAGAGATCTTTGGTATTGGGTTCATTAAGTATTTCATGCCTTGAAATTTATTTGATTAATGTTTTTCTATTTATATCCAGTATTCAACTTGTTTTTGAAATCAATCATTGTTTCCCTATTGTAGCACCTACTGCATAAGTTGTCATTATACGTTGGGTAGCATTACAATCTCTCTTGTGTGATCTCATACCTATAGTATGATATGCATCATATAGATTTTCAACAATTTCATCATTTTCATCATCCATGTTAGATGTTCTTAGTCTTAATGTCTACATTTTATGTCTCATTTTAACCAATTTCATCAACAAAACAAATAATTGACATCTTTGACTATCATAATCTAATCTATGAAAGAAACTATCCCAAATTCCTTGAGCTAGTCTTCATGAATGGCAGTCAAACATATTGTTATGCATTAGTTTTAAAATATTTTCATTAACTTCAATTAAGTGATTTCCTTTTCTATGCATAATTATTGGAGGTGTTGTTATTGGTAGAATCCATTCAGAGAGTGTTTCAAAACCATTATATGTTTCCATGAAATTTTCTTCATTATATGTTTTCATAAAATTTTCTTCATCGTTAATTGCATCATTTTTTGTGTCCATTAAATTTTATTCATTGTTGGTGGGTAAATTATCATGCATAGTCTATTCTTCAACAAAATCAAAAACATTAAAATTTTAATGTGAACTTCCAACATTATCTAATTCATTATTGTCAATTTCATCACAATTCAATTAATTATTATCAATTTCATCATAATTCAATTAATTATTATCAATTTCATTATAATTCAATTTAATATTGTCAATTTCATCACTATTAAATAATTACTATCAATTCCCTCATTATCTAAGGCATTTGGTTCATTAGGGTTAGTGTTTGTACCTTGTTAGAATGAAATGCTTGCATTCATATCCTTTTTCTTCCTTTCAACTCTTCTAATTGCCCTAGTGTTTTGTTCTTCAACTTCTTGCTCTTATTTTAATTCAAACCAAATCCCATTTTGACAAAAGTACCCAAGAAAGTACTTCAAAATGTGGGGTCCAAAGAAATACTTAAAAAAAGAGTAAAGAATATGCAGAGTGTGCATAGAGAATATCTGTGGGGATAACAATATCCATTTGGAACAAAAATAAACATTAAAAAGTAATTTTTATATATACTTTAATGAACGTGTATGCGTTACTTGAATTTTAGGTATATACTATAAAAATAAGCAAAATTATTCATATTCAATTCATAAATCCCCAATAATACTATAATATGATGTAATAAAACTCAATAAGACTATAATATGATGCATAAATCCCTAATATGATGTAATAAGACTATCATATGTTGCAATAAGGCTATCACATGATGTAATAAAGCTAAATATGATGCAATAAGGCTCAATATGATGTAATAATACTATCATATGTTGCAAAAGCTATCATATGATGTAATAAAGCTAAATATGATGCAATAAGGCTATCATATGATGCAATAAGGCTCAATATGATGAGTAAATCCCTAATATGATGCGTAAATCTCTAACAGGATACAATTAGACTATGAAGCAATAAGAATATCATATGACGTAATAAGGCTCAATATGTAAGGTAAAATGAGCTAATTTTTCCCCAAATCCCATCATAGTTCCTTGAAAAACTAGGTGAACAATAGGTTCTCAAATTGACACTAATCACATCCATGAATTTATACATTTATGATGAAATTAGGGAATGTAGGGGGTTGTGATTTCTATAAAATCAGGATTTAGGGGTAGAGGTTTAGTGTAATAGGTTTGTACATGTGTCTATGTCATTAAATTAGGGTTTAGGGGAATTGTACATGTTCAAGTGATAAAATTAGGGTTTACGGTCAACATGTCATGAAAGGTGAGCTAATTTAGCCCCTTTAATCACATCATTGACTCTAATTTAGGTTCAATGGGTTTAAATTGGCAACATTTTCATTTGTATTTGCATTTCTAATTAAATTTGTTTTAGTTAAACCATACATGTTGCATAAATTATATAATTAATTAGGCCATAAATTTGGTTTAGGGGCTTAATTTTGATCGAATCATGTCCCTAATTACACCAATTGACCAATTGGTTAAATTCATGATACAATCATACTTAATTTTGTCCCAAATCATATATAATGCTCTTATGGTTACATCAAAAAGGGGTTCAAATTGGCCTCCCATGCCTCCTCAATTGAATGAATCAACTCTTTAGTTCATTGTATATATACATGATGACATTCTAGGGTTAATTTCATTCTAATCACCTCATGTATAAAATTTAAAATAGGTTCATAAATGGTTTATTTTTACCCTAATTACCCCTATAATTGAACCTTATTGTGCCACATGTGGACCTTGCATAGCCAAGAGTGATAAAGATATCATAGATACGTCAAGTCCTATAAGTTTTAGAGTTGACAATGCCCAAGGAAGCTAAATACAATTACATATCACCATGTGTACCTCATACATACCTGGAAGTGTCAACACTATTAGAGGTGTTAGGTCTTAGAAGTGTTAAAGAGATATCAAAGCCTTGTGAAGCCTAATCTAATTAGATGTCACGATGTGTATCTTATACACACATATAAGTGTTAAATATCTAACTATCAGGTCCTAGAAGAATTAAATTTATCAGAGCCTCAAGATTCCCAATAAATCAAAGATTTCCACATTTAGGTATAGTGCACCTAGATAAGTATTATAGTTGTCAGATATACATACATTCTAGATCCCAAAGATTAGATATGTTAGCACCTCAAGAGTCCTGATCTAATTAGATATGACCACCAGTATTTTTATATACCAAGTGGTCCATTTGAATAGATAAGACTGATAGGTTAGTCCTAGACCCATTGTCTTCAGTCGTCAAAAGTACTTAATGATTTCATGAAAAATAAGAAACACATGGAAAATATGAACACATCTCAGATTTTATGAGGGCCAAATCTAGGCATGTACATGTTGCACTCTCTACATTTATTAGCTCACATGAGTGGAACTCATGATCTTTGATACCTAGATAGGTCCCATCACATACAACCAATCTAATTAAGGCCTGTTCACAAATATTATACATAAATATAAAATAAAAATGTTTAAATATTGACATCGATCCCATGAACTCATGTCTAGTAAATAATTTAGATGATGTGAGCCTCCAATTTTCCATTACTATATGGAAATTATCATGTTTATCCCTTTAAGGTCCCATCCAAATTGAGTGATCACTCAACATTATCAATTTTCTATGTATGTATGTATTCAAATTATTTAGATCCCTCTACCTAGAATTACTTCTAGATCTCAAAGTACATTCATATTACGACCTACATGCAAAAGAGAACACAATTCAACAATGGACTCCTCAACCTCAAATCCTATGCCAGAGAAAGAATTTTGAGATACTACATTTTTATAATCCACATCATAATGTATAAGCTCATTATAATGAAATATGAACAAGATGATTGAAGATATACAAAATATATAATCTTGAAACCTTCGATGAGGTGGTGCACACTGTTATTCAATTTTGATCAATAATTTATATGAGGTGAGTAACATCATCCACATGAAAAATTATTATGTCCCTCTGCTCAGCATCATCCTTGAAGGGAAACAAGTCTCAGATTTAGGGGGCCTTATCACCTTTAATATATCTTGAATAAGCCCAATAGAGTTTAAGCTTGGGTAACTTATACATAAGTCATATGTGTTCAATGTTAGGTCTACGCCACCCTATATTTATAAAGAATATCCATCATTTAATGGTTTTAAACAAGGTCCCTAGTGTATTTAGATGTTTTCTAGGCTATACATTCATCATTACAGGTACAACATCTTAAAACCACATCATCACTAATTGATACATATGAACATTTCAAGTTTATTTATCTCAAAACCACATATTATATAATATAAAACATGTAACCAAAGACCAAAATATCAAATATAAGAAAAACATGTACCTTACCTATCATACTACTTTCTTATCTTACTATCCCAATTACATAGTAAGGTATAGAACTCTATAGTATTGATAAACATAAAGTGTTATCTATCTTATTTTTTATCTTGAAATTTTTACGTCCATGTTGTGGACAGGACTAGTTCCATGTCAAAAACCCACACTTGAGATGAGGTAGGAATGGATGGAGTGGTTGATGATTGTCTCATTTGTGATGGAGGGGTAGATAAAGGAGGTGCACGGAATGGAGGATTAACCATATGTTCATAAGAGATCTTAATTTTACACAAAATTTAAACAATGTATTTGAATACATTATGGGAATCTTGAATAATTGTAACAATAAAAAATTCTTGTTATACTTTTAATTGGGACCTCAAAATGCACCTATCAAATTAGATGCATTGAGTGACCTTGGAAAAAAATTAGAGGAATTTATTCATCACATTTTAGGAATTTTTTTGGGATAATACAAGGCATGATTAACAAGTATTGGGCTCTATTAGATGGCATTATTGAAATATATATCCAAGAGATGTAGTTACACCAAGTACTCAATTCTTATTTCTACTTACACAAGATTATATATACTATATAGTCCAATTCAACAGGTTTTCCACTTAAACAAATTAGTTCAAAATTTATAAATAAAAGGTTTTGGTCAATGATATGAAAGAAAAAACAAAAGGGTAAGGTATGTAAGATAAGATTTTAGGTAAGTAGGATAATATAATACTATAGTAAGGTATATCTTTTCCCTACAATAATAAATACCAAATTTGGCTTTCTGATTTCATTGAAAAATGACACGTACACATTATATCACACATATGTGTTATTTAACATGTATGCATTATTTTAATTTGAATTCAAAATTGAGCCTCTAGGCTAAAAAATGGATTGGATTTTTGAGCCAAAGGCTTGTGACTATGCATCTACAGTTGAGATCAAGAGTTTTGATAGAAAACAACAAATTTCAACTTCAATTGCCAAATATTCTATGGATTTAAACATAAAAATTTAAAAAATTATTACCGTAATGATGAGCATACTATCCTCATTTGAAATATATGATTTTATATGTCTTGGGATATTTTAAGGGTTTAAACTATATTTATTTCTAACTACACCTTTTTTATGCCACTATATGATGCACATATACATGCCTATTCATGTCTATATAAAAAAAAATCGTTGATCCAAGTGTAAAAAAAATTATATGGTAACAAACTAGGCCTAATTTTGCACACATAAAAAAAAACAAAATTCATTTTTCAGATAGTTAGGGGGGCCTCAAGGCCAGCTATCCATTTTTTGTCAATTTTCAGGATCTACTTAATTGTAAAATTAATAAAAAAATATTCAATTAAAAAATATTAAAACAAAAATTGTAACAAACTAGAATGTCTTATCTAAATATTAAACAAAGGGTTTCAAACAATATTTAATGATGGTCAAAAAATTGTAGGTTGCATGACCATCTATCTACTATGTTTTCTTAAAAGAATGGAGGTATTCTTCAGATTTTAGATGTTTGAGCTATGTATACTTAACCATTTTTTTAAACAAATATTATTTTGGAAACAAGACTCAAAATTCTATAATTCATGTTTCTATGCCATATTCAAATTTTGAGTGTAGCTATCTCAAATTATGTATAGAAGTTTAAATTTCCAAAATTTTGGAAAAATTATGACCATGGGTAGGCCCTTTTTTGTCTCCTAAATGTGTGCACTTACCCTTAATTTTCACCCTTTTAATTCTTTGATCAATCCAATATACACATTGTAAGTGAAAAGAAGTTGGTAATTATAATTACTTCCATTTAACATCTAGAAATCTTTTCTAGATATAGAAAATCGTTCATAGTGTCAATTATATAACAAATACATAACTTTGTTTTTCATCAATAGCCATAGCACATGTGAATATTGAAAAATGAGCCAAAAAAATAATGTGTTATTGATATATGTAAGACATTAAAATAGGTTGTTAGATTGTCATCTCTGAAATTTACAATAGTCATTTATTCTGGAAACTAGTACACTATATTTGTAAATTGAAGGTATATACATTATCATATATCTATAGTTGTTTTTTTTTCATAAAAATAATGGACTTAAATTTTAAAAAACATAATAAGATACCAATGAAATATTTAATAAACTAATAATTGTAGACAGTTATGAACCATAAAATAGACAAAGTATAATAACATTAACCATGCTTTCGTTAAACATCACCTTTTACATAGTGTAGCATTTTACTACATTATTAGTGATTGTATATTCGATACATTCCACATTATATTACATTTTCAATATACACCCTTAGAATTAATAATTGGGATCATCAACCATTTATTAAATCAATTGCATATCACTAATTTAATTACAATTAAATCATATGTACTATAATTAGATCCTTCTAAACTATGCATATTACATCGAATAAATGATACTGAAACATATTTCTATAGTATTTGATTATCTGCATCCCCTGCTTCCCTTGACAATGAATATGGTTTATGGGGAGACATTTTTATATACATTGGCTAGTTATATGGCTCAATATATAAATTGCATATGTTCCTTTACAACAAAAAAATTTACTTTAAATTTAATGAATAATGTTAAGAAAATCCATACTTGAAATTATTTTAGAATACAAATCCTATTTGTGGACATTATGAGACACTATATTTTAAAAAAATTCAATACATTGTGCCATCGACACATATTCAAATGTCTAATATGTACAAACAATTGGAGCCATATTGGATAACCATTTCACCAAAACTAAAGATCAATAACTTTTATAGGCATTTTATGTGCAGTTTTGATTGTGGTGAGAGCTTGTTCAATTCAATTTTCCAATTGGAAACTTTTTAATTTTATATATAATATCTATTTCAATATCTTGCATAATCATTTATCAATGCAACATTATACAAGAATAAAAAATATCTATATTGTATAGAAACAAAATGAGGGCCCAACTTAATACAAAACATGAGTGAAATTTCAAGATGGTAGACATATATTGTAAACTTAGGAAATCTTTTCAATGAAAGCAAAACTAAAGGAGGAGATTTTTTATTTGAGTGGATATTCATATTTCATGATGTAATTATTCATCTTTGGTCATATTCTACTGCATGTATAGCAAATATGTATATGGGATCTTTGGAACTCACAAATAGTTATAACATAATCTTGTTTAAAACAAATACAAACCATATTATCTGAGTCATTGACCAAGAGTTATAAAAATGTAAAAAAATATTCCTAACTACAATATAAAATAAATAACATTAAAAAAGATAAATACAATACCTTCTTGTGCTTCTAAACAAATTAAAAAAATATGGAAAAATACATGAAGATAATATATACAAGACATTCAAGAGAACATAAGAAATGCATTGAGTAATACATTAGTAACATCTTTTAGTGTCTTGAAACACATTGCATGGAACAAAGGAAGTAATGTAAAAAAAATGATCATAAACTAAATAAAAAGATGCACAAAAACATACATGTCTAGTGTGCAACCAATTGCACATCAACTATAACATTACAAATTTTAAGAAATCAAAAAAAGAAACATATATGAAATTGATAGAGACAAATGAAATATCAATATAAAATATATGTAATACATGTAATAATTCACTAAAGATATGATTATTTCAAACTTTTCATCTCTTATACACATCTAGTTGAACATGCCTTTGACATGTGTCAAAATGCTAACAGATCAAGAAGAGCTTCTTATTTCATTATGAATTACTTGTACTCATATCAGGAAACTAAGATACAAAAAATGTAGATTGGATTAATGGGGTAATCACAATATGCCATTGAACACTGACATAATACAAAAAAACATTATCACACTCGACAAATAAAATATCAATAATCGATTTTGAACTAAAAATAAAATTAGAATACAAAAACACATACTCAAAATGAAGGCTTCATCCAAACATAATTATGTTTTCTTTAAAATATTTATGAAAAATAAATTGTATCAACCATAAAATTTAAAATTATAAACCATTGGAAACAATTATTACATACTAATAGCAACATGAAACGATACATAACAGAGACTTTAACAAGTAGAAAATAATAAGTGAATAAGATAATGCTCCTAATCTAACCATGCTACATGTATTTATAGAGTTGATATAGATTCATGATCTCTAAGATAAAATTATTTAACTTTCACCAACAAATTTCCAACAACCACTTGAAATTTTTAAAGACAAGTATGAAGAGGAAATTAACTCCCTGACCCTTTTTTAAGGTAAGCCATGAAACAAAAACATAACAACTAGATTTTCATATGATAAAATTGTTCAATATGAATTTCAACATATGAATCACTTATTTTCATATCATATCACAAATCATTTTCAAGGTGATGAAAATTATAATTGACCAGGTGATAGTGATGTTGTGCATGAGAATAGAAAAGGGAAATTAAAAGGAAGAAAACTTCTATCAAAATATGTCAAGTATAGAGTGAATCTATAAAAAATATTTAAATTTGATATCGAATATATTGCCTTCAATAAAAACAAAGATCACCATATTATTTTAACAAATATGTAAAAACACTTTTGCAATGATTTATCAATAGGGCTGATAACATTTTTTGTTACATTTTCAAATTTCAAATTTTATTGGGAACCACATACAAATGCATTATCTAAATTACATAATAATCATTTGAAGTAATATGAAATAAACAAATCCAACATATTTAATACAGATGATCATGTATTTTTATCTCAAAATATCTTGTTACATGTACATGATACTATACATAGAATAAAGGTGATGCTAACAATGATATACAAAGATGAATCTATGTTACATGTACACATGATACTATACATAGAATAAAGGCGATGCTAACCATGATATAAAAGTTGAATAATTTTTGGGTGATTATAAGATAATTTATCAGTCACAAAATTTCACAATTGAGGAAGTCAACACTTGTATTTTATGTTATGGATAAAATTTGCATTGATTTATGATAAGGACAAAATTTTAGACATTATGACCTTTATCGATAATTACATAACTTGCAATGGAAATATATTTGATTCAAACCTAGTAAAATTACATGAACCCTATCATGCTAGAAGATGTAAGAAAAATTAAAAACACATTTTAGATATAATTTCCATGTTCCACCAATGCCAAGAGTAGTTATCCTTGTACCATGTGCAAAGGAAAATAACTTGACCATAAAAAATTCAATGCATATCTATGCTAGTTTGGAAAACATGTTCTATGAACATTGTACAACATTTGATAATTTTTTAGCATAATTGAAAATAAATGAAAGTGAATACATAGACTCCATACAAATCACACTTACACAACCAACAATTTTATTAAATCTAAATCTATCACATGCATGGACAAATAACTTTTACAAAAAAATGTCACTTATGGAAATCAAATACATATACATAATTTATGCTCAATGCTTATGCTATATCAACTTACTGTATGTCCTAAATGACAAAAGTGTTTGAGTGAATTCACAAGCAACACCAACTGACGAATATAAATTTTATTCAGATAATATGTAACCTTAGAAACACATTGTATAATAGACAAAAAATGTTTGCTTAATAAGTTATTCACATAGTTTTTTAATCACAATTGAATAATTACTCTAGAAAATGTATATTTATAAACACAAGTCCATTATACAAGCACACATTCATTTTAAAGACTTCAACACTTTTGGCCCATCAACCTGATGAATTAGAATATGTTATGTGAAAATATATAATATATTTATACGCTCAATGCCCAGAAGCACTGGCCCAAGTTTTTATGATCGAATTAGTCTCTGAATATAGGGAAAATGGTAAAAAAGTTCCATACAAAACATAAACCCCATGTTATAAGATACATCAAGTACAATAAACATATGAATATTGAAAATCATTACAAAGAAATGTTAATAATATGAAGAATGGTTTTAAGACATGGAGTTTTTCATACGTTTTCCATGAAAAAGACATCTTTTAGAATGAATCCATATATATTTATTATAGAAGCTCTGATTGGGGTGACATCAATAAAATTGTTACCAATGTTGATTTTGATAATAACAATGCCTAACCAACAAATTTGAATACTGAAGACAATGATATGAAATATGATTCACAATGTTTTTAATAATTAGGTAAAAATATATATGAAATAATGCCTTTTTGAAATAGGAAAACACCCATTTCTTTCTAATGACAACGACTATTACAAACTAAGAATATATTTGAATAAAGAATAATAAGAAATCATAAAATACATAAAAATTAAAAAATATAAAAAATGTCACCACCAATTTACTTATTTTTAATAGGAGGCATAGGCACTAGTAAGATCTTCATAGAAAAATTGATATATGATATGTTGATACGTTTATATAACAAGTCCATTGATAGTGATCCATTTAAGACAAAAGGATTGATACTATCATACAATGAAAAAATAACATACAATGTTAGAGGAGTAATCTTTCATTATGCATTCCATTTTCCTTCTAACATATCTAAAATTATTCCACTTATTTATGAAATGCTTGACTCATTATGAAATCATTACATCCTTCACGTATCCTTTTCATAAATTATATATTGCTACTAGGATCATGGTTCTTGTATTCAAAAGATAAAAGGATCAAATATATAATGCATTTCTTATAACATACTTGAAAATTTAGATATGATTTTGTGTGGAGACTTTTATCAAGTGCATTATGTACATGATTATTTGATCTTTGAATAACCAAAAATAAATGATGAACTTATTCCATATGAATTTTGGTAAAAGCATTTAGAAAATTATGAATTGTCAATAATAATGTGGCAAAGTAACAAGGACTTCATAGTAACTCTTAATCAATTCCGTATAGCATCTCAAAAATATAGTAACATTGCCTATATCAATAAGAGTTGTTTAGGACCAACCCCTAGAAGTCCAAGATTCTCTTATGACTTTTACAAAAATGATGATGTGAAAAAACATGATGCTAAAATGCTATTGATTCTTCAGCAAATAGTATCACTGTCCATGCCCTTGATGAACAAGAAATTATATATGAAGGAAAATAACTGTCATCACTCCTTTATGCTTCTTCATATCATTGTCTTGAAACCTAAGATGCTATTTGAAATATATTTTGGTAATTATGACATTCAAGGTGTTTTTGTCAATGTCTTGGATGAGACATTTAAAATGCACGTAATTAAAAATGATATGGATGTACTATGGATTAAATTCATTGATCCACAAACTAACCATTTCCAAAGCAAAAAATTAGCTCACGCATATCATACTTTCATTCTAAAAGTTTGGACATCCATCTTACATGGTGATAAATTTATATAAAACACATTTAATAATGACACTAGAATAATTCAAAATCAATTTCCAATATAGATTTCATGTGCATAAACAATACATAGATCTCAAGGACTCATAATGGATGGGATTTCATTTAACCCATCTAAAATCACACAACATGGGCTAGTGTATATGGCATTGTCACACATGAAATATGTTGGGTCATGGTACTTAGTATCCCTTTTAACAATGAAAAATTTTAATGTTAAGGAAAATATAACTATAGAAATATTATGCCTATAGACCAATTCAAAATGGAAACTAGAAAAAAAATATACATGATTTAAATACTAGTAATCATATTCTCTTCTCCTCACTAAATACAATAAGCTTACATGCACATATGCAATATGTACTCCATGAACATGATGCATTGGACTACAATGGAAATGTTCTAGTAAATTTCTTGATATGATATTTTTATTAAAAAATGACATTTTTATTTCAAGAACAATGCAATACCATAAGAGAAATGTTGAAGAAATCAAAACAATTATCATAAAAGGTATCCACCAAACTATAATTTCAATTTATATGTAGCATCGAATGCATTGATATTACATATCATATTTTTTTATCAAAGACATATTTATAAATGCACATAGAACACAAAATATAATTATATTATATTACTTTAATGTTGACATTATAAAGCAACATATAAACTCAAAAATAATCAAACAACACATGACAACCCATAAAATGTAATTTGATCTAGAAAAAAAGATGTGTCATCCATGATTATTATTGATCACGTACGGTTGAAAATTGAAACACAAAATCAACAAGTTTTTAAAGTAGATTGTTATTAGAGTGATCATGACATTGTTTATTTAGCCTTTTGTAACACACATCCTCATTAATCTAAAATATAAAAAAAGATAAAATTCATGTAATGGCATCTTTTTACAAATTATTTAACCATGTTTTCAATGTCAAGTTACATTTGCATACACATAAAGATCTTACCACTCTATTTATTCTTCTGATTCCATTACACAATCAAAAGTAACATTAAGATGTAAATTTGAAAAAATTGAAGATAATCAAACACCACCGGAAGAAGAAAAAAATTAAGCACTAAAAACACTACACTACTTTCCAAACTCCATCTCTTTTTACCTATATGCACTCATATCACACATTATTTTTACAAAGACACACTAACTTATTATGATTTTCTATTGATTGATGATCTAAATAGCTACAAAACATGAAATGATTATGAAGATGATGTCCTTGTCACATACAAAACTTTTCCATAGAGACAACATAACAAGTAATTGATATGTGAAGATATCATAGATGGTTAAGGTGAAGTGACTATTACTCTTAACATTCCTGATAGCCTTGTCTGCATACATGAACAAAAAGTTCATCTTAGAAAAATAATATGTGATTTGCATTTTAATATATCTCCAAAAATAAATTATGTTCATGGGAATTGCAACACAATACTATTGTTAAATGCATCTAGTCTAATGGAGATCATACCACTTATCTATATAGAATATAATTTTATCCAAATTCCATTATCCATCAACTAGAAACTAGCACAGATGCCTATGGAACTTCCATGATGGTCATAATTATCATATGTGCCTAAAAAACTAGAATGCAACTAGTAAATTGTAAATACTGATGGAAATATTGAACATGACATTGTGAAGATATGCTTCTTCTCTTTCATATACTTGACATGCTCAATTCTCTATTTCCACATTAGAAAATATAAACTAGTCTCCTGACTTTCAATCTTTAGCTATATGGAAATTTTGAGCCTCTATTCAATACAGTTCAACAAAAAAATATAAGTTAAATAATTTCTAATTTATTGTTCAAAAATATCTTCAGGCATCTTCATCCAAATATGATGTGGACTTATTTTTTAATTAAACTCTCTTGTGATGTGTATTGCTATCGATTTTTAGCCAAATATATAATTGAGTCTGTGATCTACAAAATTTGATATTGTCCATGGGCATGGCTGGGCCACACAATGCACTGTAGGCATCTGATAATTTTGTCAATTTGTTCCTTTTAGTCCCACACTTGTGTTACCCCAGAATGCCAACAATATTAGTGTTTTAGCTCATAACTCATTAGTAATGGTAATCATTAACATCACTACACTTGATAATGATGAAGTTGTTGTTACCAACTATTTTAATAGTTCAAATGACACCATCTTCTTACATTGTATAATAATATACACTTCCATTATTTGTAGGTTAGAAACATTCTAGTTGAAACATAATCAATGAGTACATAGGCACCAAAGATCTAATCTCTTAGACTATACAAAACCTAACAAAATACAACTTTGTTATTTTAATTCTACATTGGTTTCCATCTCTTTTTCGCTTTCTTTTTGTTCTTTCAAAAATTTCATGTTCTTTTTCTCTATCATTCTTAAATCATTTCCGCACATAACCTTCTTAAACCAATTCAATTAGGATATCCATTAAGTCTCCCCTAACCCCAAATCACATTCACTAATGACATAGCGTGTACATATAATTATAGCAATGTGGCAAGCTCAAAATAATCTTTCAAATGGTTCACCATCATAAAAGAAAACTCCATTAACAAATGATATCAAATCTATAACTTTAGATGATTTACCATCATAAATACACTAGTTGTTGCCCCAAAGATGAAAGAAAAGTCAGAGGAATTGGACTTTTGTTTTTGTTATTATATCTAGTAAGTGTTTTCTTTTTCATTGATGGAATATATTCTCCTTTTATGTATTATATTGTGATAGACTACCTTTATCGTTTGCTACTCTAACAACACTCTATTATTAATGTACAATAAATCAACCAAAATGCCAAAATTTAAATAGTATTAATAAATTTGAAACTCAATCATGCAGGGACTAATACAAAAATTCTCACACCAAAGAAATTCTCACATCATATTATGCTTACCAAGTGTTTTCTTTTATTTTGTGAGGTATATTCTCCTTTTAATCAAAATTTAACCACTACATTCACTCCCACCTAGGACCAATCATCAAGCAATGATCTTTTCTATTAAGTGACAAGACAAAAAAATAAAGGGATTCAATCTATAAGCTCATTTGATATAGTGTATGTCAAACTTAGAGTCTTTGTCAATAGAAGATGGCACCATCGTGAGAGCTATAAACTACTTTATAGTGTATGATTTCACAGAAAATATCATGTCAATAAAAAGGATAATAAAAGAAACTAATCTAAAATATCACATTATCTAAGAGTCCATTGTTCAATATTAAATTATCTCTCATCTTTAAATCTCATTATTGATTATTACTATAATGTCACATTGTTAATTTTTATACCATCTTTTAAGCTTGCCACAGTTAAGGTGATCTGGGCTAATTCATATGTGAAATATTATTTGTTAATTCAACTATAGACATAGGAAACTTACTTGATCATTTTTTTATAATTTTGCTTGTACATAAATAATAAATGAGTATGCAATATAAAAAATCTTATAAAATTTATTATTCACTAATATATCACTATTTTTGGACTATATATATATTAAAGTAATATCTACAATTTCCATATCAATATGAATATTTCACAAATCAAATGATATTAAAATATTTATCAATTTTTAACTTTGTCAACAAATAAGGTGATCTTTCTGGGTAATGTAAAAGTATAAAAAATAGTAATGAAATGGCTTCTACACCTTCCATGCTATTGTTTATTGTTATACGTGGCATGCAATTGGTTAGGTGGCTAAGGGAGGATGCACAACATGCAGGGAGGTTGTGGCTTTTTTTGGGTTTTGGTTTAGTTTGTTGTTGAATAGGCAAATTACACTACAAAATTGAACATAAAACAATTGTAGAAATCCTATGCATCAGATATAAGTATACCAAAAAAATTAGAGATGCGGTTTATTATAATAGTAGATAACCCAAATGTTATCTCATTAGGATTTTGGTTTGATGTTCATCCTACCTTTCCATCTTCAATTTCAATCAAATTTCCATACTGACAACATTTTCAATTGATATATAACTATTTTTTAGTTTAGTATTCATAAAATATAACTAGTTTTTTTAACAAACTATTTCGCCATTTTATTTAATATAAACTAAACAAATATTATATTATATAATATATACCTTAATATATATTCGACTATATAATATTATATTACATAGTATATTATATTAATTTAATATGTCAATATAGTATGTTTTTAATAATATTGGATATAAATATTATTAAAATGAATTAATATTTTATGTAGTAGTACCTTACTAATAAGAATTTCACATTTAAAAGCATCCATAGAAGGTCACCTTCCTACATGGTATATCTTCCTATGCCACGTAGCATATAAAATATGTGTATGCACTAAACAATGCCATATGCTCTGCGTCAATACAAATTGCCATCTTTTCCCCATGATATACAAAGTCCTCTTCATCTTTAACTAAGCTAGCTATCATGTTAGCAACTAAGGCTATGTTTCTTCCTTTCTATTTTAATGTGAAGCCTTGGGATCTACACTACATCAAAAAGGGAGTGTATGTTGAAGCATTTTATGATTTTAAAACTAAGGGCAGGTATCTAAACCACCTTGAGAAGTGTAAAAATGCCCTACACTCTGCTTCATGGTTCTCTAGCTTTGAGTTCTCCTAGAAATATTTCTTACTAAGATCACATAATGTGTTTTTTTATTGCTCAAGATTCATTACTATCTTTTGTTTTATTGAAAAAATGATTAATTTTAGCATATCAAGGTTAATTTGTCATAAAATTATTGTTTTCCTTTGCATTTGTTTAGCCCTCTACATAAGAAATTTGTTTTATCCATGATACAAGAGGTAGAAAGGAGAAAACATTTAGATATTCTGAAAGATAAGGTGAGACTTGGTAAACTTATGGGAGAAAATGAAAGCATATGCTGATAGAATAGTGAGTAGAATGATGAAGAGGAAAACATCTAGATCATTGGCATCTTTATAATGGGTGGATCATGTTTTCTGTCTGATGTTAGAGAGGCATCTACCAAATGGGAGATGCCTTCCTTGTAATCTAATATCCTAAAAGATATGTTAAAATTAGATACCACTATTTAGAGTATATATGAGGGAAGAATTGATTCTAGATATCATTTGGAAATAAATAGTTTTTCATGCTTTCTTATTGTGGTAGATGATATCAGTGACTTGGAATTTTCTAAATTCCTAACATGTCTCAAGGATAGTGTTAGTGTAAAATAAAAACCAATAAAATATGAGGGATACATTAGAAGGCGTGAAGGAGAAGCAGTAGAGCATGGCAGGAGATACACAGAGTTGCATAAGGTCTTGGTATATTTTGTTTTAAAACTTAATGTCTTTTCTATATTTTATGTGGTTTTATATGTTATACAAGAGAAGGTGTAAAAATTAATGGTCCACCATTTAATATACAATTGATAGCATTATTTATTTGATTCTTGGTTTAATAACTACCAAATATTGGCATGGTAGTGACACTCCAAGTGGTATGGTCTGTGTAAAACACATATATCTCAGAGGATGAGTTATGTTGAATATGAATATATTTTTAAATTTTCAAACATCTAAATTATTAAAAATAATCTAATTAACTAACATAATTAATTATAAAAAAGGAAGGTGAAGCATATAATGCCCAACATAAATAGGTTAATGCCAAAATTTTGAGTTGATCATACAACCCCTGTTGACCTATCAATCATGACACGTATTAAAGTCATACATTTGTGGGTAGTTTCAAGAATCATCCACACAATAAACCTTTTCCATCAAGAAAATTTGTGTTTTTTCAGCTACAGGTTGGGTTTTGGTAAATGGAACAAAAATTTCCAATGTTTAACTATGTGCTTTGAGCTTTGGTGAAGAAACATAAATTCACTGGTAAGTTTTTAAAAAAAATTAACTTCATTTTAAAACTCTAAAAAATGTGATTAGTATTGATTCCTTTAATCTTTTTTATAATCTATTTATTTAAAAAAAATTACATGGTGAAGGAAATCTTGCACTGATTTAGTGGGTGAAAATACTTGGGGGGCCTCTACATTGTATAATAATTGGGGTTCATGATTTATATGATGAAAGGTATTTGATTAAGATAATAAGTATAAACACATATGGAGATAAGCTATACAAAATACTTTCAAGTGGAAGGAAAATTTATCTGAACGAGCTCAACATTTTAAAAGGGTTGGATCACCGTAAAAGTCTTGTTCCTCTTGATATAAATTACAATTCTATTGTATATTTATAGTAATATTAAGAACTCACCTCCTCCTTTTGAATTTACAAGGTTTAAATATTGAAATGGGGATATAATCATTAAGATGAACAATAACTAAACTCTTTTAATTAGAAACCTATCTCATAACACAAAGCTAAAATATGTGTTTGAGTTTGTTGAAGAAAAAATGAAAAATACCTGGTGCATTTCTCAGTCCTCACAGCATCAAACAAACCACATATGAGACAAATTTATGACTTAACCCATGGAAGGGGAAACAAAGCAGTAGGTTAACAGTTTTTGTAGTGGACGATTGCCATAGTTTTATGCATGTGTCCTCTTCAGCATACTCCATGGGAACACAAAATGTTTCTACCATATTTTCCAACTACCAACCATTCAACATGTTACGATCATTATATACAACCATCATCTAACTCCCTATGTCAGCATGTAAATGGTAGAAAATAACATCTTATTTTTTGTCTCATGTGAAATTAATCTAAGGGCTTCACCCCACTATATAAAACTTTGGATAATTACTAACGACAGAAGCCCTTAGATTTTATCCATGTTACAATCCATTACCACCACATCCTCAATAGTCCCATAAATTATTAAGGACCATTCCACACAGGATGAGTTTAATTAGTGCACAAAAACATAATATGCATTGATGTCACAATCATTTCCAACTTTTTATTGACTTTCTTTCATAGTATTTAATTGAGAGGGAAAACTCTACTAATGATGAGAAGTAAATAGGGTTGGATGGATGGTGGGACCATCACCAACAAATTCCATCTCTTTATTTTTCACTTATAACACAATTTTTTTTTATGTCTAGCGCTTTAATTTTTGTAGCTTGACCTATCAGCATGTTCATAATTGAAATTCCCTCCAACAATAATGGATGATGTAAAGGTTAGAACATGTTACATGTTTAAACTAACATAGCATCATACAACCATAAAATTTACTATGAAAGCTAATAAAAATATCATAACCTTATTTTGTTGTGTATATATTTTATTTCAAACTTTGGTTTTAGACACTAATTTTTTCAATTCCTTATGGATCAATTTACATTTTGGTTAGTTACCTAAATTATATTAACTTTGATTCTGAAATGTTTTAAAATATTGTCTAAATAATGATATATGCCAACTTGTTACCAAAATGTCAATAGAATTTATAATACATTTATCATTTTAAAATTACATATATATATATATATATATATATATATATATATATATATATATATATATATATATATATATATATATATATATATATATATATATATATATATATATATATATAATACAAACAATTATATATGCTAACTTGTTCCTAAAATAACAATAGATTTTATATTGGTATAAATATCTTAAATACATATATGTTGAATTCCAATAAGTATAAACTCTGAGTGTCTTTATTAAATTTTGGGTTGGTGTATCATATAGGCATCTTGAATTTTATATCTTGTGGCATTTAAGATATATGCATTTAAGAAATCTAAGGTAGTATCACTTATTATTGTGTAAGGTAAAATTAAATATTTATCATTCATGAAAACACATTTAATATAAATAATTGTTTATTTAGTTTAATTTCATTTAATACAATACTGAAATGATCAAACTTGTCTTTTGGTAACAAAGGTCAAACATTGTTTTTTTCTAAGTCCTATATTAATTGGGTCTTTATTTAGTGTTAAACTCTATGATTTGTATATTGTAAATCCCCATGCCAAATTCAAAGTAAATTAACATAAATGACCCATTTCAATAGGGGTGATTGGAATTATATTTGTAGTTACATCAACAAAGTGAATACCTATATCATTATCGTATTGAACCATTGCATATGTATTTAGTTCAAGGGTTGTCACTCCTAGTTTGTAGACAGTGGTTCAATTCGAGTGTACCATTAACAAGTCTTGTTTACATCCATGAGTTTTTAGTTAGTGTCACCCTTGTGCCATTAGAAATCATTAAGTTAATTTATAATTTTTCATCATCTAATCTTGTAATTTTATTACATTATCCTCTAGTTTCAATGCTTTATGCAATGAGGTCGTTAAATAAATTCAACTATCTCTTATTATATTCATGTGCATTGTAATTTGTTGAAAATAAATGTATATGTCAATTAAACTCTTTGTTTTCAATTTTTTCAAGTGAAGCATCAATTTTACTCATCACAAACTACCAATATTCAATGATTGGATGATAATATCTTATATTTGTTAGAAGTTTTTAAAACCATTCTTTTTCTTCAATTTGACCTTATTTTTTGAAAACATTATCTAGTCTAATATTTATATCAAAGTATATATTTTGTTAATATCATTTATGTTTTATCATAAACACTTCATGATGATGAATCATAGATGGTGATTTGTAACATGCCTATAAAAAAACATGCACACAGTTACAATCGCATAAATCAGTTAATCACTATCCTTTGTTTCCTACTGAGGATTTCATAACAAAAAATAGACTTCATTTTTTCCATATAAAAGAAAACATTTTATTTTACCGTGCTTATGAATTTAAGATTTTTTTTTCATTTTTCCTTCACCCAAGTTTTTTGTATTCCCATGTTCTTGCTTATGAATATCGCTTCATCCCAACATATCAATCTCAGAAACATTTAGAAATTTCCATTGGTGTAGGCTTAATATGATATCTCACTCATGTTTAATTATCTTTTTTTTTAGGTGTCCACATTTTCATCCAAATATTTCTCATTGAATGTCATTATTTTTTGAATAACCCACACTATAAAATTAAATCAATTTTTTTTCACCACTATAAAACTGACTCAATTTTTTTTCACAATGTATCCCTCTTAGAGAAGGTCAAAAAAAAAATTGTAATAGAGCTTCACATTATGCACATAATAATTATATATTTTTATCACCCCCATTACAAGTAATCTCTATCGATGAGCAATCATGGATTTTTTCCATATTTTAAAGATGGATATAGACCAAGATGTTTGGATGCATTTCCAAATAAAAAATCTCTTTTTTATCCTTTTCAATTTCTCCTTAGTGGAATAATACTTAGGGATAAGCCAAAAAATAAATATTTGAATATATAGTTCAATGGAATTTATTACCTAATATTTAGATCATTTTGGTGCTAGCAGGTAGGGTGATACGCTAAACTATCCCCCTCCTACTACACCATAAGTGGATTTTTTCGCACATGTGACATCTTATGCTTTAATTATTTTGCATTTACAATTAATAGTCTTTTGTGTCATGTTATTGAGACACTTATTTTCTTGGTTAGTTGTTTATTTTTCATGTTAAAACTTTGTGTTATTTATCATTACATTACATTTTAGATGTGTGATCACTTACTACATATAATTTTTGTTGTGTGATTTAGTTATATTAAATTTATAATATACATATCTACATGTTTTTAATTATAAAATATTCTCAATAAAATATTTATAAAAAAAACAAAATTTTAACATCCTCTATGAGGTTTTTATGTCATCCTTGCTTTGTTTTGATTTCCCACCTTTCATGCTTCTCACATTGCATCTAATTTACTGCACTTGTTTTACACCCTTTGGGTTGTTTATTGATACATAATGGCCTTCACCTAATTTTTTCTAATTTTTTTTACAAGCAATGGGAAGGATGGCACTCAACGGACCCATAAAATTAGTGCCAAAAGTTTACAATAAGGTTTAACTTATGACTCTTCCTCTCAGCTTGATATCTAATTATAGCCTTATGCTATAGATAATTTATATAAGTGGTATAAAAATTATTTTATTAGAGATTAATTTCTTGGTTTCATTCCCTCAGAGGAATCCCTTAGTTCTTACATTTGACACCGGTGGGAACTCTTGGATGTCTATGTCACTGATGTTTGAAACCTCACAAAGAATTTTTTTCTTTTCTCATTTAAGGCATAGTCCCAAATCCAATCCCTTTTTTCTAAATAATTTTTTTGGATTATGATGAACACTCTCTTGGTCTTGTCCCCATGGACCTATAACTTTAAATTTACTTACCAAGTTTCCCTTTGGTTGTTGGTCTAGATGAGATCCTTAGCCTACCACTTCCTATATGGGCCTTTGTCAAGGAAAATTTTCAAACCCATAGAGCATGTGTTTTATCATGAAAAAATTATTTTATTTCCCCACATCTCAATAATCATGTATACATTAAGGTTAACTTGACAAAATATTTTTAAAAAACATTGATATTCAAATTAACATTGAATGTTGGTCATAAAAAGTTATGCATTTTAGTATTCCAAACACTTTTTTTCATTTTCAATTTCCAAACCATCATATTAAATAATTCCATCTCATGGGGAGATAAAATCTCACTATTGAACAACTGTACTCTTAGAATCCAAATGTGGTAGAGAATACTTAATGGTTGGATGTTAATTACCAAAAAAAAACTATCAGTAGTATCAAAAATTCCCAAACCATACATGCACCTTCTCTACTAAAACCCTCTTTTAAGGTATGTAAAATATATCTCCCCAAGCCTCTCAATGTTTCAATGGCCTCGAAGATCCATGTTTCATATGTTACTCAACCTCAAATGAGTTCATCTACTATTGGGACATCCTCTTAAAGCAATCCTAACTCTAAGTGGTGTTGACTCTCCTTGAGAGGATAGTGGAGCTAAGTAATGCTCCATATCACTTTTAGTATTTTGTTACCAAATCACTAAACTATTTTTGTAAATAATTTTACAACTCTTGAAGATATAGAATATCGTCAGGGGAAAGTTCATGTAGATGTATTGTTCCCCTTACACATGGAGAGGGGGCTTTGTTGTTCCACAAGATGTTTAGTCTCCCACTTCACCTCATCCCTCACATTAAACTTGTTTCAATGATATTTTTATTTCATTTCCACTCTAAATATGACTCACACTACTAATTATCACCTATTCTAGATTTATTTATTTTTCAAAGATGTCACAATTCTTTGTTGGAATACATTCAATGTTCATAAATGTTGTATAGATGTTACTACATCATCATTGTTCATAAATTGGATTATTTTAGAATTCAAAATGTTTACTATCTATTGGTTTAAATCATAAGTGTGAGAAGATGATGGGCCAAAAAGTGGACATTTTCATAAACTAATTGTAAATGCATCTGACATTATTAAAATATTATGTATGCATTTTTTGATCTAGGCTTGGTAAATATCAAGCCTATAACATGTGTATGTGCAATATTATGTGGTATTATTAAAATTATGCATACATGTTTGATTTAGTCTTTTAAACTACCAATCTTATAACACGTGCCTGTTATAACTTGTATGTGATACTAATACTATGTAAAAATAAGTGTTTACATGTTACTAAGAGTATGCAATGATGAAGGTTTAGAAATAAAAAAAGTAGAATGAATGAAGGGTACGTATTATTTACTAAAATAAATGTTAAACATAAGTAAATATTATAAATTAGGGTCACTATGTATCTTTTAAAATTAATCTCACAACTCTAATAGTTATGCTTTGGAACATAGTTTTTCAAAATCCAATCTGGTCAACACATATTCATTCACAGGATTTAATTATTGAACATAAGGATTTTAGGGCATCAATTTTTCAATTGATGTCCACATTTTTAGGTTTTGAGTCCTTATAGATTGGTTGTTGACATTTCTAGGTTTTCTAGTTTTGTCAAAATTAAATTTTACAAACCAACATACACCCAACTACCCCTTTATGATAATTTTACTTATGATTAGGGACCTTATAGTCCAAAAGTGACACATCAACATCATAATCATTTGTGACTAGTGTAAGAGAATCATCATTTTTTAAAATAATTTTATAAAATCCTTATGTAAATTATGAGAGTAAGAGAATAATCATTATTTTTGTGTAACAAGTTTTTTTATTATTAGTACCATAGGGGGAGTTGGATAGATGGTGGGGCCATGACTAACCAAGTGCATCTCTTTATTGTTCACTTATATTCATAACATGCCTCACATTTTTTTTATGTCTAGAGCTTTAATTTTTGTATTTTGACCTATTAGCATGTTCTAAATTGAAAAGCCCTCCAACAGTAATGAATGATGTAAAGGTTGGAGCATATTACATGTTTTAACTAACATAACATCATACAACCATAAAATTTACTCTAAAAACTATTAAGAATATCATAACCTTATTTTATTGTGTATATATTTTCTTTCATATTTTGGTTTGAGACATTAATTTTGTCATTTATTTATGGAATAATCTATGTTTTGGTTGTTTCCCTTAAAAATTATAATACCTTGATTTTGAAATGTTTCAAAATATTGTCTAAATAATGATATATGCCAACTTGTTACTAAAATGTCAATAGAATTTATAATACATTCATAATTTTAAAATTATATATCAATATGTAATATAAAATATATATTTATAAAATACAAACAATTATATATGCTTACTTATTACTAAAATAACAATAGAGTTTATATTGACTTAAATATCTTAAATACATATATGTTAAATTTCAAGAGGTATAAACTTTGAGTGCCTTTATTAAATTTTGGGTTGGTGTATCATATAGACATCTCGAATTCAATATCTCATAGCATTTAAGATATATGTATTTAGGAAATATGAGGTAGTAACACTTATTATTATGTAAGGTAAATTAAATATTTATCATTCATGAAAAAACATTTAATATAACTAATTTTTATATTTAGTTTAATTTCACTTAATATAATATTAAAATGATCAAACTTGTCTTTTGGTAACAAAGCTCAAATATTGTCTTTTTGGAAGACCTATATTAATTGGGGCTTTATTAAGTGTTAAATGTTATGATTTATAGATTATAAATCCCAATGCCAATTTCAAAGGCAATTGAAATAAATGAAACATTTCAATAGGGGTGATTGTAATTATAGTTGCAATTACATCAACAAAAACAATACCTATATAATTATAATATTGAACCATTACATATGTATGTGGTTCAAGGCTTGTCACTCCTAATTTGTAGACAGTGGTTCAATTTGAGTATACCTTTAACAATTCTTACTTACGTCCATGGCGTTTTAGTTAGTGTCACCCTTGCACCATTAGAAAAAAATTAGTCAATTTATAATAGCTCATCATCCATTCCTATAACTTTATTGCATTGTCCTCTAATTTCAATGCTTTATGCAATGAGGTCATTAAATAAATTCAATTATCTCTTATTATATTGATGCACATTGTCATTTGTTAAAAATAAATGTATATGTTCATTAAACTCCTTTTTTTGAATTATTTCAAGCGAATCACCAATTTTAATCATCAACAGCGACCAATATTCAATGGTTGGATGAGAATCTCTTACATTTATTACAAGTTTTTGAAACCATTGTTTTTCTTCAATTTGATCTTAGTTTTTGAAAACCTTCTACTAATATTTATATCAAATGCTATCTTTTTTTAATATATTTGATGTTCTACCATGAACATTTCTTGATGATGAATCATAGATGGTGATTCATAACGTACCAATAAAAAAACATGCACATAGTTACAATCCTAAAAATTAGTTATTCGCTATCTTTTGTTTCTCACTAAGGATTTTGAAAAAAAAATAGACATCATTTTTTTCCATAAAAATAAGCCATTTTATTTTATCATGTTTATGAATTTAAGATATTTTTTCATTTTTCCTTCACCCATGTTTTTTGTATTCCCATGTTATTGCCTATGAATATCCATTTGGCCCAACATATCAATCTCAGAAACTTGAAAAAAAATGTCATTGGTGTAGGCTTAATATGATATCTCATTCGTGTTCAATTGGATTTTATTTTTGTATCCACATTTTCATCCAAATATTGTTCATTTAATGTCATTATTTTTTTAATAACCCACTCTATATGTGAAGGATTATATTGAAATTGACCCAAATTTATTTTCACAACATAGCCCTCTTAGACAAGGCCAAGAAAAAATTAATTATACTAGATCTTCACATTATACACATAATGATTATATATTTTTATCACCCACCTTACAAGTACTCTCCATAGATGATAAATCGTGGATTTTTTTCCATATTTTTAAGATGGATATAGACCAAGATGTTTGGATGCATTTTCAAATACAAAATATCTTTGTTAACCTTTTCGATTTCTCCTTAGTGGAATAATACTTAGGGATAAGATAAAAAATAAATTTTTTAATACATAGTTCAATGTAAATTGTTGCCTAATATTTGGATATTTCTCGTGCTAGTAAGTAGGGTGATAAGCTAAACTATCCCCCTCCTACTATACTATAAGTGGGTTTGTTTGCTTGCACATGTGACATCTTATGATTTAATTATTTTACATTTACAACTAATAGTATTTTTTGTAATGTTGTTGAGACACTTTTTTTCGTGGTTAGTTATTCATTTTTCATGTTAAAACTATGTGTTATTTATCATTACATTATATTATAGAGGTGTAATCACTGACTACATATAATTTTTGTTGTGTGATTTAGTTATATTCATTTTTTAATAAACAAAATTTTAATGTGCTCTATTAGGGTTTTATGCTAGCCTTGCCTTGTTTTGATTTCCCACCTTTCATGCTTCTCACATTGCATCTACATGGGTTTCAAACCTAGTCATGCATTTATTGCACTTGTTTCACTCCCTCTAGGTTATTTATTAATACATAATGGCCTTCACCTAATTTTTTCCAATTATTATTACAATCAATGAAAAGGATGACACTGAAGGGACCCATAAAATTAGTGCCAAAAATTTAGGATAAGGTTTAAATCTTTACTCTTCCTCTCATATTGATATTTGCTTATATCCTTACATTATATATAATTTATGTAAGTGGTACAAAAATTATTTTATTATAGCTTACTTTCTTGGTTTCTTGCCTTCGTGGAGTCCCTTAGTGCTTAGTTTTGACACTGGTGGGAACTCTTGGATGTCTATGTCACTGACATTTGAAACCTCACAAAGAGTTTTTATTTTATAATTTAAGGAATAATCCCAAGTCCAATCCATTATTTATAAATAGTTTTTTTGGCTTACGATGAACACTCTCTTGATCTTGTCCCCATGGACCTATAATTTTAAGGTTACTGACCATGTTTCCTTTCGAGTGTTCGTCTAGATTGAGATCCCTAGACTCTCACTTCCATATGGACCTTTATCAAGGAAAAATCTCAAACCCATATAGCTTGTGTCTTTTCATTAAAAAAAAAAATTATTTCCCCACATCTAAACAAGCATGTATACATTAAGGTTAACTTGACCAAATATTTTAAAACATAATTGATATTCAAATCAACATTGAATGTTGGTCAAAAAAAAGTTACGCATTTTAATATTCCAAACATTTTTTTTCATTTTATATTTCCAAACCATCATATTAAATAATTACATCTCATGGGGAGATTGAATCCCTCCATTGAACAACTGTACTCTTAGAATCTAAATGTGGCAGAGAATACTTAATGATTGGATGATAATTACCATAAAAAATTTATCAATAGTAAAAAAATTTCCCAAACCATCCATGTACTTCTCTGAAAAACCCTCTTCTAACATATGTAAAATAAATCCCCCCCCCCCCCAAGCTCTCAATATGTCAATGGCCTTGAAGATCCATGTTTCAAAAATTATTCAACCTCAAATGAGTTCATCTATTTTTGGGACATCCTCTAAAAACAACCTGATTCTAAGTAGTGGTGACTCTCCTTAAGAGGATAATGAGGATAAGTACCAATCCATATCCCTTTTGGTATTTTTTACCAAACCACTAAAATATTTTTGTAAATAATTTTATAGATCTTGAAGGTAATAAATATTGTCATGGGAAACTTCATGTAGATGTGTTGTTCCATTTGCACATGGAGAGGGGACTTTATTATTCCACAAGATGTTTAACCTCCCTCTTCACCTCCTCCCTCAACTTAAAATTGTTTCAATGATATTTTTATTTCATTGCCACTCTAACAGTGACTCACACTATTAATTGTCACCTATTCCAAATTTATTTATTTTTCAGAGATGTCACATTTCTTTGGAATATATTCAGTGTTCATAAATGTTGTGTAGGTGTTACTACATCATCATTATTCATAAATTATACTATTTTAGAATTCACAATGTTTAGTATTTATTCATTTAAAAGAGAAGTGTAATAAGATGATGGGGCAAAAAGTGGACATTTTCATAAACTAACTGCAAATGTGTTTAACATTCTTAAAATATTACCTATGCATTTTTGATCTATGATTGGTAAATACTAGGCCTTTAACACGCGTATGTGAAATAACATGTGGTACTATTAAAATAATGCATACATGTTTGATTTAGGCTTGTAAAATACCAAACTTATAACTCGTGTGTGTTATAACTTGTATGTGATACTAATACTTTGTAAAAGTAAGTGTGTACGTGTTACTAAGAGTATGAAATGATGAAGGTTTAGAAATAAAAGAAGTAGAATGACCAAAAGGCAGGGTTGATTTACTAAAATTAATGTTAAATATAAGTAAATATAATAAATTAGGGTCACTATGTATCTTTTAAAATTAGTCTCACAACTCTAATAATTATGCTTTGGAAGATAGTTTTTCAAAATCTAATCTGGTTAACACATATTCATTTATAGGATCACTTTATTGAGATTAAGGACTTTAGGGCATAAATTTTTTAGTTGATGTCCATTTTTTAGGTTTTGAGTCCTTATAGATTTATACAATTGATATTTAGATATTTTATAATTATAAAATGAACTTTAAGGATCTAGACTTTATTTGATGTTTTACAAGGTACTTTTGAGATTAAAGTTCAATGATTTTGTTAAAATAACAAATTTGTTTAGAGGGGGAGTGCACTAGGGTGGAGGGGATTTTGATTAAAATAAAAGTATGAAAAATGTGAGGGTGACATCCACTTTAGGTGTTCTAGTTTTGTCAAAATTAAATTTTACAAACCAACATACACCCAACCACCCCTTTATGCTAATTTTACTTATGATTAGGGTCCTTAGTCCAAAAGTGACACACCAACACTATAATCATTTGTGACTAGTGTAAATGGGAAAATTTTTGTGGTGTATTTGTGAGAGGTCATCGTAATTTTATTTGAATTCATTCTAAAGTGGTGTTCATATCGAGTGATCCACACACACCAAACCATTATTTTATGCCAATTTTACTTATGATTAGGTCCCTTATAAGCCAAAAGTGATAAAAAGACACCATATCCACATTAAACCAAGTTTAATACAAATAAGTATAGGTATATTTATTCATGATCAGCGCATTTATCTTCAACTTGAGGGTAAATTTGTGTGGTTGTCATAATGTAAGTTGCATTATGACCCTTGTACATCTGACCACCAATTTCTGCTAATGTTACTTGTGATTAGTTCTCTTATAAAATAAAAGTAAAACAACATTATATCCACTTGCAACAAAGGAAATTAAAATAATTTCATGCACATTTATGCATGATCACTGAAATTCACTTCAAATTCAATCCAAAGTGGTCTAATTTGGGAAACGTAAGTTACATTGGTGACCTAAAGACACCCAACCACCCTTTTATGTTGATTTCACTTGAGATTAAGTCCTTATATTCCATAATCCACACAACAAAACCATATCCACTTGTAACCAAGACAAATGCAAATGATTTGGATCACATATGTGTGTGATCAACCAAATTCACTTCAAAATAAAGTTAAACTGGTATGTTCTATGTGTGTGAGTCATAAATTTGAGCTATGTTTCTCCATTCACATCACTTTGGCCTGAATTCAAAGTGAATTAAGTTGATCACATTTTATTTTATTTTTTGACTAATTTAAGGTTTATATCTATAATGATTTCTAGGTATATCTTTTTTTATGCCACTTTATACCACAACTATACACATATATATTTATTTATGTATATTTTTTCATTCATCTAAAAGAAAAAAATTACATGGTTGAAAACTAGGCCTAATTCTATACACATTGAAAAAAAAACCCTTTTTCATTTTTATGAAGGTATTTAAGAGGGCACATGGTTAGCTATACATTTTTATTATTTTTATGATATATTTAATTGTAAAATTAGTAACACACACACACACACACACACACACACACACACACACACACACACACACACACACACACACACAGAGAGAGAGAGAGAGAGAGAGAGAGAGAGAGAGAGAGAGAGAGAGAGAGAGAGAGAGAGAGAGAGAGAGAGAGAGAGAGAGAGAGAGAGAGAGAGAGAGAGAGAGAGAGAGAGAGAGAGAGAGAGAGAGAGAGGGGTTTGTTTCAAACTAGGTGATCTCATCTAACTCTCCACCAAAGGGCTTAAAAAGATAATAAATACTGTTAAAAAATGAGAGGTTGTAAGACAAGCTATCTACTATTTTTTAATTAAAAATGAGTTCCTCTTGAAATTTTAGTTGTTTTACTCACTTATACTTGACCATTTTCAAAAAAAAAAAAAAAAAGAAAGAAATAAGACTTGAAATGCTACAATTCATTTTCTTATATCATCTTTAAATTTTTAGTGTAGCCATCTCAAATAATTTTAAGAAGTTGAGATTTCTCATTTTTCATTAAAAAATGTTCGCTTGAGCCCCACTTCTAGTCCATATTTTCATTTCACTTCCCTAACAAAACACTTTTATTGTAGGTTGGATTAAGTATTAGAAAGGGGAATCAAATTTTACACCTTCCAAATCAAAACCAGGAAAAAGTTTGTTTGGCTGCAATGAGCTAAAATAGAAAATTATTCTAGACCATAATGGGGAAGACTTTGCTGCTTAGGTTAAGATTGATAAAGTTAAAAACTTTGTCAAAGGATAATCAAATAGGAATTTCTTATACAAATTATTTAATTAAGGTGAAAACAATTATACTTTACCAAAAAGAGGTACTAATAATTGGTAAAATTGAAAGTGACTATATCCCCATATGGTACTAATAATAAAAAAACTTGCTACACTAAAAATATGATGATTATCTTACTCTCATAATTTACATAAGGATTTTATAAAATTAAATCTCAAAAGTTACTTATTTTTTCCCCAAGTAGCCCAATAATATTAAATATATTTATATAAATAACAACAATATACCTATCTAATTTAGAGCAGTATTGACAAGCACAAATACTAACAAAATAAATAAATTCTTACTCCACTTAGTTACTTCAATTTTAACACCATATTTATCTTATTGTTACATAGCATAATTAAATACTAATTTGAATATATTTAGTTTGGGAGAATTGTTAGCATATGCATAGTCAAGTGAATTGTCATATAACTTGATGTTAATAATGTGTAAAAATGAGAAAAATCATTGTGTTTATATCGTGTAAAGATTAAAGGAAGTCAAAAATACACTTGAGAGGAGGATTTAATTTAGAAATTGAAAATCCTTGTTGGGGTTTACAAAATATTTAAGATGTTAAGCATGGAAATCAAACAATTATAAGCCATTGTATGAATGAAATCATATCTCATGTCCTCTTGGCCATTGGAATAGGTAATTTAGTTTAGTAATTGAGATTTATTCATGATTCATTTATTATTTCCAAATATTTGGTTATATTTCTCATATTTATTTTCAATTGGATTAAATTATGTAGTTGTTTATTATTTCATATAATGTTTTTGGTTTTTCATTTAAATTATTTAACCAATTGGTTAGATTAACTTATATCCAATAGTCAAGGTGAAACAATAGGCTAAAATTCATGTGATGATGCATGATTAAGGTTGTTATTTTTTTCATTTAAATTATTTAACCAATTGGTTAGATTAACCTATATCCAATAGTCAAGGTGAAACAATAGGCTATAATTCATATGATGGTACATGGTTAAGGTTGTTATGTTTTTGACATTGTGGATAAATTTTTGCATGATTGTGGCATTCTTGTTCCATTGTAGGTTAATGGTAATATTTTCATAATAATTTATGAGACATATATTTGCCACCAAAATGACCACTAAATCCACTATCATGTACTTCAATTATTTATAATTGAGCCTCTTCTTTATTTAAACATTGAATTACTTTACCATAACATGATATTTTTAATAAATACCCAACAATATGAACATAAAGAGCATATTCACATTGTAATTACTATTTGTCATTATGTGTATCATTTTCTAGTTTTGTTGATTTGTATAAAAAGTTATATATATATATATATATAGATATATATATATATAGATATATATATATATATATATATATATATATATATATTATATATATATATATATATATATATATATATACACCATTATGTATTATTTATGGCATGTTTTCCCTATAGGTCTTGGTAAAGAGATTACATAAAGATATATAATTAGTATGAATTATTGGCATAAAAACATATAGTCATTTTTATTAGTATCAGTTTATTGGTAGTGATAGTACTAGTTCTATATCAGATCTACATCCATAAATGAATATATGTAATAAAATTTCCTTGCTATAACTATATCATTGTTAATAAAGAAATTTATGTGCATTAATAAACTATAGGTAACCATATATATATATATATATATATATATATATATATATGGTTACTATAATATATATATGGTTACCTATAGTTTATTAATGCACATATATGTCTTTATTAACAATGATATAGTTATAGCAAGGAAATTTTATTACAGATATCTATTTATGGATGTAGATCTGATATAGAACTAGTACAAAAATAGTGGAGAGATGTACATATAATTATTTTCATAACATATTATATATATTTGAAGTAAAATAATGTAGAATACTTTGATAATTATTATTGAATAGAGGTTGAATAAATATAATGGAAAATTAGTTAATATAAATGTAATTCAATAATCGTTATGTAATTGGTAGAGCATCTGAGTGTCACTTAAACTTCCTCCAATCAATGTTATGTTAACTAATTACAAATCTAATAACTAATCTTCCATAAAATATTATCAAACTATCACACTAACAAAGTAATTATACCAACATTCCCCCCTTTATTATATTATTTCTATAAACATAATTTTCCTTGATAGTGGTCCCCTTTTATTACAAACACTGTAAAAATATTTACACTCTCTACATAGCTTGCTGACTTTCTAAGGTGGTTACAAAAATTGTAAAAGGATTTATACTCTCCATGTATCCTGCGCACTTTCTGAGGTGGCATGCCATCTTTGTGGCTTCAAGGTCTTGCTGTCACCTTGGTTTTTCCTTGTAGGATTACCAAAAACCTAGAAGTGATAGGAACACTTCTCTCTGCTAACTCCTTCAGTGGTTTTTTGGATTACAAGGATTACCACAAACCCATATGGTTTTGTGATGTAGGTTGACCATGAACCTAGAGAGTTATCAGAGGTTTCTACTACACTTTGTTGGTTTCTCAAATTACCATAAACCCTTTTCCAAGAACCAAGTGTTACTTTAGCACTTTTTCTCCCCACAACCTTATTTTTTAGTAGATACCAAACTAAAAAATATTACTCAATTGCTTATTGAAAAACACACTACAAAACATAAAACAAACACACTAAAATTTATCACCATAACAATGATGTGACCTCATCATAGGTGACTCACAAAAGGACACCAAATGTACTCTAACCTCTGTGTATCCTCCAAACTTTAGTAAAATAAGATGCTTACTCAGTCAATATCTCTATGAAGCTTAGTTTTATGAAGAGAAATTCCCTCCATAATTTGGACCCATATGACTTTTGACAACATTTGACATTAGATGTCACATATAAGTGATAGTGCATCCTTGTACAAATAATTAACTTTGATTTTGATCATGAACTCAAATAATGACTCACTGTAATAAACCCAATTGATAATTTTGACACTTTAGATTTTTTAATTGAAGACTAACATATTAACATAAGACTATGGATAATGACCCTATAATGACTTGGCTTGACATTATACATAATAACCTAATGTATAAGAAGAGACACATAAATCCTATAAATATTTTAACATGATTTAAAATAAAAATTGCATTAGTGACCATAAAACAAACTAGATTTAAATAAACCCACTATAGATATACTATTGACTTTTTAAATGAAAACTAGACCTAAAACTAGACAAAACTATCCTAAACTAACATGATGCAGATAGACTAATAATTATATACTTTGACCACACATGGTAACATAATGATACAATGACTTAATATAAGAGATTTTAAGATCAAACTAAAAACTAAACCTCCAAACTATTATTATGACATCATGGCACATTTTTAGGAAATGATTAAAGCTTGATTGGTAGAAACTATTGATGTCATGTGGAATGCAAGAGGTGAGAAATTTAGAGTGTGAAAAATTTAATCTATAGAATGAGTAGTCTAGCAAGTTTGAGACTTAATATGCACTTTGGTAGATGTCCAATAAGTTAGATAGTACCAAGTCTAAAACTAAATTTACTAGGAATAGGGAGAATGCACGGATATCAAATAGACTTTACATAGAATTGTGATCCATGCAAATGAAAATGATAGTATATGTAGGTATGCTTGAAATTGAAACACTATCCAGATTTTAATTTTAGTAGCTCTGATATATGTGTTGAGACTCACAAACATTCAATATAGAAATGTGATGCATTCTATGCTTGACTCCAAGTGACGTTGCCACAATGAGATCCTTTCTCTCCCTCAGAAGAAGAACATAGTCCATAGAGATAAATTATGAATAGTGAGAAGTGGGTACATGGTCTACAGAGACAAATAAATGTAAAAAACTAAATGCTTAGATGCTTTGAATGAATCTTTCAGCTTTTGTTGTAAGCTACATGATTCTCCACATTGACTACAAGCATTTATTTGATGTTTTCTTTGCATCAACTGCAATCTCTTTTACATATCATGATTCTATTACATTATACTATGATGCACTTTCCATTTAAGGAGGACTCAATAGATCAGACATGCTTAAAGCATGTTAGACTCTCATGGCAGACTATCAACGCTAATACTAATGAAGTAAAATATTGCAAAATGCTTTGATAATTATTATTGAATAGAGGTTGAATAAATATAATGTAAAATAGTTAACACAACCATAATTCGATAAATATTATGTAATTGGTAGAGCACTGAGTGTCACCTAAAATATCTTCTAATCAATGTTATGTTAACTGATTACAAATATAATCACTAATCTACCATAATATATTGTCAAACTGTCACACTAATAATGTAATTATGCTAATAGTAGTGACCTATTTATAGCCATATGATTTATCTTGATAAATTTGTAGGTATCTACAAACATGTAGGTATACAGATCTACAATATTAAGAAAATCATAGACCAACAAATATTGAATAAGAAGATACAATTCAAAACCTTTATAGACACATGTTTCATATATGTGGGCCATGTCAGACTATTTGATTTTTTCTTAGTAGAAGTCAATGGAACAATTATTGTTGGGTATAATGCATGATTCTATAAATGAACCCTAGATTTACATAGATTAGATAATCTAAATATATTAGTTCAAGCTTATCATAGCTAAGAATGTTTTAATATTGTGTGTGTGTGTGTGTGTGTGTGTGTGTGTGTGTGTGTGTGTGTGTGTGTGTGTGTGTGTGTGTGTTCTAACATCGTACCTAACACTATGAACATGGGTATGGAGATTAAAATATTGAATAGACATTGTCTAACTAGCTTAAACTTGTATACTAGGTATTCCATAATTAATCCTAGTATCTTGATTTTTAGATATGTATAGTTATAATGTATTATCTTTGTAGTTACATAATTTGGCATGTTTGTATGGTAGGTTTTGAGATAATTGTTAACGTGTGGAGCTAAAAGCTTCACATATGAGCATGTTTTGTAGGCTACAAGTTTACATAGTTACCGGCATCGATCAGGAGCGACCGACGTCAGTCAAGAGCAGACTAGGAGATGCCAGTGTCGGTAGAGATCAGCCGACGTCGGTCACAGGCAAATAGGCAGGAACTGACGTCGGTTACCTGTGCATCCAGAAAGTTATTTCTAAGGATAGAATAGAGTGTTTACATGTTAGGATTAAGTGATAGTCTTAAGTCTGCATCTCTATTATTAGTAAGACTATTTTTAGAGCCCTTGATTAGGAGGTGCATCTAATGGCTATAGTTGTATGCTCATGTTTCCTAATTATTATATAATAGGATAGATCTTCTTAGCTTATTGTAGAATGTTGAAAAGAACAATACAGAATTGTATATGTGAATCATTCCAAGTTGTTGGAGTTGATTGTAATTGACAGAGAGAGCTCTTGAGGGAAAGAGATCTAGAGAGAGATCTGTACATCTAAGAGAGGTGTGGAAGAAAAAAAATTTCTTCAATTGTATTCTTTCTATAAAGAGTTTAATACAATTTTTTAGGGTGGTTTCTTGTATCTCTTATTGTTTGCTATTTTCTGATTCTAGTTACTTATCTTTCTGGTTAATTCTGCATTTAATTGCTTTCATATTGTAATCAACATTGTTGGTTGATCCCCAACAAGTGGTATCAGAGCTCAGGTTGACTAACAGGTGTTTCAGATATGGTTAGTGTGTATTGATTACAGGTTACTCACAGGGTTTTTTGCAAGGATTTCTATTTGAGTGGGAGAAGCAATGGCAGAAGAAAGTAAACTGAGAATGGAGAAGTTTAATGCCAAAAATTATCAATATTGGAGAATGAAGATAGAGTATTATCTGTATCAGAAAGATCTATACTTATCATTAGATGGGATTGCAAAGAAGCCCATAGACATGGATGATGAAGAATGGGAAGTTCTTGATAGAAAGGCTCTGGGGTCTATAAGACTGAGTCTGGCAACTACTGTGATATCTAATTTATCACAGGGAAAGTCTATGGTAGAGTTAATGACTACTTTAGTAAATTTGTATGAAAAACCCTCAGCTTCAAATAAGGTATATCTTATGAAGCAGTTATTTAATTTGCGTATGCAGGAAGGTGGATCTGTATCTAATCATCTAAATGATTTCCATGGAATTGTAAATCAATTAAGTTCAGTCAATATAGTGTTTGATGATGAAATTAAAGCTCTTTTAATATTATGTTCTTTCCTTGAAAGCTGGCATAGCTTAGTAATGGCAGTTAGTAATACTGCATCTGCTTCAAATATTTTAAAAGTAGAGGATGTTGTTAATGTTATCTTGAATGAGGAAATTTATAGGAAAAGCACAGAGGAAACATCAGGGAACACTTTAAGTTTTGAGAGCAGGGGAAGGCAAAAAGAGAAGAGCAAGAGGAGATCAAGGTCTAAGTCAAAGGTGAGAGGTAGATCCAAATCCAGAAATGGTAGGAAGCCACAATGCTGGAATTGTGGAAAGATAGGGCACATAAGTAGAGATTGCTAGTCAAAGCCTAAAGAGGACAATCGGCATGAAAGAAGAGAAGAAGCAAAGGTTACAGGTATTGCACAAGATGCTTTAATATTCTCTTTGCATAATAATATAGAATCTTGGGTTTTAGATTCTGGTGCATCTTTTCATGCAACCCCTAATAGAGAATATTTTAGTGACTATGTCCATGGAGATTTTGGAATAGTGTATTTAGGGGATGATGAGCCTTGTAAAATTGTTGGCAAAGGAAAAGTGCAGCTGAAAATGCAGAATGGCAACACATGGGTGTTGAGAGATGTAATGCATGTTCCCAACTTGAAGAGGAATTTGATTTCTGCAAAAAAGTTAGGGGATGAGGGTTGTACAGTAATTCTCACAGCTGAGTCTTGGAAGGTGACCAAGGGTGCACTTGTAATGGCCAGAGGTAATAGAGTAAGTACTCTCTATTTATGTAATTGTGTTACTAATAATTCTCCTTTTGTATTATCTACTTCAGATGTGGATGCAAAATTGTGGCACTCTAGGCTCAGCCACATGAGTGAGAAGGGAATGTCAATTCTTAAGTCAAAAGGTAAGCTTTCAGATTTGAAAAACATAGATCTAGATTTTTGTGAGCACTGTGTTTTTGGGAAATAGAAGAGAGTGAGTTTTCTCAAGACTGGGTCAACAAAGAAGAAGCATAAGTTACAGCTTGTTCACACATACGTGTGGAGACCGACTCAGGTTGCTTCTATTGGAGGATCACAGTACTATGTTTCATTCATAGATGATGCTACAAGAAAGGTATGGGTCTATTGTATTAAGAAGAAATCTGATGTATTTGAGACTTTTAAGATTTGGAAAGCTATGGTTGAGAATGAAACAGGTAGAAGATTGAAGTGCCTGAGATCTGACAATGGTGGTGAGTTTTGTAGCTATAAGTTCAACTGGTATTGTTATATGCATGGAATCTGTAGGCAAAGGATGGTTCCAAGGACACCTCAGCAAAATGGAGTTGCTGAAAGGATGAACAGAATAATTATGGAGTGTGCAAGATGTATGAGATTGCATGATGGTTTGCTCTTAGAGTTTTGGGCAAAAGCTGTTGATACTGTAGTGTGCCTGATTAATAGAGGACCCTCTATAGCTCTGGATGGTGGAATTTTAGAAGAGGCATGGACAGGTAAAAAGGTAGATCTCTCATTTCTCAAAGTTTTTGGTTGTGAAGCCTTTGTGCACGTTGATAAGGAAAATAAAAAGAAGCCAGATGCTAAGTCTATGAGGTGCACATTTATTGGCTATGGCTCTGATGATTTTGAATTCAGGTTTTGGAATATAGGAGCTAACAAGATAATTGGGAGCTGTGATATTGTATTCAATGAAAAAGTGATGTATAGTGATCAGCTGAAGAAGCTGAATCAATCTGGGCAGAGCAATGGAGAATTGAACGAGGTGACAGTCCAAAATGAGCTTGCAGAAAGAAGAAATAATCACTTACAAGAAAACATAGAGACTGACGTCGGCCAGGCAGGAACCAACATCAGCAGGATAGAAACTAATGTCAGTCATACAGAGACCGATGTCGGCTAGGTAGGAACCGACGTCAGTCAAGGAGAACTGACGTCAGCCAGTTGTAGGCTTGGAAGTGACCGAGGTCGATCACTATCATAGAATTTGGGTGGACAGTGTGTTGTGGATGAGTCTCAGACACCCATCAAGAGGTCAAAAAGGGTAAGTAAACCTCCAATTCAATATACCCCTTCATTATTCTATTTATTGCTAACTAATGGTGGAGAACCAGAGAGTTTTGAAGAAGCGATATAGGTAGAATCCAAGAATCAGTGGGAGCGTGGCATGGTTGAGGAAATGGAGTCCTTGAAAGAGAACCAAACATGGGATTTGGTTGAGTTGCCAGTAGGAAAGAAGACACTGAAGAATAGATGGACCTACAGATTGAAAGAAGGTGAGAATGGACAGATGAGATATAAGGCTAGGTTGGTAGTGAAAGGATTTGCACAAAGACCAGGTATTGATTTTGGTGAGATTTTTTCTCCTATTGTTAAAATGACTTCTATACGGACTGTATTGTCTTTAGTTGCTATTGAGGATTTGCATCTTGAGAAGCTTGATGTTAAGACAACGTTTCTTCATGGAGATTTGGATGAAGAAATATATATGGAACAACTGAAAGGATTTGAGTTCAAAGGTAAGGAGAAGTTAGTGTGTAGATTGAAGAAAAGCTTGTATGGCCTCAAGCAAGCTCCTAAATAGTGGTATTTGAGATTTGACAGGTTTATGATTGAGCATGGCTACAGTAGGTGTCAATCTGACCATTGTGTGTATTTTAAGAGATTGGATAATGGTAGATATATTATTCTATTATTGTATGTAGATGATATGTTGGTTGCAGGATCACACATGCAGGATATCTCTAAGCTTAAGGTGAAATTAGCTCACATGTTTGCCATGAAGGATTTGGGAGCAGCAAAGAAAATCCTTGGCTTGAGCATTAAGAGAGACAGGAAAAATCACAAGTTGATTTTGTCTCAAGAGGATTATGTGAACAAGGTGTTGAAATGGTTCAATATGCAGGATGCAAAACCGGTAAGCACACCTTTGGCTGGACATTTTAAATTGAGTAAAGAACAATGTCCTAATTCACATGATGAGGTAGAGTACATGAGTAGAGTTCCATATTCTTCTATAGTAGGGAGTTTAATGTATGCAATGGTGTGTACTAGACTGGATATTGCCCAAGTAGTGGGAGTTGTAAGTAAGTATATGGCCAAGCAGTTCAGTGGATCCTTAGATATCTGAGAGGAACCAGTAGTAGGCATTTGTGCTATGGAGGTTCAGATACTTCTCTACATGGTTATGTAGATTCAGATATGGCAGGTGATTTGGATGGCAGGAGGAGCACCACAGGGTATGTTTTCACTATTGGTGGAATGGTGGTTAGCTGGATATCAAAGTTGCAGAAGGTTGTTGCCTTGTCAACTACAGAAGCAGAGTATATTGCAGTCATAGAGGCTAGCAAAGAGATGATATGGATGACACGGTTCATGGAAGAGCTAGGAAAGGAGCAAGAGAGTTGCAGATTGTATAGTGATAGTCAGAGTGCAATTCATTTGGCTAAGAATTCAACCTTTCATTCAAGAACAAAGCATATACAGCTTATGTACCACTTCATAAGATAGGTATTGGAGGATGGTGAGTTGAAGCTGGAGAAGATCCATACAGATAAGAATCCTGCTGATATGTTAACCAAGCCAGTAATAAAGGAGAAGTTGAATCTTTATTCAACTTCTGTTGGTCTTCATGATTGAGTTGAAGATGGAGGAGCTAGAAGATGTTGCTATACAGGTACTGGTGCAGCTGTTTATCTCTAAGTGGGAGATTGTTAAGGTGTGGAGCTAAAAGCTTCACATATGAGTGTGTTTTTCAGGCTACAGGTTTACACAGTCACTAGCATCGGTTAGGAGCGATCGACGTCAGTCAAGAGTAGACCAGGAGATGCCGACATCAGTAGAGATCGGCTGACATCAGTCACAGGCAAACAAGCAGGAACCGACGTCGGTTACCTGTGCATCCATAAAGCTATTTCCAAGGACAAAATAGAGTGTTTGCATGTTAGGATTAAGTGATAGTCTTAAGTCTGCATCTCTATTATTAGTAAGACTATTTTCAGAGCCCTTGATTAGGAGGTGCATCTAATGGCTGTAGTTGTATGCTCATGTTTCCTAATTATTATATAATAGGACATATCTTCTTAGCTTATTGTAGAATGTTGAAAAGAACAGTACATAATTGTATATGTGAATCATTTTAAGTTGTTGGAGTTGATTGTAATTGAGAGAGAGAGCTCTTGAGGGAAAGAGATCTAGAGAGAGATCTGTACATCTGAGAGAGGTGTGGAAGAAAAGAAGTTTCTTCAATTGTATTCCTTCTGTAAAGAGTTTAATACAAGTTTTCAGGGTGGTTTCTTGTATCTCTTATTGTTTGCTATTTTCTGATTCTAGTTACTTATCTTTCTGGTTAATTCTGTATTTAATTGCTTTCATATTGTAATCAACATTGTTGGTTGATCCCCAACAATAATAAATACCTAAAAATTACAGATTCTAGGAAGAATGGCATAGATGAACAAAACCAAGTCAAGGTTAGTTGTTATATATATTCTTTATAAGTATAGTGATATATTTATATTCCTAAAAAGTTATCTGTTAATACATTCTTTACTAAATATATCATATTTTTGGATATTGATCATGTGATATTGATTTGTGGATATACCACAATATTATTTACTGAGCAAAGATATTTAGTGATCTATATATTTTTAATATGATCTATTTATACATGGATCAAATATATTATTTATCAATCAAAGATGTTCCTTTATTATAAACTACAAATGATTGTTGGCATTTACCTATAATATTTATGTATTGTTGAAAATTTGTGTGAAGTGCACACTATGAGTATATTAATATGTATAAGTGCATATACATATATAGCTTATATTAGTACATTGGGAAGTATGTTTACAATTATAGTTTATTGTCTGATAAAAAAACTAAGTCATAAATACCTGAAGGATTGGACACTATGCATATAGCCTCCTAAAAATATAACATGTTGCTTAAATGAAAGATTATATTTTTGTGAGTATTATGCATTTATTTAATATGTCTAGCTATTGAAATTGAGTAGTGTATATATGAAAATATTAGATTATAACATTAGTGTTTAACATGGAATGTATTGCATTTGTATTTCCTTACAAAAATTAGAAATATATAGACTAAATATAGATTATACCCTATTAGTATGATCTATTTTGGTTAGGTTTATTATTATTTATGTGAAAAATAATATAGTGACGATTCATTTATATATTTGATAGACTAAATGTATGTATTTTGATTATTCCTATGTTTAGAATTTTTTACGCCTTTTAGTAGGAAGTAATCTGTATGAATCCATTGGTTATATTTATATTAATTAAATCTTGCATTTTTGGTATTGAGTAAGTAGTGAGACAAACTTCACTAAGCTTATTAGCATCATCAATGTCAGATGAAGGTAATTCGATCAAATGGGGTGTATAAAATTGATTGATCCCAGAGATCAATAACTGTTGAAAATTTTGGCCAAAGTAATGTTAGCTAGACATTATCATTTCATATGTATGATTTACATGTTTTTGAGATATCATGTTAGAATCCAAAAAAAATGTTACACTGCATGTTCTTAGAAATCATATAACATACGAGCACTAACTTCTCTCTCTAGATTACTACATCATCACTATCTACTCATCCATAAAGGGAGGGTCACTCCCTGATGGGGAATTGTGGAGGAGATTGATGGTTCATGAATGGTTTAAAAAAGTGCTCAGATGATGATCTCCCTCCCCACAATAGTACTTATTTAAATACAACACGTGAGATTGCCAGAGAAACTAGAGTTCATGGAACTTATGCTCTGTGGAGCCTTGTATCTTGTATATTATATATTATATTACATTTATAATTATTGAGACATTGTTTTGATGAGATGCAATTCTTTACTTATTGTACCATGATAGTAGTGGTTGCATGTGTGTACCAATCATAGATAAAAATCTATAATTAATTTCTATATTTAATTATGATCTATTTTATATGGTGATATTGATCATTGAATGATAGATGTCACATGTTTATTTTATAGTTATCATACTTAGAGTATATTATCTAAATAACTAATTGTATTCTCATGGTGTATTCTATTGAATGAATACATTGATTAAATTTAATAAAAAAATATCATGTTATTCGAAGTAGATCCCAAAGGTGATGTTACAAAACTTCACTATGAATTTTATGTTGTACGATTGCATCATAAAAAATATCTTAAAAGAAAGTTAAACTCAACTTATATTAATCTATAAAGAAATGAGTAGGGGTTTTATTTTTCCATATGAACCAAGTGAAATACATCTCATATATTATATTTCACATCTCATATATTATAGATCCAAGGTCATTTTTATGTCCCACTTTAAGAATGTACTCTTCAATGAGTCTAAAATATATAAAAGATGTCAAATTTTTCCCTTAAGTTGTGGTGTAGCAGTTAAAGTGGATGCATTTGTTTGAAACTGCCTATAACGAGAGACAAATAATTAATAAAATGACATAGTGGAAGTATGGGAATAAACTAAAACACCACTTGTATTCCAAATCGGGTGTGGGTCCGCCAATACTACAATTAAATGTATCAAAAACTTTAAAAAATAAACCTAAATCAATAATACTATGTTTTAATAATAACAACATAAAAATTTATAATAATCAAATCATAACTTCAACTTATCCAAAGACAATAATGATACAATACTTCTCTTAATATATTAAGGAAAAATTAAAATAAGATAAACTAAATACTTCTCTAATATTTATTATATTTTTTATTAATGGAGTTTTTTGAAAGGCAATCTACCTTTTTACATTGGAGAGAAGGATATACAATGAACGTGTAACAAAACTCATCTAGCAACAAAAAATGAAATAATCCTTAACAAGAAACAAATGGTCATCCAAAACTGGATAAAACAATATTGCTTGCAAAGATGATCAAAAAGCAACCCAACACAAAACTACAATAGCCAAAAAATAGCAACATCTATAAAACTGCATAGATATAATTAAGAACCTTCATTACCATTCTCCTTTAATATCATCTAAGAGTCATATTCAATGGTTCTTATTCCTTTCCTTTGTCTTTATATTTTTCACTCACCATCGCCCATTCACTTCCAACCCCTAAATCAAGCAAGACATGAATGGATAGCTCATGAACATCACCTAGGTTATAATTCAACAATAGAACTCAGGCTAACAAATCTTCATCTTCTAACTTAGATTTTAAGGGAGTTTGATCCTTCACACCTTCACTTGGTTTATCAAAATCTTTAGCCGCATTCTACCCACATGGAGCTATTTCCTTAGGAGTTTCTAGGTAAACTAAATACTTCTTTAATATTTATTACATTTTTTTATTAATGGATTTTTTTGAAAGGGACTCTAATCTTTTATAATGTAGAGAAAGATATACAATGAATGTAAAATGAAACTCCTCTACCAATAAAAAATGAAGCAAGCATCAACAAGAAACAAGTAGTTATAGTCATCCAAAACCAAAGAAAATAATTTTTCTTGCAAAAATGATCAATAAACAACCCAACACAAAACTACAAAAGCCAAAAAAAAACATCTATAAAACTACATAGAAATGGCTAAGACCATTTGTTACCATTCTCCTTTGACGAACTAAGGGTCATATTCAATGGTTCAAATTCCTTTCATTTGCTTTTCCTTTTCTTACTCACCACAGTCTATTCACCTCCTTCCTTTGAGTCAAGCAAGATAGGAATGGATAGCACAAGAGCATCACCTAGTTTGTAATTCAACAATAAAACCCTCGCTAACAAATCTTCATCTTCTAACTTGGATTTTAGTGGAGTCCAATCCTTCACACCTTCACTAGGTTTATCAAAATCCTTAGTTGCAATCTCCCCACATGGACCTATTTCTACATCGGTGTCTATGACCAAATTTGTCACTTGAATTTCATCTTCGCTTTCAACAACATTTTCAATGATTATATGTTCTAAACCTGTATCCTTCCATCAAGTATTTATTTTTTTTCTCTCTTGATGCTTGAACAATCATTGACAAAATGACCAGTTTAAAAACATATGCGGCATCTAAAAGCTAATCCTTCATAATCAATAGGTTGAACCCAAATTTTATTCTTCACAATCAAATCCATCTGAGATGGAAGCTCTTTAGTAACATCCATATTTACAAGGATTTGGGCATAAGTTAAATGTCCACTTTCTTTTGTTATAGTATCCTCATGCCAAAATTCATCAGCTGAATTATTTATGGCTTTAAAAATAGTTAGGTCCCAAAATTAAAAAGGTTGGTTTGAAAGCCGTAGTCAAATGGATTTTGTATTAAAAATTTCAGTATGAGGGTTGATATCAGGGTATTAGGGTTTGGCCAACAACAAATACTTCTCCTCCCAAGCCCAAGAATGTTGTGTTTGGCCAACAACAAAGACAACATCTGATTTCAATCTTACCTTCTACCAGTGCTTGACAACGACCCGTGATCCATCCATGGAAATCAGGGAATGTCGGCCAGAAACCATTAAATTTACATATCATTGCATTTGAGGAGAGCCGCTCTTCCTTACCAAGGATCACCTTCAATGTCTTCTCATCAAAAATAATAGCATGCTTTGTTTTAGCATATTATAACATTACTTGATTGACAGCGGGAGGAATTTTGGCGTAGCTCAACAAATCTTCAATTTTTTTACAGGAGAAATTGCTCAGACCAATGGCTTTAGTGAGACCCATCTCAAAACACTGTTCCATTCCTTGCCATGTAGACTTGATATCCAAGGGCAAAAAGTTCCCCTCCTTTGGTGGAAGGGTATATCCCTTAAATATCCCTTCCTTAGCCTCAGAGGCCAGTGGATCAGGTACAAGTCCACATATTCCAGCTGTAAATTCCTGCTTAAACAAATTTATTAGATAGTTACATGTAAAACATAATTATAAGAAAAAAATATTGAATTATTACTAAAAAATAGGTTTAGATTTATATACTTTAAACTTCTGGTGATAGCATCGAGAGGTTCGTCATGTTCATCATCCCACAGTTTAGTGGTGACAAACACTTCCTCCCACTTGACAGTACCACTTTGGAAACCCTGTGCGAGAGCTGCTCCCAAGGCACCTTCTGTGCCATAGAAGCCGGCTGTGTCAAAGTGTCTGTAACCAACATTCCAACTAATATTATAGATTAATAAATTTCATTTAAGTAGAAAAAACTAGCTAAAAGGGGAGATGGGAAATAACAATCCAACTCTTCTTTTCCTTGAACAAATGTGAAATGTTAAGAAGAAATATATTTTGACACGTTTGATTTAAGAAGAAAATTATTCAAGATGCAAACTTCTAATAGAAAACCATGGACAAATCCCGGTCCTGATCCAAGAATTTAACATATGATTAAAAAAACTATATTTTCTTAAGAGTGATATAATTATTCAATATTCTAGTTTAAACTCTTGTATTCGTTACCTACAGAGCCGCAGCAACGGCTGCCTTAATCTCCTCATACTAGTTAATTGGAGCGCTACTTCCAAGCCCTATTAAAGGTATTTTACTTCCTGTATACAATTCTGCAACGTGCCCAATATTTGCTTCCATCTTACAGAGGAAAAAATCACAACTTACAATATGTGTCACACAAAAAAAATGAAAATAAAAATTGTGAATGAATCGATTCATTCACAAAAAAGTAATCACCATTTTTCTCGAAGTGCAAAAAATGGTCAATCACGTCCATTGTTCATGCACCATGCTTATGGTGGGGTAAAATCGCCATTGAAAAAGATGATGGTGTCCTTAGAATTATCTGCTACGTGGTGGCAATCCAGAGTGATAGACAAACTGAAGAGCGCCATCGACGGTGCAAGCTTAATCGACTCACTGTGCATTTTGTCACTTCTCTATTTTTTTAATTCGTTTACAGTCTTTTAAAGATTGACATCACTTTTAAAATTATGGTCTACAAGATCTTTAGTGCCTTAATTACGGTTTACAATGGTTTAGAAATTTAAAAATTCTATCGTACAGAATCTATTTGATTTTTTTAATATAATATATTAACTTTATATCATACTGATCTAAATGTTTGAATTTTTTATGAAATATATGAACTTTATGTTATATTGATTCAAAATTTAAAATTTGTTTATATAATATATTGACTTTATGTTCTATTGGTCTAATTTTAAGGTTATTTTTAAAAAATAAAATTAAAATTTGTACTGCACAAAATTTATTTAAATTTTTTATATAATATACTGATTTTATGTGATGCTCATCTTAAATTTTAAATTTGTTTATGTAAATATATTGACTTTATGTCATATTGGTCTAAAACTTTAAAAAGAGATTGTAATTTATTAACTTTATATTAGGGTGGGCTAAAATTTTAAATTTGTTTATGTTGCGTTTTCCACAAATGCATGCATTTTATTTAAATACGGGTCTAAAATTTTACATTTGTTTATGCTACTTTTTGTACATATGCATGCATTCCATTTATATACTGGCTAAATTTTTAAATTTGCTTATGTAATATATTGATTTTATATCATGCTAGTCTAAAACTTTAAATTTGTTTATGTCACACTTTTCACATATGCATGCATTGCATTCAAGACAGTTCATATAATTAAATTAAACTAATATTGTCCCAAAGGTGAAAATTTACATAAGAAATAATGTGATTTTTTTTCCATTTTGGCAAGAGATTCGTATCTCTTCAAAGTCATGATCACTAACCCCATCTCATATTTTATACATGATGTGTTTAATTATATCATAATGATGTAATGTTCATATTAATTGATAAGAATTATTGCATTTACAACCCTATTACCATAAATTCCCTTACCATGTTGAACTTCTAACTATAATTGTTATTGAAAAAATCTGAAATTATAGCCTATTCTTTCATCAAATATATTCACCAGAAATCGGGAAGAAAAAATTGTATCCTATAGACTTGCATCACATTTTATATTTTTTTATTTATATTAAACAAAATGCTAACACATAATTGTAATTATTTGTCCCTTCCAAGGCAAGAAATTATAGGAATCATTTTTTGAATATCTACTTTTCTATCAATAAATAAAGAGTTTGAAATACATATTGTAATAATAATATAAACTTTTGTCTAAAGTTTGGACATAAATATTGGCATATTCATTTGGGCCTTAGGAATATTCCATAAAAATCAATACATTTGTGTCGTCACAATAAATGAAATAGAATGGATCGTAATAGTTTGTGAATTGATAACACTATCCAAATGCCAATTCATAAGAGTGATATGAATTTGATATATAAGTTAAAATATGCAAATGTTACAAAATATGTTCGCATTTATTTGTATAGTGTTAGTTTTTTGTTTTTATAGTGACTATTATCCATAACGATACCTATAAGCTAGTTATGTATCCATCTAGGTTTTGATGATGGATAGATGCATGTTAAATTTAAGCTCCTAAAGGTGAAGGTAGGTTAGGCTAGTTATGTGTCTATTTCATCCTTGTGCTCCTGGGTTCCTGAGACATCACCACATGGAAACATATTAGGGCCTTGAGGCCATAGAGCTATTGGCTTTATAGAGGTGCCCCATGATCCTAGGCTCCTAGGATGTCACTAGGTCATGGCCTCTTAGGGTCACGGAACTATTAGTTTGCTCATAGTCCCCCATGGTCCTAAGATCTTGGGCCATCACCATGTAGTAACATTGCAAGGCCTTAGGGCCTCAGAGAATGGTTTTGCTAAGGTGCCCTACGGTTGTGAGCTCTTGAGAAATTAATTGCCTCTTAGGGCCTTAAGGCCATGAACTATTATCTCTCCTATAGTCCCCGATGGTTGTAGGTTCTTGAGACATTACCACATGTCACCATCATGGGGCTATTAGATTTATCAATGTGACTCATGATCATAAGCTACAAGACTCTTGGATTGTCATTAATCCCCCATGGTCCTAAGCTCCTGAGATGTCACCATGTGGTGATGTCTCGGGACCATCAGGCTTTAGGATTTACTGAGGTGACCAATGGTACCAGGTTCTCAGGATGTTTCCATGTGGTAAGCTCTCAAAGCATCAAGTTGTAGGGTTATTATATTTTGAAAATCTAATTAAAATTCATATCCTTCAATTCCTACTAGTCAAAATGGGATAGCCTCGTTGATGTTCAATATGTTTTCTAAGACATGGATATAAAAAACTTTGTATGGAATATGTTTGTTTTTTTTTTCAAAGAAATATGTATTAGAAAAATAATGTGATGCATATTATATTAAACATTGGACATAAAATTTAATGTTATCTTATTGAACTCAAAAATTCTCTTCACAATTGTGCTAGTTGTATGTCTATGTCATCTCCACAATTGCCACAAGATTATTGGCTTGTCTTGAGTGTTAGATGATGACATCTTTAGGCATCAGGGCCACTAGGTTATTTTGAGGCCTTGGAGTCACAAGACTATTAGCTTTCCTAAAGCCCTTATGATATCAGACTCCTAGGATGTCATCACATGGTAATCTCTCAGGGCATCAGGACTATTATCTTGATCACAATCCCCTGTAATCCCAAGATCTCGAGACATTGCCACATGGAAACCTCTCAGATCCTTGGGACTATTGGTCCACCCATAGAACGCTATGGTCCCAATCTCCTAATACATCATCATGTGGAAACATCATGGGAGCCTAAGACCACATGGCACCTCGATAAAGCTAATGTTTTTCATGACTCAAATTTGAAGTCTTGTATATAATAAGTAATTGTTTATTAATTGTATTTTTTTTAAAAATTATTATTATTAGATTCACCAAAAAAAATTGAAATCACATTTTTGTCAAGTGTTTTTGTTGTGATTGCCATGACTAAGATTTCAACTAAATTCTTGCATGCAAAAGGAATGTGTATTTCTCAAATGATGCACTCAAATAAATAATGACTTCAAGTTATACAATGTAAACATATTTCAAGGATGTCCTTAAACTTTGAATTAAAGAATCATACCATAAATTACACCCAACCATGTAATCTCCCTTTAACCCCACATAACCTATATAAATTTAAATTTTCAAATCTTTTTAAATTTAAATCTCTTACATAACCTATATAAAAATTTAAAGCTCATAATCAACTTATATTATTTTTTCTTATTTATGATGCACCTATTAATTCCTTATTTACTTATTATAATTCACATGTCAAATACTTAAATCTAAACTTCCAGGTTGAAAATGGTACATATCTATCCACTAATTATATTTTTTCCCACTCAGGCTCCTAGGATGTTGCCATGTGGTGACCTCTTGAGGCCTTGGGCCTTCAAGGCTATTTACTTGGATTGAGTCTCTGATAGATCTAGGTACCTAGGATGTCACCACATGGAAAGCTCTTAGTGACTTGAAAAATCAGGATTATTGGCTTGGCATGATCCCCCCATGATCCTAGGCTCTCGAGATGTCACTACATGGTGAAATATCATGGCATTGGTGACATATGACTATTTACTTGTACCCAGTTCCCCATAGTCCCAAGCTCCTAAGACATTGTTATATGGTGACCTCCCAAGGCCTCAAATCCATGATACTATTAGCCTAGACCATGTACCCTATGGTCTTGAGATATTAGGATGATGCTAGGTGTCAACTTCTCAATGATTCAAAGCCACAGGTCTATTGGTTTGGCTTGAGTCCCTTATTCTCCTAATCTCTCAGGACTCTACTATATAGTCACCTCTCAGGTCCTTTGAGACATAGGACTATTGGATTGGCCCCTAGTTGCCCATTATCTTGGGCTCCCAAGACATCACCACATGGTGACCTCTTAGGGCATTACAACTATTGACTTGGTCTAAGTCTCCATATATTCTCAAGCTCTTGAGACATCACCACATGGTAATGTCCAGGAAGCCTGAGACCATAGGGCACCTTGGTAAAGCCAATGTTTTCTCATGTTTTTCATTTTCTTAAAAATGATATTATTAGATCCACCAAAAATAAATTGACATCATATTTTTGTCAAATGTTTTAGTTTCAACTACCATTTTGAGATTTTAGCCAAATTATAGCCTACAAAAGGAATGCATTACTTGAAAAATGCACTCAAAGAAATAATTATTGTAAGTTATATAATGAGAAGTTATAGTAAATATGTAATTAAACTCTGACTTGAAGGAGCATCACATAAATTACACCCAACCATGTAATCTCCCTTTGTCCCCACATAACCTATTAAAAAAATTGAATTTCATAATCAAGTAACTTATACTATGTTTAATTATTTATGATGCACATGTCAATTCATTTTTACTTATTATGATGTACATGTCAAATTATTATATCTAAAGTTCTAGGTTAAATATGGTAGATATCCTATCTACTATCTAGATTATTTTTTCACTTGGGATCCCAAGACATCACCATGTGGTGACCTCTTAGGGCCTGAATCCCTCAGGACTATTGGCTTAGAATGAATCCCTGATGGACCCAATATCTCAAGATGTCACCATGTGGTGAGCTCTCATATTTGTGGGGCATTAAGACTATTGGATTGGTATGATCCCTCATTGATTCTAGGCTACTAAGACATTTACATGCGGTGACCACTCAAAGCCTAGATGACATAAGATTATTAGTCTGTACCCAATTCTTCATCATCTCAATCTCATGGGATATCATGACATGGAAACATCTTGAGGACTCAAATCTAGGGACTATTAACCTAGACCATTTCCCCATGGTCTTGAGCTCTTGGAATGATGCTAGGTATCAACCTATTGGGGCCTCGAAGACATTGGATTATTATCCTAGACTGAGTCCATTGTTATCCTGGGCTCTTTGGGACCTCTAAGACAAAATAATATTATCTTATCCCCAATTCACCCATGGTCCCAAACTCTCAAGATGTCACCACATGATGAACTCTTAAGGCATTGGGACTATTGACTTGGATTGAGTTCCCCATAGTCCTAAGATTTTTGGATGATGCCACATATCAACCTCTCAGGGCCTCGAGGACATTGAATTCAACTACGTCCCTCATGGTTTTAAGTTCCTAGGATACCACCATGTGGTGTCCTCTCAGCACCTCAGGACCTTGAGACTATTGGGTTGGACCCCATGGTCCTAGGCTCCCAGGATGTCACCATGTGGCAACCTCTTGGGGCCTAAGAACTTTTAGCTTTTTGAGCAAGATCATTTATAATCATAGTGAATAGTCCAAATTGTACAAGAATTATATAGGATTGGACCCTATATATTCCCATGTGAATGAGGTTAAAAAAAATTAAGTGGGTTGCAATAGCTATTTTTCCTAGGTATTTGAGATGTTTTTCTTGTTTGTAGATATGGGTTGATTCCTATTTTGAGAGTGAAAGGATAATAGATAATCAAATTGTATAGAATTTATGTGGAAAATTATTTAATGGACACATAAATTTGATAGCCTTTGAATGTAAATAAATGCTTGTTTTCCTAATTCTTTGTTTAACAATATAAAAATTAATAATTACAAAACCAAAAAAAAATGTATCCATGAAAAAATGATAAATTTTTGTTATCCCAAAAGGTATATTTCAATCAATAGTTAAATCAAATTGATTCCCTTAGTATACCATAATTAATTTTGACTTCCTATAGAATTTATCTCAATAAAAAATGTGAGTTCAATGTAATTATCCTATCATCACATTTCATGTGTTAATTTAAATCTCCAACATAACCCATATAAAAATTTAAAGATCATAATTAAGTACCATATGTTGTGTTTCCTTATTTATGATGAAATGTATGCCAATTCATTATTTAGTTACTATGATACCTATGCCAAATACTTAAATCTACTAATTAGATTATTTTACCCTGAGGCTCATAGGACATTGCCATATGGAAACCTCTAGGTCCCTTAGGCATTCAAAACTATTGGTTTGGACTAAGTCCTTAGTGGACCTGGGCTCCTAAGACATCACCATGTGGAAAGCTCTTGTGGCCTCAAGGTATTAATATTATTACCTTGGTATGATCCTATCATGATCTTAAGCTCCTAGGGATGTCACCACTTGGTAACCTCTTAGGGCATCAATAACATGAGACTATAGTATTTCACATAGTCTCATATAGTCCAAAGATCCCATAACTTCACCATGTGATGACTTATAAGGGCCTTAGATCCATGGTAGTATTGGCCTAGAATATGTCCCCTATGGTATTGGGATTCCAAGATGATGCTACATTTTAACCTCTCAAGGCCTCAAAAACACAAAACCATTGGCTTAGTTCAAGTTTCTTATTGTCCTAGGATCCCATGCCACTACCATGAAATGGACTCCTACAGCCTCTGAGACATAGGACTATTGGTTTGGCATGAGCCTCTATGTTCCCAAGCTCCCAGAGTGCCACAATGTGTTGACCTTTTGAGGCCTCAGAGATATGGGGTTATTGTGTTAGACCTAGTCCCCTATGGCCCTAAGCTCATAGGACATCACCATGTGGTTAGATATCATTTCTTTGGGGCCTCAGGACTATCAGATTGGACCCAATTCCCTTATGGTTCTAGGTTCTTATGACATCAATATGTGGCAACCTCTTGGGGCCTTTAGACTATTGGTTTGGAATAAGTCCCCCATGGTCTTAGAATCCTAGGATGATGCCACATGTTGACCTCTCAGGGCCTTGGGGCCTCAGGACTATGAGCTTGGACTGAATCCCCCATGGTCCTGGGTTCCTAGGACACTACCACATGGTATCCTCTTGGTGCCTTGGGACCTTGGGAATATTAGCTTGGACCATGTCCCCCTTGTTCCTAGGTTCCCAAGATGTCACCACATGGTAACCTCCTAGGGTCTTATGACTATTAGATTTTTGAATAAGATCATTTATAAGAATAGTTAATCAGTCAAACTATACAAGAAGTACAAGGGATTAGATCCTATAGATTCACCTATGAATGAGTGTAAATAAGAATAAGTGGTATGCAATAGCTATTTATTTTAGGGATTAGAGATTTCATTCCCATTTACATATATGATTTGATTTTAGTATTGAAAGTGAAAGCATAATAGATAATTAAAAATTTTAGAACGTTTGTGGAGAACTATTGACTGACCACATAAATTTGATGTCTTTTGAACATATATAAATTCCCTTTCATTTATTTTTTGTTAAAAATTCACAACTTAATAGTTTCAAAACTACAAATTTGTCTATGCACAAAAAATGATAAATTTTGATTAGCCCAAAAGGCAGATTTTGATCAATAGTTAAATCAAATTGATTCCTTTAGTATACCATAATTAATTGTGACTTCTTATAGAAATTATCTCTATCAAAAATTTCTTAAAGGTATATTTCTATCAATAGTTAAATCAAATTGATTCCTTTAGTATACCATAATTAATTGTGACTTCCTATAGCAATTAGCACATTTCAAGTCTTAATTTAAATCTCCCACATATCCTATGTGAAATTCTAAAGTTCATAATCAAGTAACTTATATTTTTTTTCCTTATTTATGATGCACATGTCAATTACATATTTACTTATTATGATGCACATGTCAAATAATTAAATATAAATTTCTTAGTAAAATATGGTAGATATCCTATCTACTAATTGTATTATTTTTCCTAGTTAGTTACGTAATCTATTTTTTTGACTTTGTTAAAAATATATATTATCATTTCATTTTTAATTAATTGATTATGTAACTAATTGAAGTATATTTAGAATTAGTTTATGTTAAAATATAATCACTTAATCCCTTGTCAGGCTAAAAAGATAGTTATTCCTTATACTCATTAACTCCTATTATTCTTTAATATTTATGGGTTATAGTTAGAGTCAGGGTATGTTTAAATTTTAGGTCCAAATTATATCTAAAAGATTCATTTCTAAAATAAAATATTGTATTCTATTTTTAGTGCCTTCCAAGATAGGGTACAACATTTGAATGATGTGTTAATTTTATTTTTACATGTAGTATATAGTTAAAATGTTATACTTCAGTTAATTATAATTCGTCTAAAATCAATTTAATTATTTATGAAGCTATAAACATGATTTAATATCACTTCACTACATTAACTAGATTTCAAGATAAATGAGTAATGTAAATATCTAATCAGTGCCAACCGTATCACTGCAATGCATTAATTGTCCTATACTATTGAATGCATCTTCTCTATGTATTTATAACTATTGTAACCATTTTTAAAAATAATTATTGTTTACACATTTATTACAATACATATAATTGTTGCTACCTTATTAATTGGAATATTAATTAGTATAGAAACTAACAATATATGTGTTGATTTTATGAAATCTATTGACATTTGATGAGTGTACTGGAGATTAAATATAGTTTTGAGTGTGATATTATGTTTGATATCTCCAAAATATCCTTACACAAGAAAAAAATTAATGCATTTGAACCATTTATTTTTTCTCTTGCATTGCAAATAAATACATGTACTTAATACACTACTTTTTATTTTTCTTTGTGACTATTTAATTGTGTTCAATTATCATATTTTTATATTGCTTCCTGATATTTTCTTTTAACTCTATCAATGAAATTAATATCTCTATAAAATTAAAGGTATGTGCACAGATTCAGGGAAAAATTCTTTGGACATTACCCACAACACGTACGCATTATAGGTCAAGACACCTAAGCCATAACGCATATGAATTTTGGGCAAAAGGAATGTGTACGCATTCCTTTACCAATATGAATGCATACACATTATAGGAATGCATATGCATTCCTATAATTATAAATAACATGTATGCATTTTTTAAATATAAAAATAAAAAAATGAACCCCCATTTCATTTCTTCTAACATTGTTTCTCCTTCATTTCTTCTCGTATCCACATTTTTCCCTCCCATTTGAATTTTTCTTCGTCAATATGGAAATCCTCAGTTTTTTTTCCCATCAGTAGTAGAAATCATTTCTTTTGCTCTCGTATTCATGATATTGATTATGTTATCATGAAGAAAAGGTAATTTTTGTGAATTAAATCTATTTTTGTGAGTTTTTTTGTGAATGTTTTGCATAGTTTAATTTGTATTTTCTCTGCAACAAGTTGGCATGTTCTACAGGACCCTTCCTCTAATCCTCCACCTTACTCTCCACCCAACCCTCCTAACCCTTCACCTAACCCTCCTATAGTTCCACTAGATCCCCAATGTAGTCAAAAGCATATAGTTACACACATAGTGGAGAACAAAATTGAAATTGAGTTGATATTAGGAGAATGAGGGAGCCCACTTCTATGAACACCCACCACACCTATTCAACCAATACCCTAGAGTTAGTATTAGGTCAAGTTGACTCAATAATGAGTCAAATTAATGGATGGAGATAATATATGGATAGTTTTAGGGATTTCTATGTTGATAAAGTGTTAGCATATGAGGTGAATAAAAAATAAATAACAAAAGAACAAATTTATACCTTAATTATCAACCCAACCACCAATGCACCATTTCCCAATCAATCGATGCCAACACAATTTGATTAAATCCAATTTTGGGAGTGATGGTGGATCATGTCTGACTATCCACCTTGTAATATCCATGAGGTCCCTTTGTAATTTTTGAATAAACTTTATTTTGAGTTTGTCCTCAATGAATTTAGAAACTATTTTGACTATGGTGAGTTTTAAGGCCAAGGGAAAGGCTTTGCATAGGATCAACCAAGTACACATCATGCACCTAATCATCCTACAAAGATCCTTACCCAAAATCCACTTCATATAGAGATTCCCTTTATGGTGAAGGAGGTTATGGAGATAGGAAATTTGCATGCATTTAGTGTGATTATCAATACAGTCATTCATCATACGTTTAGGATTTCAGAGACAGATGCTCAAGATAAACCACCTAGTGGTCATACCCAACCAAACCCATGTAGATATTTTGGTGTTATATGTACTGAACCTTCAAATGATGATAGTGGAGCTTCAAGGGGCTGATAGGATATGATCTTGACTGATGAGTTGTTGGAACACATACTTAGTTTGGATATGTTATGACTTTCTACACAGATGTAGGTGTCTTTTATATACATTTCATGTTAAGTTTTTAATATATATTATCAAGTTAAGAATTTAAAATTTAATTTACACATTTAAATTAAATTTTGTGTGTGTGTGTGTGTGTGTGTGTGTGTGTGTGTGTGTGTGTGTGTGTGTGTGTGTGTGTGTGTGTGTGTGTGTGTGTGTGTGTGTGTGTGTGTGTGTGTGTGTGTGTGTGTGTGTGTGTGTGTGTGTGTGTGTGTGTGTGTGTGTGTATTTGTATTACAGGAAGAGACATTGCCTTTGACATTACAATTTCAATTTATTGAGCTAGGTAGCAGTCCAAAAATTAGTACATCTATTCATGTCAGTATGACACCATATACATTTAAAGATGTAAAATTTTAAGTGAATATTATATACTCTAGATGTAAATTCATACACCTTAATTTCATCACTGTGAGATTTTGTGTGAGAAAATATAAAATACCTAATATAATTTTGTTGGACTTTTTATTATTTGATGTATTAACATGGATTACCATAGTGTTATAAATTCATCCTCCATCTCAACTTTTTGATTTTATTTTTAATTTCAAACTATGTTTTCAATAACCAAAATCACACAATTGTAAAGAAGATTGTCCACTCAATCTTATCTCTACAATATTCAGTTCTATTTTCTATATGTTTCTTTAGATTTGGATGATTTTCTATATGTTACTTTAAAGGATTATATATGTCCCCCATAAAATTAAACTATAACTCTAGGTGTCTTAATTTGATTAAAAATTAGTTTACAAACTTCTCAACAAACACCTATACAGGGTACTTGTCTTATCACAATGACTATTTCTAAGGGATTTTTTATCACACCAATACTTAGTTGGAATAAAAATTAATGACTATCCATAAGAAGATTATTCAAGGTGTTAACATGATCAAAATTTCAAAACAAATCAACTTAGACACCATAACTCATAGGATTGTCCTCAACTATACCAAGTCACTACCTTAAGACAATTAGGCCTAATGACCTTAATCTAGTCAAAATCTAAAATACACCTAAGTAAAGATATAAAAGTATCCAAACAAGTGTATATAGGTGTATCAAGGATGTTTCAAATCCTAAATTCCACTCAATGACTCAATTTTATGAAATTCACTCATAAATCCTCCCTCCTTATCTTAAAGATACAAGGTTGCTAGTTTACATAAAACTTAGATTTCAATAAATGTGATTGTAAGGATTTATTAGATGCAAAACCTTTGGAATCATCTTTTAGGATTGTTTGTCTAACTATTCCCATGTTTTTGTGAAACTTCAAGGATTTAAATAGAATTTATAGTCCTCCAATTATGCAAAATTGGTCTTTTATACTTTTTACTTCATCTTGGGCATCCCTAAAATGATAGATTCAAACTGATCATGTTGTTGAAGACTTATCCAAGTTTAGGATGTGTTAATTTAGGTCCTTGTTCCTCTAACAGACCTATCTCAATTAGAAAAACTGATATTTGAAGAATTATCAAGTCATTTAAGACCTTTAAATGAGTAAGAAAGATAGATAAGACCTTAACTAAACTTAGGAGACTCATATCCATGTATTAGACCTTATAGAACCTATTAGACACATTAATTATTAAAATTTAAGAAAATATTCACCCAAATACATTTGAAAATTCAAATAACAAGTATTGGAGGGAAAACACTCCAAGACTTCTAAATGACCTAAGATACACACTAAATGCCTCATGCAAGGCTTATTGACACCTATCAACCCTTCTTAGACTAACTATAAGACCATACATACAAGTTTATAGGAATCTCCTGCATCAAGAGGTGTAGCAGATGATTCATTTCCTTAGATTTCTTATCATTCTCCTTCATGAAACTGACATTTATTGCCTTTAGTGTGGTGTTAAAAATCACATTTCACATATACACTTGTCACATTCATGCTTCTCATGACCTCGTTAGATCATTTTGAATCTTATGTAAGACTGAGTTTGTTATCAACTTATTTAATCAATGAAATACTCAAGTTAATAATTATTATGTTACTTATTCAACTAATGACTAGGGTAGACATTCCTCTATCATTTCAATTAATGATAGACTCGGGTATTGTTGTTGTAATGTCATCTGCACAAGCACTCACTGAGGTATGTATATTCACTTGTAATTTTGAATTTTAGTTTAATACTTTTGTTTTAATAATTTTAATATATACTTGGGTAAATATAAATTTTATTCATGAGTTTATTATGTATAAAGGGCTATCATATGACATTTGATAATCTGATTTAGATTACTACTACAATAGCTCCTCATGTTTCTTCATCACTTGACATGCCTGTTTGTTCAGCTGAACATGACACTGACCCAATCAAACGACAATGATAAATTGATAAGGACCATGAAATTGCAGTAACTGTATGTTTAAATGATGTTTTATTATAGTTTAGAATGATTTTCTTGACTTGGTTTCTTGTATACTTGTTGATTTTATAATAATTTTTTTATTTGAATAGGTTTGGCTACAAGCGATCTATGATCGTACTACCCTTAATCAAACCTTTGAAAAATCCAAGGCATTCAAGATATATCCATATACAAATAGGGCATCCCAAGGAGATTATTCTTTGAGGAAGGCAAAGAGAGGGAGACTATTTGATGATTAAGATGTTGTAGATGTTGTACTTTTTATATGCCTATATGAAAATGTACACATTTTTGGTATTGGACATGTGTATATGATGTATTCACCCAAAATTAGATACTATGCTGTTAGACATGATGTAATATTTTGTATGCCTATATGTAAATTCATGTATTACGAGTATTTTATGCCTATATATGGCATTCATACATGACATTCTTATTTTGTACATTAAGATTTAAGAAAACTAATGAAGTAAGTTATACTTGAATCATTTATGTTCATAGTATTATAAATGATTTGTTTTAAAGTATTCTTAAGTATTAAAAAAGTTATGAAATTTATAATAACTTGTTAGGATAAATTTATAAATTAGATTGATATGACAAGCATATAGTTAAAAATATATACATTTCTTGTTCTTAAGAAGCTTTATTTCTATAAAAATGCAAATGAAATAAGCATTAAGGGGTGTTGAACCTATCTTTTTGTTAATTGAATCATATTCTGGTGATTGTAACCTAAAAACAAGTTCATCAAAGTTGCAAACATTGTACTTGTGTTTAGATTATTATGAATGATTGGTTTTGAAGTATTCTTAATGATTAAAAATGTTATGATATTGAGAATAACTTGGTAGGATAATGTTACAAATCAAATTGGTATGAAAGAGACTATAGTTATAAAGATTGACATTTCTTATTCTTAATAAGCTTTGTTTCTACAAGAATGCAAATGAATAATAACTAATGGGTGTTTAACCTATCTTTTTGTTAATTGAATCCTATGTTGGTGATTGAATTAGTTTTAGATTGGTAGTTGTTATACACCTAGTCACTTATCTTAGTTCTAATTCTTGTGCATAGAGTGGGATTAAGGGTAACAGACCCTTATAATAAATAAGGAATATCAGGGATTGCATTTGAATTATGTTTTTATGTTCATGGTCATCTACAGTTTCTTATAGGTCTAGAACTTTGAGTTCTTAGATTGATAAGCCTTATAAGGTAGATCAAGGTAGACTATTATTTTGAACATGTGGAGTTATTATGGACACAGTCTATACAAGAGTAATTAACTCAAGAAGGTGTCTAAAAAATCAACTACATAATTTTAAACCCTCTCAACCTATACACAGACTATTAAAATCAGACCTGGGGTTTTAACCTAGAAGTGTGCATATCTTGAAACCTAACCATTGAAAGTTCTTGGAAAGCTATAATCTGATGTGTTTTTATAAGGTCTAAAAGAATCAAGAAGTTTATAATGGTACAAATATGACAAATATGGATTTAAAGATTGAGCTTTGTCATAGGACTAATGGAGGCCTAGTGGGATTCTAAGAGTGTGAGACTAGGGGTTTAGAGGGAGATTTTTCAAGAGCCTTGGTGAGAAAGTCAATAGATTATGAAGAGTTAATACATTACAAAGAGGAGACCTCTTAACAGGTGATGAATTCTCTCCTTCTAATGGGAAGGTTTTTACACTAGTGAAATAGCTCATATCAGTCAAAGAAAGCTAGCATCATCTATAAGATAGTCAAAAATCTCTTGAGTCTACTCTTTAGGCCTTCAATTGTCTTGAAAAGTGCCCAGGACTTCTTCATACAATGGGGCAGACCCTATCCTATCTCCATTCACTTTGAAACATCCCCAAACTACATCTTTGAAAATGAGAGAGTAGGAAAATAGACCTTGGGAGAGATCATGAAGTCTTTGATTGTTATTAAGGGCTCCTAATAGTTGATATAGTTAAATGTATCACTTCATTGTCTTTAAACTTCAAACTCTTACTTTAAGCCCTTTAATACATATTCACTCTCTTTTCCCTTTCAAGACCTTGAATGAATGGATACAAAAGACCTTTTTAGTGTTATATTTATGCTAAAGACCAATTTTATGAATTTTCAATAGGTATTTCACATGTCTTAGAGGTTTTATACTATAGATAAACCCATTTCATTTAGAGTTCCTTTCCATCAAATAGTGACTCAGTCTTTTTTTTATTAAGAGACCTAGTTGTTCCACTTTTAGGTGAAAATTAGATGATGTGTTATTTACCTAAACCAACACCTCAGTCAAGTCCAAATTATGTCTTTAGATGAGAATCAACTTTTACTTGGTATCTTTTCACTTAAAACTGAGAAAAATAGGTCAATTTTCCTATTCATTATCTAGAGGAACTCAAAATTCTAATTATTATTATGGATAACTACTCAGTATGTCATCTTTACACCTTCTTTTGAATCCAAAATATTGAAATAGTTTACTGACCTTCTTAACTAGTTCTCCATATATTTTCATCAAATTCTATGGGTTTAAAATGGATTTAAGACCATTTTTCAATCAAAACCCTATAACTAGGGTTTTCCTGAACTTTAAGGATCTGAGAGCTAATTAACCTTGTTTCATAAAGATATAAGAGTTTATTTAAAATATAACAGCTATATAGGACTCTTCACTCACCTGTGTATCTCATCCAATCCTTAGTTTTAAACCATTCACAAGTTTCATTGTATAAACAAGCTATGTAAACAGTGATTTTTAATAAAAATTGGTCTATGCTAATAGAAAAGGACTTTTAAAGTCTTGAATTCACTATATTTTAACTACATTCAAAAAAGTCTTTTTTAATAACCATACACTACTCATAATCAAAATAAAACACACACACATTTACACCCCTTGTAGGTATGATTCGAAGACTCTTTTTTGATGTTTGTTCCTGAAGAATATTTTTTCATCTTGATACACATGCTTATCCTTTTGTTTCATTCCTATAAGAAAAGAGTGTCCATTTTTGGATCCAAAACTCTCTCTTAAGACTTGTATTAGTTTATCAAATCATACAACAGACACTTTAAGCATATAAGATAAGTATGACCTTTCTAACATGTAGCAAGACTCTAAAAAACTTAATACTACTAACTCTACTTAAATATTTAAAACTCTCACATATATACCACACTATTTTATACAAAATAATCTCTTGCATCAATAGTTTTAAACAATTGGCTCCATTTGGTCCATGATAACCCTTGGCCAAGCCTTAAAGCCACTTTGACCACCTATAGGTGTCCATTTAGGCCTAATTAGGCTAAATGACCATCTAGATCTATTTTCCTATTTATGAAATGTCCAAAATTTATCACATCTCATGAACCACAAGCTTATCCATTGCTAGTGTTATGATCCTTCCATTACCTATATGCATGAAATTTAGCCTAATTAGGCCTAGAAGGCTTAATATGCTCCATGACTGATTAGTACTCTCTTGAAATATTTTTGACCCTTGGAACACTTTAACAAAACTTCAAACAAACCTTTCAAAGGTGATGAAACCTAAATATAATTCCACTAGCTTCTAGCCACATGTATATGGTTCAGTTGGACTATTAGGCATATTAGGCCTTTTATGCTTCTTCAAGACCTCCAACTAGCATTCTTTCCTCTGAGATCCACAAGTGTAAATATATCACTTTTAACACATCTATATAGGCAAATTACATTTTTTATAATGACTATGACATCCAATTCCACCTACAAGTACATTTTTACTATTGTTCAAGAGTATGGAGACACTGACAATAAATGTTGTCAAAGTTGAAGCTACATTCTAAGAACTCCATTTATAGTGCTTATTGGCTAAAAATTGGCACTAACAACACATTTAAATATGTGGATATAACCTACAACTAGGATTTTGTCATCCCATTTGGCTCGGTCGACAAACCCACCACCCATTTTGTGCACAAGAATGTCCTTCCCAATACCAAAACTTCAGGCATGCATAAAACCAAAACTATAATTTATATGTATGAAACATAAGATCCATCATATTTATGGTCAATCCCTATAATTTCACCCTAGATATATTATTTATCACCTTTGATAGCAATATGTGGTAGAATTTATAGTAACGGGTCCTAAAATGCAACTTTTTTGTAGTGAAGAGACGTGTTAACATCCAACTAGAATTTTTACCTCTGAGACTAACAAGCACAAATCCATCACTTATATCATGTATATATAGTATAATTACACATGATACAATGATTGTGACATCCAATTCCACCCAGAAGTGCATTTTCACTTCTGTTCAAGAGTATGAAAACATTGATAACAAATGTTATCAAAATTGAGGCTACAGTCTGATAACTCTATTTTTTATGCTTGTTGGCTAAAAAATCACACCGCTAAAATGCTTAAATGGGTGGATAATGTCCAGGACCATATTCTTGGCCTCCCATCCAGTCTAGTCAAGAAACCCACCACCCATTTTGGGCTCAAGAACACCCTTCCCAATATAAGAAAGATGTTGATTTTTAGCCTAACTTTAGACATGCATAAAACCAAAAATATAAGTCATATGGATGAACCATAAGATCATTCATGTGAATTTAAAATACCTATAACTTCACCCTATATCTAGTATGTATCACATTCGAGATCAATCCATGGTAGAAGTTACAATAACGGGTCCTAAAATGTAACTTTTTGGCAATGAAGAGATAACTTGTTGACCTCCAACTAGCATTTTTGCCTTTGAGACCTACAAGTAAAAATATATCACTTTTAACACATATATATAATCTAATTACATGTTATCCAATGATCATGACATACAATTCCACCCACAAGTGCATTTTTACTACTATTTAGGAGCATGAAAACACTGACAACAAATATTGTCAAAGTTGAAAATATAGTCTGAGAACTCCATTTATGGTGCTTGTTGGGTGAAAAATAGCACTACCAACATGACTATAGGCACATATAATGTCTATTACTAGGTTTTTGTCCTCATATCTGGCTTGGTCAACAAATCTACAACCCATTATAGGCTCAAGAATGCCCTTCCAAATATAAGAAAGATGTTGATTTTTAGCCTAACTTCAAGAATGCATAAAACAAAAAGTATAAGTCATATGGATGAACCATAATATACCTCCTATGCATGTTAAATCTATCTAATTACACATTATATCTATTCTTAATCACATCTAAGAAAAATCCATGGAATAAGTTGCAGTAATAGGTCCTAAAATGCAACTTTTTAGCAGCAATGAGACAACTTGTTGACTTCCAACTAGAATTTTTACGTTCAAGACTCATAGGTGCAAATCCATCACTTATATAACATATATATAGGATAAGTACTTTTTATCTAATGATTTTGACATCTAATTCCACGTACAATTGCATTTTCACTACTATTTAGGAGTATAGAAATATTGACAACAAATGTTCTCAAAGTTAAAGCTACAGTATGAGAACTCCATTTTTGGTGCTTATTCCCTAAAACCTGGTACTACCAAAATGTTTAAAGGGGTGGATATAATCTAATACTAAGTTCTTGGCCTCCCATCTAGTCTAGTCAATAAACCCACCACCCATTATTGGCTCAAGAATGCCCTTCCCAATACAAGAAAAATGTTGATTTTTAGCCTAACTTTAGGTATGGATAAAATCAAAACTATATTTAATATGGATGAATCATAAGATCCTTCCTATGCATGATAAATCCATATAATTTCACCTTTTATGTAGTTTTAATAACTTATAATATTAATACATGATAGAAGTTACAGTTAACAGGTCCTCAATGCAACTTTTTTGCAGTGAAGAGATAACTTGTTGGCCTCCATCTAGCATTTTTGCCTTTAAGACCCATAGATAAAATGCATCACTTAAATCACATCTATATAGTCTAATTACACATTCTCTAATTATCATGACATCCAATTTCACCTATAAGTGCATTTTTACTATAGTTTAGGAGCATGAAAACACTGACCATAAATGTTGTCAAAGTTGAAGCTATAGTCCAAGAACTCCATTTTTTATGATTTTTGTATGAAAATTGATACTTATAACACATCCAAAGGGGTGGATAATATCCAATACAAAGTTTTTGGCCTCCCATATGGTCCATTTGACAAACCCACCACCCATTCTAGGCTCAAGAATGCCCTTTCGAATACAAGAAAAATGTTGAAAAGTGTGTTTTTTTTGTGTGTAACATTGGTATGTAATGCCATTTTCGGTAATATTAATGCATTTTGTTTAGCTATAAGGCATGTAGATAATTTTAAATAATGATTTTTATGTTTTTGAAAGGATACAAGGAGAAAGAGACTTGTCATGAGCAATTTTTCAAGAGTGTGGAATCGCCAAGTACTTTTAATAAGTTTCTCTTAACTTTAAGAATATGAAATTCTTTACTAATGGTGCCAACCATGTGAAGGTGGATTCTTATTTGGAGCCACTAACCTAAAAAAAATTTAGTAAGTAATTAAAGATGAAATTTGTGCATGTACTACATAAAAAATAAATACATTTGGTACAATTGATTACATCTACATTTTACAAGTCAACATACCTGCACATTTCAATCCAACAAACCTCCAGGATATGCTCTAATATTGATAGTATCAATAATAGATTCATGGTTTGACTCATGAAATTTCCATAGTTTCATGTTTCTTGGCCTCCCATGATATTTTTGCAATTGAATATTCATTACAAAAACCAAATTTGAATAGTGTGGTTCCTTTTTGTGCATTTCAAAGCCTTCAAACAACCATATCATTGAATCCAAGTTCCAATGAATACCATAGACCCAGTGGGATAATCAATGTTTTCTCCATCTGTGACTGAGGAAGTCAATTTTTTATTTTCATATACACACTGATATAAGTAGTATTATATTTTCTTTATTGTCCTCATCTATAATAATTTTAAAAACATGGCTTACATCATAAAAAAATTTAATGACACCATGAATACAAATAATTAGAATAAATAGTACATAAAGATTAATCTTCTACCTAGCTGCACTAGATCAGATATATGGTCAAATTTATGTCACGATATAATAGCTATAAGTTTTAGTGTTGGTGGACCCTGATATGTGTTGATTGAAATTAGAGGTCTAAAAATCCAATCATCCACCCACTCTTTTGACTCACACTCATTCCAAATAAATTCCATGCATGTAGATTAAAACCAAGTATCACATATGAATAGTCCAAGAACCTACATTTGAGCTACGAAATGAGTAGAGATCACTTGAACACATTAGAGTCATACAATCTTCATAGTTTGCCAAGTCTTTTTCCTCCATTAACCAAAAGTGTCTATGAATAGTAGAATTTTCTTGAGCACCATGATATGTTCTCATTACACCATTCAACCATAGGTTTTGCATTAGTCAAATTAGCAACATGGTCAAATTTTTAATCATCCCTTACAATGGCTCTTTTCACACATGCTTGAGCACCATCATGTTCCCCTTTTCCATGGTCAACCTTATTGAAACTCAAAATATGTTCTACGTCAATGGTAACATGCATCTTTCTCAACCAATAAAATATTCATGCATTCTTGAATTACTATGTGCAATTGTCTGACCAAATGTAATTCTAATTGAAAGTCATGTTCCTTTGAGTCAATTATTCATAGAAATTATCAAAATAACTTTACACATACTTTGTATAATGTGATCAATCATCAGTGATATAGAAATGGTACTCCCTTAATATTTTTTGATCTTCCTCTATACTATCAAATACATGCATGAATGTTATATGCATAAATATTGTAACTTGTGTTGAGTTGTAATACTACAACTGAACTTCCATTTACAGTTCAAATGTGTAATATTTAGCAAATTTGACTACTTAAATAATAGAATCATGTGGGAATGTGTCCTTGCTTAGCTTGAAATTTTAATCCAATTATTTAGCCCTATGTATGTGCCTTGCATTCTCATAAACAATTTTTTCCATGAATTTAACCATAAATTTTGAAATGGGTATCTCTTTCATAAGAAGCTCACACCTTTTAGATTCTTTGCCATATTTTAGTTTATAAGTCACATGTTTATATTTTCTCAAACCAACTAATTCCTTTCCAATTCACTTACACACTCCTCATGGATACATTTTTTTAGTTTTGGCAATCCACTGCAAATGTTGCAATTTCCATCCAAACATACATTATTATAAAAGAACTATCCATCTAGTCTATTATAAAAAATATTTGAAATAAATTCCCTAGCTAATTTTGGTGGAACTTCTATGCCACACTCCTAAAAAATCTTGTTAGTATGCAAATAACAATGCATATGGTGAAAAATATCCTAGTGCATTGAAAATTCAACATGTTGCCTACAACAACAAGTGGTGCATGTGTGATTTATTTTTACATAAAAAGTTTTTTCCATCTCAAAAAATCTTTGGCTAATAGCAATTTGTGGATGTTTTTTCCAAAAACATAGAGTACAATTATGTTTGAGTCAATCCAAAAAATGTTTCAGATGCAATTCACGATTATGAGAGCCAAATCTTATTTTCACTACATCTCATGCATTAGGTGAAACTCTTATATTATATTTCCAAAATTGTGCAAATAAGTATTTCAAAACATTGGCTATAGCCCTGTCCTTTCATGGAATTCTACCATAGAATGCCAGAGCTCTTTGGTATTGGGTTCATTAAGTATTTCACATCTTGAAATTGCTTTTATTAATGTTTTTCTATTTATATCCAGTGTTTGACTTGTTTTTAAAATCAATCATTTTTTCCCTATTTTAGCACTTACTACATAAGTTGTCATTATATGTTGGGTAGAATTACAATCTTTATTTTGTGACCTCAGGACTACAATATGATATGCATCATGTAGATTTTCAACATTTTCATCATCCATGTTAGATGTTATTAGTCTTAATGTGTACATTTTAGGGCTCATCTTAACCAATTTCATCAACGCAAAAAATAATTGACATCTTTGACTATCATAATCTAATCTATTAAAAAAACTATCTCAAATTTCTTTAGCTAGTCTTCTTGAATGGAAATCAGACATTTTCTCATGCATTATTTTCAAAATGTTTTCATCAACTTCAATTAAGTAGTTGTCTTTTCTACACATAATTCTTAGAGGTGTTGTTATTGGTGGAATCCATTGAGATGATGTTTCAAAACCATTATATGTTTCCATGAAATTGTCTTCATTTTTTCTCTTCATTATATGTTTTCATAAAATTTAGTAAGTCTATGAAGTAGTAAAACTATCATATGATATAATAAAACTCAATAGGTAAGGTGAAATGAGCTAATATTTCCACAAATCCCATCATAGGTACTTATAAAACTAGGTGAACAATGGGTTAACAAATTAACTGTTAGGTTGTGGAGCTAAAAGCTTCACTGATGCAGACATGGACAAGGCCATTGGAGGAGTTGCTAGAGTGTCACAGACACCGGCATCGGTTAGGCCAATTGATGTTGGCAGGATAAGGCAGGAGAGCAACCGATGTCGGTCAGAGATCAACCAGCATCGGCGACCCCCAAGTGGACAGGGACCGACGTCAGTCACCTGTGTGGTTCAACTGCGAGTATATTACGGGCAGTTAGTTGACAAACCAAGTGTTTGCATGATGAGAGCTAATTATAGACTGAGAGCTGTGGATCTAATTATTGTATTAGATGTCTAATTATTGTTTGGATGAGATCTATATAATAGACTCATCGTTGTATTGTAAACTTGTGATAGAGATTAAGAGAGCATTATTATAAGCTCCTTCTGTGTGTGAGGTAGAGCAATGGTATGTTCCTCCTAATGCCACAGTACCAAGGTGGGTACTGGTTTGGAGAATCAGCAGGGTTCTTCAGGAGTGTGTGATCTTGGTCATCAGGTGAGCATGGCTACAATAGGAGATCTACATGGTAAGTAAGATCATTGATATGAAGGTGTGTGTGTGTGCAAGGTCAAGGTTCATAGGTGTGTAGAACTAGCTTGATCTATAGGTGGAAGATCAGATAGGACAGCAACACAATAGGGAGCAGTATCAGGAGAGATCTACTAAGAGTACAGGTGTGTACTCAGAGTAAAGAGGAAGGCAAGGAAGATCCTTCCATAAGTAAGGTCTATTGAGGTGCAGGTTGTTGTAGGTTCAGGGGAGATCTACTTGAAGTACATTTTTGTACTTGTGGAGTGCGTGGAGCACTTGTGGTGTGCGTGGAGCATAGGTATAAGGTGAACACCAACTCAGTGTGTGAGTTGGGTGTTGGGACCTAAGAGAGAGAGCTTTGAGGAGAGAAGTATTGTTCACTTGAGGTGTGGGAAGCCTCTGAAGAGGTGGTGGAGAAGAAGTGGCATCTTCTTTATTGTATTCTTTTTTGCAAGAGTTTTAATACAAGTTGTGTATTGTCTCTCATATCTTGTGTTATTTTTGGATTCTAGGTACTTGTTGATTTTGGTTATTTTCACATATTAAGTTGCTTGGTATTTGGTAATCAATTGTGTGCTTTCGGTGTTTCATATTCCCAACACGTGGTATCAGAGCCTTGGTTGTAGGTTCAAGAGCTAACCCCAACATTAGCACTAATAGCATTCATGAATTTGTGATGAAATTAAGGAGTTTAGGGGTTGTGTTTGTCATAAAATTAGGATTTAGGGTTAGGTGTTTAGTGTAATGGGTTTTTACATGTGTATATGTCATGAAATTAGAGTTTAAGGGAATTGTACATGTTTAAGTGATAAAATTAGTGTTTACGGTCAACATGTCATAAAATGTGGGGTAATTTATCCCATTTAAACAAATCATTGACTCTAATTTAGGTTCAATGGGTTCAAATTAGCTATATTTGCATTTGTCTTTGCATTTCTAATTAAATTAGGGTCAGTTAAGCCATACATGTTGCATAGATTATACAATTGATTAGGCCATAAATTTAGTTTAAGGGCTCAATTTTACCGAAATCACATCCCTAACTACACCAATTGACTAATTGGTTCAATTCATGATAGAATCATACTTAATTTTATACCAAATCATATATCAAGCTCTTATAGTTACTTCAAGAAGGGGTTCAAATTGGCTTCCCATGCCCCCTCGATTGATTGAATCCACTCTTTGGTTCATTGTATATATACATGATGACATTACAGGTTTAATTTCACTCCAAATCACATCATGTATACAATTTAAAATAGGTTCATACATGGATTATTTTGACCCTAATTTCTGGATATAATTGAACTTTGTTGTGACATGTGTGTACCTCGTATACCCAAAAGTGTTAAAGATATCAGAGATACATAAATTCTTGGAAATTTTAGAGTTGATAATTCCCTAAAAAGTCAAATCTAATTACATATCACCACATGTACCTCATACATGCTTGAAAGTGTCAAAATTGTTAAAGGTGTTAGGTCCTAGAATCTTAAAGAGATATTAGATCCTTGTGAAGCCCAATCCAATTAGATGTCACCATGTGTATCTTGTACACACATATAAGTGTTAGAGATCTAACTATCAAGTCCTTAAAGCATCAAATTTGATAGAGCCTTAAGATACCTAATCAATCAAAGATTTACATATTTAGGTCTAATACACTTGGAGAAGTGTTAGAGTTGTCAAATATACATATACTCTAGATCCCAAAAGGATCAGAGATGTTAGCACGTTTTGAGTCCTGATCTAATTAGAGATGGGCATGTGTACTTTTGTACACCAAGTGGCTGATTCAAATAGATAAGATTGATAGGCTAGGTTTGGTCCCACTGTGTCAAGTCATCAAAGGTATTCAATGATCCCATCAATAATAAGAAACACTTGGAAAAATATGAACACATCTCAGATGTCATGAAGGCCAAATCTAGGCATGTGCACACTACACTCTCTACATTTATTATCTCACATGAGTGAAAATAATGATCTTTGATACCTAGATAGGTCCCGTCACCTCCAACCAATCTAATTAAGGCCTATTCAGAAATATCTAACATACATATAAAAAAATGTTTAAAGATTTACATTGATATCATCAACTCATGTCTAGTAAATAATTCACATGATGTGAGCCTCTAACTTGATATTAATGTATGTAAATTGTCATGTAGAGCACTTTAAGGTCGCATCTAAATTGAACAATCACTAAACATTATCAATTTTCTATGTATTTATTCAAATTATTTAGATCCATCTACCTTAAATTACCTCTAGATCTCAATGTACATTCATATTAATTACTACACATAAAAGATAACACAATTCAATAATGGACTCCTCAACCTCAAATCCCAATCCAGAGAAAGAATTTTGAGATACTACTTTCTTGCAATCCGCATCATAAGATTTAAGCTCATTATAATGAAATATGAATAAGATGATTGAACATATATAAAATATATAATTTTGAAACCTTTGGTGATGGGGTGCACATTGGTATTCAATTTTGATCAACCATTTATATGATATGAGCAACATCATCCACATGAACAATTATTGGGTCCCTCTAATTAGCATCATCCTTGAGGGGAAGCAGGTCTCAGATTTAGGGGACATTGTCACCTTTAATGTATCTTGAATAAGCTCAATAGATTTTGAGTTGGGGTAACTTATACATATGTCTTACTTGGTTAATTTCAGGTCTATGCCACCCTATATTTCTAAAGCTTAGCCATCTCCTAATGGTTTTGAACAAGGTCCCTAATGCATTTAGATATATTCTAAGATATACATTCATCACCATAGGAATAACATCTTAAAACCACATCATCTCTAATGGATACATGTGACCATTTCAAGTTTATTGAGCTCAAAACCACATCTTATATAAAATAAAACACGTACCCAAAGACCAAAATATCAAAATAGAATAAAAACATGTACCTTACCCATCATCATACATTCCTATCTTAATATCTAAATTACATAGTAAGGTATAGAACCCTATAGAATTGATAAGCACCAAGTGTTGTCTAGCTTGTTTTTGAGCTTGTAATTGTTGCATCCATGGTGTGGCTAAGACTAGTCCTATGTTGAAGAAACACTCTTGAGATGAGGTGGGAATGGATGGAGTGGTTGATGGTTTTCCCATGTGTGATGAAGGGGTAGATGAAGCAGGTGTAGGGAATGGAGGATTAACCATATTTTAACAAGAGATCTTAATTTTACGTAAAATTTGAACAATGTATTTGAATGCATTAGGGGAATATTGAATAATTTTAAAAATAAAAGAATCTTGTTAGACTTTAAATTGAGACCTCAAAATACACCTATTTAATTAGATACATTGAGTGACCTTAGAGAAAATTTAAAGGACTTTATTCATCACATTTTATGAATGTTTTTGGGATAATCCAAGGCATGATTGACATGTATTAGGCTCTATTAGATAGCATTATTGAAATAGATATCCAAGAGATACACTATTACACCAAGGGATTAATTCTTATTTCTACTTACACAAGATTATTTATACTGCATAGTCTAATCCAATGGGTTTACCATTTAAACAAATTAGTTCAAAATTTATAAATAAAAGGTTCTGGTCAAAGATATCAAAGAAACAACAAAAGGGTAAGGAAGGGTAAGGAATGTAAGATAAAATTTTAGGTAAGCAGGATATTATCATGTTATAGTAAGGTATATCCTTGTCCTACTATAATAAAAACCAAATTTGGCTTTTTGGTGTTATTGTAAAATAACACATATGCATTATATAACACATACGTGCTATATAACATGTATGAATTATTTGAATTTGAACTCAAAACTGAGCCTCTAGGCATGGGAATGGCTTGGATTTTTGAGCCAAAGGCTTGTGGTTGTGAATCTATAGCTGAGACCAAGAATTTTGATAGAAACCAACAAATTTAAATTTCAATCACCAAATGTGCTATGGATTTCAACATCAAAATTCAAAAAAATATTACCATCATGTTGAGCACATTGTCCTCTTTCCAAATATATGATCTTTATAATTTTTGGTATATTTTAAGGGTTCAAACTATATTTATTGATAGCTACACCTTTTTTAGGCCACTACATGACGTGCATATACATGCATATTCATGTTTATGTAATTTATTTTTAAGTGATCTAAGTGCAAAAAACATTATATGGTAAAAAAACTAGGCCTAATTCTACACACATTCAAAAAGAATCAAATTTTATTTTTTTAAGGTAGTTAAGGGTGGCCGCATGGTCAGCTATCCAATTTTTTGTCAGTTTTCAAGATCTACTTAATTGAAAAATTAATAAAAAAACATTAATTGAAAAAATATATAAAAAATTCCTAACACACTAGAAGATCTTTTCTAAATATTCGCCAAAGGGTTTCAAACAATATTTAATGATGCTCAAAAAATGTTGCTCTGTATGACCATCTATCTACTATGTTTTCTTAAAAAAATAAGTTCCTCTTCAAATTTTAGATGTTTGACCTATTTATACTTAACCATTTTTCAAAACAAATAGTTTTTTAGAAACTAGACTCAAAATTCTACAATTAATGTTTTTATACCATCTTCAAATTTTGAGTATAGCCATCTCAAATTATCTACAGAAGTTCAAATTTTTAAAATTTACGAAAAATCAAGTCTATGGGTAGGCCATTTTTTATCCTCCAAATGTTTGCACTTACCTTTAAATTGCACCTTTTTACTACTTTGATCAATCCAATATACACATTGTAAGTGCAAAGAAGCTGGTAATTATAATTTCTTCTATTTAACATCTATCAATCTTTTTTGGATATAGAAAATCATTCATAGTGTCAATTATATAACAAATACATAGCTTTGGTTTTCATAAAAAGCCATAGCACATGTGAATATTAAAAAATTACCCAAAAAATTGATGTGTTGTTTATGGATACATGAGTTTACAATAGGTTTTTATATTATCATCTCTGAAAGTTACAATAGTCATTTATTCTAGAAACTAGTACACTATATTATTAAGTTGAAGGTATGTACATTGTCATATATCTATAGTTGTTTTTGTTCATAAAAACAATGGACTTGAATTTTTAAAAACATAAGAGGATAATAATGAAATATTGAATAAACTAATAACTGTAGACAATTATGAACCATAAAATAGACACAATATAATAGCATTAACCATGCTTTAGCTAAAAATCACCTTTTCCATAGTGTAGCATTTAACTATATTATTGGTGATTATATATTTGATACTTTCCACATTATATTACATTTTAAATATACACCCTTATAATTAATAATTGGGATTATCGACCATTTCTTAAATCAATTGCATATCATTGATTGAATTACAATTAAATCCTATGAACTATAAGTAGATCATTGTGAACTATGCATATTACATTGAATACGTGATACTGAAACATATTTTTATAGTATGTGATTATTTGCATCCCCTGCTTCCCTTGAAAATGAAAATTATTTATGGGGAGACATATTCTATATACATTGGCTAGCTAGATGACTCAATATATAAATATGCATATGGTCCTCTATAAAGAAAACTAGCAACCTTCAATTTAATGAATAATGTTAAAAAATCCCATAATTGATATTATTTTATAAAACAAATCCTATTTGTGGACATTATGAGTCACTATATTATTAAAAAAATTTAATACACTATGCCATCAACATATATTTAATTGTCTAATATGTGTAGTTGGATCCATATTGGATAACCATTGCACCAAAACTAGAGATCAATAACTTTTATAGAATTTTTATGTGAAGTTTTTATTGTGGTAAAAGCTTGTTCAATTCAATTTTCCAATTGAAAACTTTTGAATTTGATATATAATGTCTATGTCACTATCTTGCATAATCATTTTTCAATGCAATATTGTGCAAGAATAAAAAACTCTGTATTGTATACAAATAAAATTAGGGCCCAACCTAATACAAAACACAAGGGGAATTTCAAGATGGTAGAAATACAATGTAAACTTAGGAAAGCCCTTCAATGAAAACAAAACTGAAGGAGGTGATTTTTTATTTGAGTGGATATTCATAGTTCATGATGCAAATATTCATCTTTGGTCATATTCTAGTGCATATATAGCAAAGATGTACATGAGATCTTTGCAACTCACAAATAGTTATAAAATAATCTTCTTTGAAATAGATAGAAACCATATTCACTATGAGCCTTTGACCAAGAATTATCAAAATGTAATAGATATTCCTAACTGTAATAGAAAATAAATACCATTGAACAAGATAGGTAGAATACCTTCTCGCGCTTCTGAACAAATTAAAAAAATATGGAAAAAATACATAAAGATAATATATAAAAGACATTAGAGATAAAATAAGAAATGCATTGAGTAAGACATCAGTAAAATATTTTAGTATCTTGAAATGTATTACACAGAACAAAGGAATAATGTGACAAAAAATCATAAAATACATGAAAGACATAAAAACATGCATGGCTGGTGTGCATCCAATTGCACATCAGCTATAACATTATAAATTTTAAGAAATCAAAAAAATAAACATATGCAAAATTGATAGATAAAAATGAAATAACAATACAAAAGATATGTATTACATGTAATAAATTCACTAAAAATATGATTATTTCAAACTTTGCATCTCTTATACACATCTAGTTGAACATGCCTTTGACATGTATTAAAATTCTAACAAATCAAGAAGAGCTTCTTTTTTCATTATGAATTACTTTTACTCAGACCAAGTAATTAAGATACAAAACATTTAGATTGGATTAATGGGGAAATCATAAATGTGTCGTCAAACACTGATATAATTGTTAGGTGTGGAACCTAATTATCTTCTAGGATTAGAGGTTAAAATTATGATGTTATTTCAGTCAGGTTTGGATCTCATTCTTTGAATCCCTCATGGCATGAGGGGTTGTAAAGGGGGAACCCCCTTTGCTGGGGGTTTTCAGGCCATACACCCTAGAGAAAATGTTTATTAAAATTACATTGTTAAATTATAATTTCATAGTCAATCTAGGCCATTGATTAATTGTTTCTAGATTTGATGGTAGAGGTTATGTTTAGGTGTTTCTACCATAAAATATATTGATATATGGTTGAGATGAAATATTATGATTAATTAATTAAATATTATGCACAGAGTGGAGGCGAAAAAGGTATAGAGGTGTAATAGGGTTTGTTACAGGGTTTTGTTTCTCCCTTGTATTATTCAAAATAATATACTACAAAAGTTTGGTGGATGTATCCCATTTTGGGTGAACCACATTAAATCTGGCATCTCCTATTATGGGCATGTTTATGTTTATTTTTTGAATGTTTGATTAATTTGTTTCATATTTTCTCTTGTATGTGGTTTGGGGATAGATCTGGGTTTTAATTTATCCTAACAATAATACAAACAAAATTTCCATGCTCAATAGATAAAATCTCAACAATCACTATTGAACTAAAAATAAAATTAGAATACAAAAACACATACTCAAAATGAAGGGTTCATCCAAACATAATCATGTTTGCTTTAAAATAGTTATGCAATATAAATTATATTGATCATAAAATTCAAAATTAGAAAAGATTGGAAACAATTATCACACACTAATAACAACATGAAATGATACATAACAGAGACTTTAAAAATTATAAAAATAATAAGTGAATAAGATAATGCTCCCAGTCTAACCATGCTACATGTATTTACAGAGTCGATATGGATTCATTATCTCTAAGATAAAATTATTTAACTTGCACCAACAAACTACCAACAACCACTTGGAATTTTTAAAAACAAGTATGGAGAGGAAATTAACTTCCTGACCCTTTTTTATGGTAAGCCATGCAACGAAAACATAACAACTAGATTTTCATATGCTAAAATTATTCAATGTGAATTCAAACATATGAATCACTCATTTGCATATCATATCACAAATCATTTTTAAGGTAATGACTAGATGATGGTGATGTTGTGTGTGTGAGAATAGAAAAGGGCAATTAAAAGAAAGAAAGCTTCTATCAAAAGATGTCAAGTATAGACTGAATCTAGAAAAACTTATTAAAATTTGATATATAATATATTGCCTTCAAAGAATATATATATCACCATATTATTTACAAAAAATATGTAAAAACACTTTGGTAATAATTCATCAATAGGACTACTAACATGTTTTGTTACATTCTCAAGTGCCGAACTTTATTGGGAACCAATTACAAATGTGTTATCTAAATTACATAATTGTAATTTGAAGAAACATGAAATAAATAAAACCAACATCTTTAATATAGATGATCATGTTTTTTATCTCAAAATATCTTGTTACATGTACATGATACTATACATAGAATAAAGGTGATGCTAATAATGATATATAAAGATGAATCTTTGTTACATGTACACATGATACTATACACAGAATAAAAGTGATGCTAACCATGATATACAAATATGAATATTTTTTTAGTGATTACAAGATCATTTCTCAATCAAAAAAATCTAAAATCAAGGAAATCAGCACTAGTATTTTATGCTATGGACAAAATTTTCGCTGATTCATGGAAAGGACAAAAATTCAGACATTATGATCTTTGTTGATAACTGCATAACTTGAAAGGGAAATATATTTTATTCAAACATAGTAAAATTACACAAAGCCTACCATACTAGAAGATATAAGAAAAATTAAAAACACATTGTAGATATAATTTCCATGTTCCACCAATGCCAAGAATAGTTATCCTTATTTCATGTGCAAAGGAAAATAACTTGACCATCAAAAATGCAATGCATATCTATGCTAGTTTGGAAAACTTGTGCTATATAAACTCAAAAATAATCAAAAAATGCATAGCAACCCATATAATGTAATTTGATTTACAAAAAAATATGTGTTTTCCATGCTTATTATTGATCATGTATGGTCGAATATTGAAATATGAAAATAACAAGTTTTTAAAGTAGATTTTTTTTAGAGTGATCATGACATTGTTTATTTAGCCTTATATAACACACATCCACATTAATCTAAAATAATAAAAAAGTAAAAATTCATGTAATGGCATCTTTTTACAAATTCTTTAACCATGTTTTCAATTTCAAGATACATTTGCATACACTTAAATATCTTACCACTCTATTTATTCTTCTTATTCCATTACACAATCACAAGCAACATTAAGATTGAAATCTAAAGAAAAAATTGAAGATAATCAAACACCACCAGAAGAAACAAAAAAGTAAGCACTAAAAACACTACACTTCTTTCCAAACTCCATCTCTTTTTACCTATATACACTGATATCACTCTTTATTTTTATAGAGACACACTAACTTCTTATAATTTTTTATTGATCGATGATATAAATAGCTGTAAAACATGACATGTTTTTTTAATATGATGTCCTTGTCACATACAAAACTTTACTATAGAGACAACATAACAAGCAATTGATATGTGAAGATCTCATAGATGTTAAAGGTGAAGTGAATATTATTCTTAACATTCCCGATAGCCTTATCCGCATGCATGAACAAAAAGTTCATCTTCAAAAAATAATATGTGTTTTGTATTTTAATATATCTCCCAAAATAAATTATGTTCATGGGAATTACAACACAATAATATTTTTCAATTAATCTATTCTATTGGAAAGCATAAAAATTGTCTATACATAATATAATTTCATTCCAAATTCCATTATCCATTAACTAAAAACTAGCACTTATGCCTATGCAACATCCATGATGGTTGTAATTATCACATGTGCCTAAAAAAATAGAATACAACTGGTAAGTTGGAAATAAAATATGGAAATATTGAACATGACACTATGAAGGTATGCCTCTTCTCTTGCATGTACTCTACATGCTCAATTCTCTATTTCCAGATTATAAAATCTAAACTATTATCTTGACTTTACATCTTTACCTATATGGAACTTTTGAGCCTCTATTCATTGTAGTTCAAAAAAATAAAAATAAGTTAAAGAATTTATAATTTACTTGTTCAAAAATATCTTCAGCCATTTTGGCCTTGAAAATGCTTTCAAAATTTCTCAATCAACATTCATCGCACCATTAAAAGTTACAAAATTCATCCAAGAATTGTCCACATTGTTACACACAAAAATAGAGGTATGTTACATGATATAACAAACACTCATGCTCATAATTTACATTCTCTTTTTTGACATGAAATTAAATTTGAGATATTAAATTAAAACACTTTCAATCTAGGGTTTTTTAGGTTGAAGGTTCATTGAAAAATGCCAATATATATCCAATGTCATTCCAGCTCACTTGCAACAATTGTAGTTAAACAAATTAACTAACATGACCTACCCATGCCACAACCTTCAATTTTCCTTTATGCCATCAAGCAACTCCATGTTTATTTCCATCACCTAATTTTTAATCTAAAAAATATCAAACATATTAATATACAATATAGTCTTTCAAAGTCGCTATTGAAAACAATCCTTCTTGCTTTCACACAAATCACACACAATGACTATCTGACAGACAAGGCAAGCACTATTTACTTGCTAATAGGATTCTCATTACAAGTAAAATTCACTATGATAAAAAAAAAAAATACATTCTACATGTTGAAGTATTGAACAAAAAATAAGGTATATAATTTGTTGCTAAATAATTTCTTTTTTTTCCATATTTAAGAGTACACACGACTAACTAATTTCTACTCATTGTCTCTCATTATGTAGATAAACACTTTCAATGATAAATACTTCCCTCTCCTACACAGATAAGATGAATACTAGCCAAAAATAGTACCTATGGATAACTTGTCTCTTATAGATATAATATATTTAATTTTTGTTTCAAATTTGTAAATCAATTTTTTGAATATGGTCTAAACCTCAATACATCTTTCTTTGCCAATAGTGTTTAGTTATATATCTTATTGCTTGAGGACTCGTATCTCAGACATATACTATGTTTCTTTTTTGTTACCAAACACTACCATCACTTTGTAGTTATATTTTTCTATATTTATATATTAAATAAACTAGTTTTCTTTTTTTTAATTTTATATTTATTAACAAATACTTGCTTTGATGGATATTCATTCCCTATTTCAAAGTTCCTATTGTGGCACGACTGGGAGCACACTTTCAAAGATTAACTAGTATGCTAGTTGCATTTGGTAAAATAATGTTCATTATATATGGCCAATATTGTTGTCACTCACATCTTATATGGGGTCTCTTCAAATTCTATTATAATAGTCTATATTAATTAATTGTTGTTTTGATTTATCGTTTCAATTTTTTTTTTTAATATATCAATATTTACCCTAAGTTTCAACTTATAAACTTGTTTCAATACTGACACTTTATCACACTAACTATTAAAATAATTAATTTTATTTATTGCATGTTATTATTTTAATTTCAACAATGTATAACCCAAATATAATATAATATTTAACACAAAGAAAGGGATTAACCTCTACATAATACTTGTTAAATATAAAATTGTTATTAAACATAAATTATAATCCTTAAATGCAAATTAAAATATTATCAACTCCTTATAATCATTAAATGCAAATCCTTAAATTCTATAATAATTAAATACAAATCCTTAATCATTTATAAATACAGATTAATAATAATTTTTAAAAGAAGCATTGACAAATCTTGCTCACTACCATGATTTTATATATTACAATTAATAATCAATTTTTTAAATCAACATTGACATATCTCGCTCAAACCATGAATTTTTTTATCCAACATAAAAAATTTAACTTGAAATCTTGAAATCAAATATTATTTAGATTATAATAATTTTATAAATATTATTTTTTTAAATTATATAACTTATGAAGAATTAAGATTAATTAACATTAAAAAAATTATTTATAACTGATATAAAGTTGTTTTAGATTAATCATTTGTAGGTCTCACATGTTATTGAAGATTGTCCAATATTTTTTAGTGTAGTTTCTTTATGTTTCAATGATTGTCACAATCACTTTCACATATAATTATTATTGTCACATTAAGTTCAACATATATATAATTTCTTTACTCTACTTAAAATTAACTTTACTTCATTTTTAATTTTAAACTAAATGCAAAGCTTACAAATATCTTGTTAATCTTGATAAAATAATAATAATAATATAACTTCCACCCTCATAATTTATCATTGTATATTATTCATTATATTGTTAAATTTATATTGCAAATTTATATACAAATTTACTTATAAAAATTTTCAATTTAAAACAAAAATTACCTAGTACTTAATCTTTGATTTAATTAAACTTCCTTATTTTTTAATATAAAAACAACTAATCACTATATAATCCTTATTTTGAATTAATCCTTATTTTTAATTAGACCCATTTTAACATGTACGGTACCAAATTATTAGTATTCATTATGGTTATGTGATACTTATCCATTCTATGAACATTCTACAACATTTGATAGGTTTTTAGCATATTTAAAAATAAATCAAAGTGAATACATAGAATCCATACAAATCACACATAAGCAACCAAAAAATTTATTGAATCTAAATCCATCACATGCATGGACAAACAAATTTTGTAAAAAAATGTCACTTATGGAAATCAAATACATATACATAATTTATGCTCAATGATTATGCTATATCAACTTATTGTACATCCTACATGACAAAACTTGATACATTAATGAAAAAAGTGTTTGAGTGAATCCAAAAATAATAATAAATGATAAATATAGATTTTATTTAGATGATATGTAAACTTCGAAAAACATTGCTTAATAGACAACAAATGTTATCTTAATAAGTTATTCACATAGTTTTGTAATCACAATTGAATAATTGCTCTAGAAAATGCATATTCATAAACACAAGTCTATTAGACAATTTCACATTCATTTGAAAGCCTTCAACACTTTTATCCCATGAACCTAAAGAATCAAAAGATGTTATGTGAAAATATATAATATATTTATCTATTCATTGCCAAGAAGTACTAGCCCAAGTTTTTCTCACTAATTTTGTCTCTAAATATAAGGAAAATGGTAAAAAAATACATGCAAAACATAAACCCCATGTTATAAGATACATTACGTATAATAAACATATCAATATTGAAAATCATTACAAAGAAAAAATATTATTATAGATTTATGTAAAAGGAAATGTGAATAATATGAACAATGGTTTCAAGACATGGAGTTTTTCATATGTTTTCCATGAAAAAGACCTATTTAAGAATGAATTCATATATATTTATCACATAAGCTCTGCTTGGGGTGACATCAATGAAATTTTTACCAATGTTTATTTTGATCATAACAATGCCCAAACAACAAATTTGAATACTGAAGACAATGATATGAAATATGATTCACAATGTTTTTAAGAATTTTTGTAAAAATAAACATGAAATAATGCCTTTTTGAAATAGGAAAACACCCTTTTCTTTCTAATGACAATGACTATTACAAAATAATAATATATTTGAACACAGAAAAATAAGAAATCATAAAATACATAGAAATGAAATAATATAAAAAAACATCAACACCAATTTACTTATTTTTAATAGGAGGCATAGGCACCAGTAAGATCTTCATAGAAAAATTGATATATGATATATTGATCTATTTATTTAACAAGTCCATTTACAATGATCCATTTAAGACAAAATGATTGATACTGTCATACACTGCAAAAATAACATACAATGTTATAGGAGTAATCTTGCATTATGCATTCTATTTGCCTTTTAACAAATCTAAAATTATTCCACTTACTTATGAAATGCTTGACTCGTTATCAAAGCATTACATCCTTTACATATACTTTTCATAAATTATATATTTCTAGTAGGATCATGGTTCTTGTATTCAAAAGGTAAAAGGATCAAATAAATAATAAATTTCTTATAACATACTTTACAAATTTAGATATGATTTTGTGTGGAGACATTTATCAAGTGCAATGTGTATATGATTATTTGATCATTGAATAACCAAAAATAAATGATGAACTTATTTCATATGAATTTTGGTAAAAACATTTAGAAAATTATTAATTTTCAATAATAATGTGGCAAAGTAACAAGGAATTTATAGCAGCTCTTAATCAATTTCGTATAGCATCTCAAAAATATAGTAACATTGCCTATACCAATCATAATTGTTTACGACCAACCGCTAGAATTCCAAGACTCTGATATGTGTTTTAAAAAAAAGATGATGTGGATAAACATGATGCTAGAATGCTTTTAATTCTTCAAAAAATAGTATCACTGTCCATGCCATTGATGAACAAGAAATTTTATATGAAGGAAAACAATTATCATCACTCCTCTATACTTCTTCATATCATTGTCTTGAAACCTAAGGTGCTAGTTGAAATCTATGGTGGCAATTATGACACTTAGGATGTGTTTTTCAATGGCTTGGATGAGATATTTAAAACCCACATAATTACAAATGATATCGATGTACTATCGATTAAATTTATTAATCCAAAAACTAACAATTGCGAAAGCACAAAATTAGCTCCTGCATATCATAATTTCATTCTAAGAGATTGTACATCCATCTTACATGGTGCTAAATGTATATAAAACACATGTAATAATGACACTAGAATAATTCAAAATCAATTTCCAATATAAATTGCATGTGCATAAATAATACATAGATCTCAAGGACTCACAATGGATGGGATTGCATTTGACCCATCTAAAATCACACAACATGGGTTAGTGTATATGGCATTGTCATGCATGAAATATATTGGGTCATGGTACTTATTATCCCTTTTAAAAATGGAAAATTTCAATGTCAACGAAAATATAACTATAGAAATCTTATGCCTACAGACCAATTCAAAATGGAAACTAGAAAAAAATATACTTAATTTAAATACTAATAATCATATAATCATGTCATCACTAAATACAATAAGCTTACATGCACATATGTAATATGTACTCCATGAACATGATGCATTGGACTAAAATTAAAATGTTCTAGTAAATTTCTTGATATGATATTTTCATTAAAAAAGGACATTTTTATTTCAAAAATAATGCAATATCATAATATCAATGTTGAATAAATCAAAGCAATTATTATAAAAGGTATCCACCAAACTATAATTTCAATTTATATGTAGGATCGAATGCATTATTCTTAGATATCGTATTTGTTATCAAAGACGTAATTGTAAATGCAAATAGAACACAAAATATAATTATATTAGGTTAATTTAATGTTGACATTATGAAGCAACATATAAATTCAAAAATAATCAAACAACACATGGCAACCCATAAAATTTAATTTGATCTAGAAAAAAATATGTGTCATCTATGATTATTATTGATCATGTATGGTTGAATTTAAAACACAAAAATAACAAGTTTTTAAAGTAGATTGTTATTAGAGTGATCATGACATTATTTATTTATCCTTATGTAACACACATCCACATTAATCTAAAATAAAAAAAGATAAAATTCATGTAATGGCATCTATTTACAAATTGTTTAACCATGTATGTCAAGTTACATTTGCATACACTTAAATATCTTACCACTCTATTTCTTGTTCTGATTCCATTACACAATCAAAAGCAACATTAAGATGGAAATTTGAAAAAATTGAAGATAATCAAACACCACCAAAAGAAGAAAAAAATTAAGCACTAAAAACACTACACTTATTTAGAAACTCCATCTCCTTTTACCTATATATACTCATATCACACATTATTTTTACAAAGACACACCAACTTCTTATAATTTTCTATCAATCGATGATCTAAATAGTTATAAAACATGAAATTTTTTTGAAGATGATGTCCTTGTCACATAAAAAACTTTACCATAGAGATAACATAACAAGTAATTTATATGTGAAGATCTCATAGATGCTTAAGGTGAAGTGACTCTTACTCTTAACTTTCCTGGCAGCCTTGTCTGCATACATGAACAAAAAGTTCATCTTAGAAAAACAATACATGTTTTTCATTTTAATATATCTCCCAAAATGAATTATATTCATGGGAGTTGCAACACAATACTATTGTTAAATGAATCTAGTCTATTGGAAACCATACCACATATCTATAGAGAATATAAGTTTATTCCAAATTCCATTATCCATCAACTAGAAACTAGCATGAATGCCTATGCAACTTTCATGATGGTCATAATTATCACATGTGCCTAGAATACTAGAATACAACTGGTAAATTAAAAATAAAGATGGAAATTTTGAACATGACACTGTGAAGGTATGATTCTTCTCTTTCATATACTCGACATGCTCAATTCTCTATTTCCACATGAGAAAATCTAAATTATTCTCTTGACTTTGCATCTCTACCTATATGGAACTTTTGATCCTCTATTCATTATAGTTAAATAAAAAATATATAAGTTAAATAATTTCTAATGTACTTGTTCAAAAATATCTTTAGGCATCTTGGTGCTGAAAATGATTTCAAAAATGATCAATCAGCATTCATCGAACCATTGAAAGTTGGAAAATTCATCCAAAAATTTTCTGCATTGTTGCACACAATAACAAATATATGTTACATTATATAACAAACACTCAAGCTCATAATCTAAGTTTTCTTTTTTAACATGCAATTAAATTTGAGATATTAAATTCCAACACTTTCAATCTAAGATTTTTTAGTTCGAATGTTTATTAAAAAATGCCAATATATATTCAATGTCATTCCATCTCACTTACAACAATTATAGTTTCATAAATCAACCAACATAGCTTACCCATGCCACAACCTTCAATTTTACTTCTTGTCATCAAGCAGCTCCTTTTGTATTTCCATCCCCTGATTTTTAATATAAAAACTATCAAAAATACTAATAGACAATGTAGTCTTTCAAAGTCACTATTGAAAACAATCCTTCTTGCATTCACACAAGTCACACACAATGACTATTTGGTAGACAAGGAAAGCACTATTTATTTGCTAAGAGGATTCTCATTGCAAATAAAATTCACTCTTGATAAACAAAAATCCTTTCTACATGTTTAACAATTGAACAAAAAATAAGGTATTTAATTTATTGCTAAATATTATCATTCTTTTTCCATATTTAAGACTACACACAACTAAATAATTTTTAATCATTGTCTCTCATTATGTAGATGAACATTTTCAGTGATGAATACCTCCCTTGCCTACATAGATAAGACAAATAGTGGCCAACAATAGTATCTATGGATAACTTGTCTCTTATAGATATACTATATTTAATTTTTGTTTCAAATTTGTAAATCAATTTTTTTAGTATGGTCTAAACATCAATATATCTTTCTTTGCCAATTGTGTTTAGGTATATATCTTACTACCTGACTCATATCTCAGACATATATTATGTTCCTTTTTGTTACCAAACACTGCCATCACTTTGTAATTATATTTTTATATATTTATCAATAAAATAAAATATTTTTCATATGTTTTAATTTTATATCTATTAACAAATAATTGCTTTGGTGGATATTCATTCCCTATTTAAAATCTCCTACTGTGTCATAGCTAGGAACATAATTTCAAAGATTAAAAGGTATGCTAGTTACATTTCATAAAAAAATGTTCATTATATACAGGCAATACTATTGTAACTCACATCTTGTATTTGGATCTCATGAAATTATATTATAATAGTTTATACTGATTAATTGTCATTTTTATTTATCATTTTAATTTTAATTTTTGTTTATCATTTATATCAATATTTTCCTCAAGTTTCAACTTGTAAACTTGTTTCAATACTAACATTTTATCATACTAACTATTAAAATAATTAATTTTATCTATTTCATGTTATTATTTTAATTTCCTTAATACAAAGACCAAATACAATATACTATTTGACAAAATAAAAGGGATTAACCACTACACGACCCTTGTTAAATATAAAATTGCTATTAAAATTAAATTATAGTCCTTAAATACAAATGAAAGTATTCTCAACTCCTTATAATCATTAACTGCTAATTAAAATATTCTCAATTCCTTATAATCATTAAATCTGATATTGTCCATGGGCATGGATGGGCCACACAACGCACGGTATGTGGATGATAATTTGGTCAAGGGTCATGAATGTGTCCCAGATTGCTAGTGGGCCTAACAGATTATACTAGTCCCTTTTTTACACTTACAAAATCTAGAACTGATTTAGTGTCTCTTTTATTATAAAACAATTTAATCAATTCCATTCTAAAATATTTATGTTAATTAAGGCTAGTGTTTTAAGAAAATTTGGAAGAGAAATACTCTCATAGTGAGTGCTTTGTGTTTGATATCATGTTAATTTTAATCGACAAATTATGACTAGAACTCAAAACCTCCCAATTAAATTTATTTAAGAGATATTGTGAGATACTAATTTCAAGAAATTTATTTTGTATTTTTTACATATTATAATTATTTATAATTTCAGTATTTTCTTCAAAAATCTCTCATTTTGATTTGGGAGGATTAGGGTCACTATATCTTATCAAGCATCAAATTTGACATCTTGTGCTAACATCAATAGCTAGTTCAATAGGTTTTATACGTACATATCAATTTGTTCCTTGTAGTCCCACACTTATGTTACCACACAATGCCAACAATATCAGTATTTTAGCTCATAACTCATTAGTAATGGTAGTTATTGACATCACTACACTTGATAATGATGAAGTTGTTTTTACCAACTATTTTAGTGATTCAAA
>JARHVA010008403.1:482500-495983 GCA_037957365.1 Torreya grandis
ATGGTAGTAACACTCCTAAGTGGTATGGTCTATGTAAAACACATATATCTAGGAGGATGAGTTATGTTGAATATGAATATAGTTTTAAATTTTCAAACATCTCAATTATGAAAAATAATCTAATTGACCAACATAATTAATTACCAAAAAAGGAAGGTGAAGCATATAATGACCCAACATAAATAAGTTAATGCCCAAATGTTAAGTTATTCGCATAACACTTGTTGACCAACCAATCATGACATGTATTTAAGTCATACATTTGTGGGTAGTTTCAGACAACATCCACACAAGAAGCTTTTTCCATTAAGAAACATTGTTTTGGTAAATGGAACAAAAATTTCCAATGTTTAACTATGTGCTTTGAGCTTTGGTGAAGAAGCATAAATTCATTGGTAAGTTTTTTAAAAGATTAATTTCATTTCAAAACTCTAAAAAATGTGATGGGTATTGATCCCTTTAATTTTTTTTCTAAGCTAATTATTAATTATTTTTCACACGGTGAAGGAAATCTTGCATTGATTAATTAGGTTAAAATACTTGGGGGGCCTCTACATCATATAATAATTGGGGTTCATGTTTTGTATGATGAAAGCGATTTGATTAAGAGAATAATTATAAACACATATGGAGAGAAGCTATAAAAAATACTTTCAAGTGGAAGGAAGATTTACCTTGATGAGATCAACATTTTAACAGTGTTAGATCCCTATAAAAATCTTATTCCTCTTGATATAAGTTACAATTCTACTATATATTTATATTAAGCTTCCAAACTCAACTCCTCCTTTTGAATTTAAAAGGTTTAACTAATAAAATGGGGATATAATTGTTAAGATTAGAAATAGCTAAACTATTCTAATTAGAAACCTATCTCATAACACAAAGTTCAAATATGTGTTTGAGTTTGTTGAAGAGAAAATGAAAAATACCTGGTACACTCCTCAGTGCTCACAGCATCAAAAAAACCACATATGAGCCAAATTTATGACTCAACCCATATAAGGGGAAACATAGCAGTAGGTTAATATTTTTTACAGTGGACAATTACCATAATTCTATGCACATGTGTCCTCTTCAACATCCTCCATGGGACCACAAAATGTTTCTACCATATTTTCCAACTACCAACCTTTCAACATGTTACAAGCATTCTATAAAGCCATCATCTAACTCCCTATGTCAGCATGTCAATGGTAGAAAATAAAATCTTATTATTTTTTGTCTCATGTGAAATGAATCTAAGGGCTTCTCCCCACTATATAAAACTTTGGATAATTAATAACGATGTAAGCCCTTAGATGTTATCCATGTTAAAATCCATTACCACCACATCCTCATTAGTCCTACAAATTATTTGGGACCATTCCACATAGGGAGAGTTTAATAAGTGCACAAAAACATAATTTGTGTTGATCTCACAATCATTTCTAACTTTTTTATTAACTTTCCTTCATGGTAGTTAATGGAAAGGGAAAAATCTAATAGTGATGAGAAGAAAATAGATTTGGATGGATGGTGGGACCATCACCAACAAATTGCATCTCTTTATTATTCACTTATAACACACAGATTTTTTGTTTAGAGTTTTAATTTTTGTAGCTTGACCTATCAACATGTTCATAATTGAAATTCTTTCCAAAAGTAATGGATGATGTAAAGGTTATAACATCTTATACGTTTAAACTAACTTAACATCATACAAACATAAAATTTACTGTGAAAGCTAATAAAAATATAATAACCTTATTTTATTGTGTATATATTTTGTTTTAAACTTTGGTTTTAGACACTAATTTTGTCATGTCCTTATGGATTAATTTATATTTTGGTTAATTCCCTTTAAAATTATATTATCTTGATTTTGAAATGTTTTAAAATATTGTCTAAATAATGATATATGCCAACTTGTTAGTAAAATTTCAATAGAATTTATAATACATTTTTCATTTTAAAATTATGCAATAATAATAATAATAATAATAATAATAATAATAATAATAATAATAATAATAATAATAATAATATAAAATTTATGTTTATAAAATACAAATATTTATGTATTCTAGCTTGTTCCTAAAAAAACAATATATTTTTTATTGGTTTAAATATCTTAAATACATATATCTTGAATGCCAATAGGTATAAACTTCGAGTGACTTTATTAAATTTTGGGTTGGTGTATCAAATAGGCATCTTGAATTTGATATCTTGTGGCATTTAAGATATATGCATTTAAAAAATCTAAAGTAGTATCACTTATTATTGTGTATGGTAAAATTAAGTATTTATCTTTCATGAAACACATTTAATATAAGTAATTTTTTATTCAGTTTAATTTCATTTAATACAATACTGAAGTGATCAAAATTGTCTTTTGATAACAAAGGTCAAATAATGTCTTTTTGTAAGTTATATATTAATTGGGGATATATTAAGGGTTAAACCCTATGATTTATAATTGTAAATCCCCATGCCAATTTCAAAGGCAATTGACATGAATGACCCATTTCAATATGGGTGATTGGAATTATAGTTGTAGTTACATCAACAAAAGGAATACATATATCATTATCATATTGAGCCATTACATATGTATTTATTTAAAGGGTTGTCACTCCTAGTTTGTAGACAGTGGTTCAATTCGAGTGTACCATTAACAGGTCTTGCTTACATTCATGATTTTTTAGTTAGTGTCACCCTTGTACCATTTAAAATCAATAAGTTAATTTATAATTGTTCATCATCCAATCATGTAACTTTCTTGCATTGTCCTCTAGTTTCAATACTTTATGCAATGAGGTCATTAAATAAATTCAATTATCTCTTATTATATTCATGCACATTATCATTTGTTTAAAATAAATGTATATGTTCATTAAACTCTTTATTTTCAATTGTTTCAAGTGAAGCACCAATTTTACTCATCAACAACTACCAATATTCAATGGTTGGATGATAATATCTTAGATTTGATAGAAGTTTTTGAAACCATTCTTTTTCTTGAATTTGACCTTATTTTTTGAAAAACTTATCTAGTCTAATATTTATATCAAAGGTTATCTTTTGTTAATATCCTTGATGTTTTATCATAAGCACTTCTTGGTGATGAATCATAGATGGTGATTTTTAACATGCCTATAAAAAAGATGCACATAGTTATAATCAGATAAATTAGTTATTCACTATCCTTTGTTTCTCGCTGAGGATTTCATTAAAAAAATAGACTTCATTTTTTACATAGAAAATAAGACATGTTATTTTATCGTGCTTATGAATTTAATATTTTTTTTTCATTTTTCCTTCACCCAAGTTTTTGTATTCCCATGTTCTTGCATATGAATACCTTCATCCCAACATATCAATCTCAAAAACATTTAGAAATTTCCATTGGTGTATGCTTAATATGATCTCTCACTCATGTTCAATTGTCTTTTTTTTGGTATACACATTTTCATCCAAATATTTCTCATTGAATGTCATTATTTTTTTAATAACCCACACTATAAAACTGACTCAATTTTTTTTTCACAATGTATCCCTCTTAGAGAAGGTCAAGAGAAAATTAATTGTAATAGAGCTTCACATTATTCACATAATAATTATATATTTTTATCACCCCCCTTACCAGTAATCTCTATCTATGAGCAATCATGGATTTTTTCCATATTTTTAGGATCGATATAAACCAAGATGTTTGGATGCATTTCCAAATATAAAATCTCTTTGTTATCCTTTTCCATTTCTCCTTAGTGGAATAATACTCAAGGATAAGCCAAAAAATAAATATTTGAATATATATTTCAATGGAAGTTATTACCTAATATTTAGATCTTTGTGGTGCTAGCAGGTAGGGTGATAAGCTAAACTATCCCCCTCCTCCTACATCATAAGTGGGTTTGTTTGCACACGTGACATCTTATGCTTTAATTACTTTAAATTTATGATTAATAGTCTTTTGTGTCATGTTTTTGAGACACTTATTTTCTTGGTTGGTTTTTTCATTTTTCATGTTAAAACTTTGTGTTATTTATCATTACATTACATTTTAGAGGTGTGATCACTTACTAAATATAATTTTTGTTGTGTGATTTAGTTATATTCATTTCTTAATAAACTTATATACATGTTTTCAACTAAAAAATATGTAATAAAATATTTAAAAAAACAAAATTTTAACGTCCTTTATTAGGGTTTTATATTGTCCTTTCTTTGTTTTGATTTCCCACCTTTCATGCTTCTCACATTGCATCTACATGGGCTTCAAACCTAGTCATGCATTTATTGCACTTGTTTTACTCCCTTTGGGTTGTTTATTGATACATAATGGCCTTCGTAAAAAAATTCCAATTATTTTTACAAGCAATGGGAAGGATGTCACTCAAGGGACCCATAAAATTAGTGCCAAAAGTTTACAATAAGGTTTAACTTCTGACTCCTCCTCTCAGCTTGATATCTAATTATAACCTTATGCTATAGATAATTTATATAAGTCATATAAAAGTTATTTTATTAGATCTTACTTTATTGGTTTCATTCCCTTGGAGGAATCTCTTAGTGCCTAGTTTTGACACCGATGGGAACTCTTCGATGTCTATGTCACTAACATTTGAAACCTCACAAAGAATTTTTTTCTTTTCTCATTTAAGGCATAGTCCCAAGTCCAATCCCTTGTTTCTAAATATTTTTTTTGGATTATGATGAACACTCTCTTGATATTATCCCCATTGACCTATAACTTTAAAGTTACTTACCAAGTTTCCCTTTGGCTATTGGTCTAGATGAGTTGCTTTGCCTCCCACTTCCTATATGGGCCTTTGTCAAGGAAAATTTTTAAACCCATAGAGCATGTGTTTTATCATGAAAATTTTATTTTATTTCCCCATATCCAAAAAATAATGTATAGATTAAGGTTAACTTGAACAAATATTCTTAAAAAGCATTGATATTCAAATCAGCATTGAATTTTGGTCATAAAAAGTTACGTGTTTTAGTATTCCAAACACTTTTTATCATTTTCACTTTCTAAACCATCATATTAAATAATTACATCTCATGGGGAGATCAAATACCTTTATTGAACAACTACACTCTTAGATTCCAAATGTGGCTAAGAATACTAAATAGTTGGATGATAATTACCAACAAAAAACTATCAGTAGTAACAAAAATTCCCAAATCGTAAATGAAAACTCAAAAATAAACAAACAATACATGGCAACCCACAAAATGTAATTTGATCTATAAAAACATATGTGTTGTCCATGCTTATTATTGATCATGTATGGTCGAATATTGAAATATGAATATAACAAGTTTTTAAAGTAGATTGTTTTTAGAGTGATCATGACATTCTTTATTTAGCCTTATAAAACACACATCCACATTAATCTAAAATAATAAAAAAGTAAAAATTCATGTTATGGCATCTTTAAAAAAAAAATAACCATGTTTTCAATGTCAAGATACATTTGCATACACTTAAATATCTTACCACTCTATTTATTCTTCTTATTCCATTACACAATCACAAGCAACATTAAGATGGAAATCTGAAAAAAGAAATTGAAGATAATCAAACACCACCAGAAGAAGTAAAAAAGTAAGCACTAAAAGCACTACACTTATTTCCAAACTCCATCTCTTTTTACCTATATACACTGATATCACTCTTTATTTTTATAGAGACACACTAACTTCTTATAATTTTATATCGATCGATGATCTAAATAGCTGTAAAACATGACATGTTTTTTTAATATGATGTCCTTGTCACATACAAAACTTTACTATAGAGACAACATAATAAGCAATTGATATGTGAAGATCTCATAGATGTTAAAGGTGAAGTGAATATTACTCTTAGCATTCTCGACAGCCTTATCCGCATACATGAACAAAAAGTTCATCTTGGAAAAATAATACGTGTTTTGTATTTTAATATATCTCCCAAAATAAATTATGTTCATGGGAATTACAACACAATACTATTGTTCAATTAATCTATTCTATTGGAAAGCATAAAAATTGTCTATACATAATATAATTTCATTCCAAATTCCATTATCCATAAACTAAAAACTAGCATTGATGCCTATGCAACTTCCATGATGGTTATAATTATCACATGTGCCTAAAAAACTAGAATACAACTAGTAAATTGGAAATAAAATATGGAAATATTGAACATGACATTATGAAGGTATGCCTCTTCTCTTGCATGTACTCTACATACTCAATTCTCTATTTCCACATTATAAAATCTAAACTATTCTCTTGACTTTGCATCTTTACCTATATGGAACTTTTGACCCTCTATTCATTGCAGTTCAAAAAAAAATATAAGTTAAAGAATTTATAATGTACTTGTTCAAAAATATCTTTAGCCATTTTGGCCTTGAAAATTCTTTCAAATTTTCTCAATCAACATTCATCGCACCATTAAAAGTGACAAAATTCATCCAAGAATTATCTAAATTGTTACACACAACAATAGAGGTATGTTACAAGATATAACAAACACTCAAGCTCATAATTTACATTCTCTTTTTTGACATGAAATTAAATTTGAGATATTAAATTAAAACACTTTCAATCTAGGTTTTTTTAGGTCGAAGCTTCATTGAAAAATGCCAATATATATCTAATGTCATTCCAGCTCACTTGCAACAATTGTCGTTGAACAAATTAACTAACATGACCTGCCCATGCCACAACCTTCAATTTTCCTTTATGCCATCAAGCAACTCCATGTGTATTTCCATCACCTAATTTTTAATCTAAAAAATATCAAAAATATTAATATACAATGTAGTCTTTCAAAGTCGCTATTGAAAACAATCCTTCTTGCTTTCACACAAATCACACAATGACTATCTGAAAGACAAGGAAAGCATTATTTAGTTGCTAAGAGGATTCTCATTATAAGTAAAATTCACTATGATAAAAAAAATCCATTCTACATGTTGAAGTATTGAACAAAAAATAAGGTATATAATTTGTTGCAAATAAATTTCTTTTTTTCCATATTTAAGACTACACACGACTAACTAATTTCTAATCATTGTCTCTCATTATGTGGATAAACACTTTCAATGATAAATACTTCCCTCTCCTACACAGATAAGATGAATACTGGCCAAAAATAGTACCTATGGATAACTTGTCTCTTATAGATATAATATGTTTTATTTTTGTTTCAAATTTGTAAATCAATTTTTTGAATATGGTCTAAACCTCAATACATCTTTCTTTGCCAATAGTTTTTAGTTATATATCTTATTTCTTGAGGACTCGTATCTCAGAAATATACTATGTTCCTTTTTTGTTACCAAACACTACCATCACTTTGTAGTTATATTTTTCTATATTTATCAATAAAATAAATTAGTTTTCTTTTCTTTTTTTTAAATTTTATATCTATTAACAAATACTTTCTTTGATGGATATTCATTCCCTGTTTCAAAGTTCCTATTGTGGCACAACTAGGAGCACACTTTCAAAGATTAACTAGTATGCTATTTTCATTTGGTAAAATAATGTTCATTATATAGGGCCAATATTGTTGTCACTCACATCTTGTATGGGGTCTCTTGAAATTCTATTGTAATAGTCTATATTGATTAATTGTTGTTTTGATTTATAGTTTCAATTTTTGTTTTTGTTTTATATCAATATTGACCCTAAGTTTCAACTTATAAACTTGTTTCAATACCTACATTTTATCACACTAACTGTTAAAATAATTAATTTTATTTATTGCATGTTATTATTTTTTAATTTCAACAACGTAAAACCCAAATATAATATACTATTTAAGATAAAGAAAGGGATTAACTTCTACATAATACTTGTTAAATATAAAATTGTTATTAAACATAAATTATAATCCTTAAATGCAAATTAAAATATTATCAACTCCTTATAATCATTAAATACAAATCCTTAAATTCTATAATAATTAAATACAAATCCTTAATTATTTATAAATACAGATTAATAATAATTTTTAAAAGAAGCATTGACAAATCTTGCTTAATACCATGATTTTTATATATTACAATTAATAATCAATTTTTTAAATCAACATTGACAAATCTCAATCAAACCATGAAATTTTTTTATCCAACATAAAAATTTTAACTTGAAATCTTGAAATTAAATATTATTTAGATTATAATAATTTTATAAATATTATTATTATTATTATTATTATTATTATTATTATTATTATTATTATTATTATTATTATTTAAATTATATAATTTATTAATAATTAAGATTAATTAACATTAAAAAAATTATTTATAACTAATATAAAGTTGTTTTAGATTAATCATATGTAGGTCTCACATACTTGTTATTGAAGATTGTCCAATATTTTTTAATGTAATTTCTTTACATTTCAATGATTGTCACAATCACTTTCACATATAATTATTATTGTCACATTAAGTTCAAAATATATATAATTTCATTACTCTACTTAAAATTAACTTTACTTCATTTTTAATTTTAAATTAAATGCAAAGCTTACAAATATCTTGTTAATCTTGAGAAAAAAATAATAATATAACTTCCACCGTCATAATGTATCATTGTATATCATTCATTATTACGTTAAATTTATATTGCAAATTTGTATAGAAATTTACTTATAATTAATTTCAATTTAAAAACAAAAATTACCTACTACTTAATCTTTTTTTTAAATTAAACTTCCTTAATTTTTAATATAAAGACAATAACTGATCACTATATAATCCTTATTTTGAATTAATCCTTATTTTTAATTAGACCCCTTTTAACATGTACAGTACCAAATTATTAGTATTCATTATGGTTATGTGATACTTATCCATTCTATGACCATTCTACAACATTTGATAGGTTTTTAGCATAATTAAAAATAAATCAAAGTGAATACATAGAATCCATACAAATCACACTTAAGCAACAAACAAATTTATTGAATCTAAATCCATCACATGCATGGACAAAAAACTTTTGTAAAAAAATGTCACTTATGGAAATCAAGTACAGATACATAATTTATGCTCAATGACTATGCTATATCAACTTATTGTACGTCCTACATGACAAAACTTGATACATCAATGACAAAAGTGTTTGAGTGAATCCACAAAAAACACCACTGATAAATATAGATTTTATTTAGATGATATGTAACCTTGGAAACACATTGCTTAATAGACAAAAAATGCTAGCTTAATAGGTTATTCACATAGTTTTGTAATCACAATTGAATAGTTGCTCTAGAAAATGCATATTCATAAACACAAGTCCATTAGACTAGTGCACATTCATTTTAAAGCCTTCAACACTTTTGGCTCATGAACCTGAAGAATCAAAAGATGTTATGTGAAAATATATAATATATTTATATGTTCATTGCCAAGAAGCACTGGCTCAAGTTTGTCTCACTAATTTTGTCTCTAAATATAAGGAAAATGGTAAAAAATCCATGCAAAACATAAACCCCATGTTATAAGATACATCAAGTATAATAAACATATCAATATTGAAAATCATTACAAAGAAAAACTATAATAATAGATTTATGTAAAAGGAAATGTGAATAATATGAAGAATGGTTTCAAGACATGGACTTTTTCATATGTTTTCCATGAAAAAGACATATTTAAGAATGAATTCATATATATTTATTGCATAAGCTCTGCTTGGGGTGACATCAATGAAATTTTTACCAATGTTTATTTTGATCATAACAATGCCCAAACAACAAATTTGAATACTGAAGACAATGATATGAAATATGATTCACAATGTTTTAAACAAAGAAAAATAAGAAATCGTAGAATACATAGCAATGAAATAATATAAAAAACATCATCACCAATTTACTTATTTTTAATAGGAGGCATAGGTGCCAGTAAGATATTCATAGAAAAATTAATATATGATATATTGATCTATTTATATAACAAGTCCCAATGCCATGATTTATAGATTGTAAATCCTAGTGCCAGTTTTAAAGGCAATTGAAATAAATGAAACATTTCAATAGGGTTGATTGTAATTATATTTGAAGTTACATCCACAAAAGGAATACCTATATAATTATCATATTGAACCATTACATATGTATGTGGTTCAAGGGTTGTCACTCTTAGTTTGTAGACAGTGGTTCAATTCTAGTGTAACTTTAACAAGTCCTACTTACATCCATGAGTTTTTAGTTAGTTTCACCCTTGCACCATTAGAAATAAATTAGTCAATTTATAATAGCTCATCATCCATTCATGTAACTTTATTGCATTGTCCTCTATTTTCAATGCTTTATGCAATGAGGTCATTACATAAATTCAATTATCTATTATTATATTGATGCACATTGTCATTTGTTGAAAAAAGTTGTATATATTCTTTGTTAGTAATTATTTTAAGTGAATCACCAATTTTACTCATCAACAGCTACCAATATTCAATGGTGGGATGAGAATCTCTTAGATTTGTTACAAGTTTTTGAAACCATTCTTTGTCTTCAATTTGACCTTATTTTTTGAAAACCTTATGTACTAATATTTATATCAAATGATATCCTTTTTTAATATATTTTATGTTATACCATGAACATTTCTTGATGATGAATCATAGATGGTGATTCGTAACATGATGATAAAAAATCATGCACATAGTTACGATCCTAAAAATCAATTATTGCTATCTTTTGTTTCTCAGTAAGGATTTCATAAAAAAAAATATATACTTCATTTTTTTACATAAAAATAAGCCATTTTATTTTATCATGTTTATGAATTTAAGATATTTTTTCATTTTTCCTTCTCCCAAGTTTTTTGTATTCCCATGTTGTTGCCTATGAATATCCAATTGGCCCAACATATCAATCTCAAAAACTTGCAAAAATTGTCATTGGTGTAGGCTTAATATGATATCTCACTCATGTTCAATTGTATTTTATTTTGGTATCCATGTTTTCATCCAAATATTGCTCATTTAATGTCATTATTTTTTTAATAAGCCACTCTATATGTGAAGGATTATATTGAAATTGACTCGAATTTATTTTCACAATATAGCCCTCTTAGACAAGGCCAAGAAAAAATTATTTATAATAGAGCTTCACATTATGCACATAATGAATATATATTTTTATCACCCCCCTTATAAGTACTCTCCATAGATGAGCAATCATGGATTTTTTCCATATTTTTAAGATCGATAAATACCATGATGTTTGGATGCATTTCCAAATAGAAAATCTCTTTGTTAACCTTTTCCATTTCTCCTTAGTGGAATAATACTCAGGGATAAGCAAAAAATAAATTTTTGAATATATATTCAATGGAATTTGTTACCTAATATTTAGATCTTTCTGGAGTTAGCAGGTAGGGTGATAAGCTAAACTATCCCCCTCCTACTACACTATAAGTGGGTTTGTTTTCACATGTAACATCTTATGCTTTAATTATTTTACATTTACAACTAATAATATTTTGTGTCGTGTTGTTGAGACACTTATTTTATTGTTTGGTTATTCATTTTTCATGTTAAAACTATTTGTTATTTATCATTACATTACATTGTAGAGGTGTAATCACTTACTACATATAATTTTTGTTGTGTGATTTAGTTATATTAATTTTTTAATAAACATATTTACATGTTTTTAATTTAAAAAAAATATGATCAATAAAATATTAAAAATAAAAATAAAATAATGTGCTATATTAGGGTTTTATGTCAACCTTGCCTTGTTTTGATTTCCCACTTTTCATGCTTCTCACATTGCATCTACATGGGTTTCAAACCTATTCATGCATTTATTGCACTTGTTTCAGTCTATTTGGGTTATTTATTGATACATAATGGCCTTCACCTAAATTTTTTCCATTTATTATTACAAGCAATGAGAAGGATGATGCTAAAGGGACCCATAAAATTAGTGCCAAAAATTTAGGATAAGGTTTAAATTTTGACTCTTCCTCTCATATTGATATTTGCTTATATCCTTAAATTATATATAATTTTTGTAAGTGGTACAAAAATTATTTTATTATAGCTTACTTTCTTGGTTTCCTACCCTTGGAGGAGTCCGTTAGTGCTTAGTTTTGACACTAGTGGGAACTCTTGGATGTTTATGTCACTGACATTTAAAACCTCACAAAGTGTTTTTTATTGTCTCATTTAAGGCATAATACCAAGAACAATCCATTATTTATTAAAAAAAATTGGATTCTAATGAATAATCTCTTGATCTTGTCCCCATAGACCTATAAATCTAAGGTTACTAACCATGTTTCCCTTTCGGTGTTCATCTAGATTGAGATCCCTAGCCTCCCACTTCCTATATAGGCCTTTGTCAAGGTAAAATCTCAAACCAATAGAGCATGTGTTTTTTTCATGAAAAAATTATTTTATTTCCCCACATCCCAATAAGCATGTATACATTAAGGTTAACTTGACCAAATATTTTAAAAAATCATTGATATTCAAATCAGCATTGAATGTTGGTCACAAAAAAGTTATGCATTTTAATATTCCAAACACTTTTTTTCATTTTCAATTTTGAAACCATCATATTAAATAATTATATCTCATGGGGAGATAAAATCCCTCCATTGAACAATTGCACTCTCAGAACCTAAATGTGGCAGATAATACTTAATGATGGGATGATAATTACCAACAAAAATTTCCAAACCATCTATGCACTTCTCTGCCAAAACCCTCTTCTAATGTATGTAAAATAAATCCCCCCCAAGCCTCTCAATGTGTTAATGGCCTTGTAGAGCCATGTTTCACAAGTTCCTCAACCTCAAATGAGTTTGTCTATTTTTAGGACATCCTCTAAAAGTAATCCTAACTCTAAGTGGTGGTGACTCTCCTCAAGAGGATAATGGGGATAAGTACCACTCCATATCCCTTTTGGTATTTTTTACCAAACTACTAAACTATTTTTTTTTTTTTAAATTATAGTTCTTGAAGGTATCAAATATTGTCATGGGAAACTTCATGTAGATGAGTTGTTCTATTTGCACATGGAGAGGGGATTTTGTTGTTCCACAAGATGTTTAGAGAGGGGGATTTGTTGTTCCACAAGATGTTTAGCCTCCCTCTTCACCACCTCCCTCAACTTAAAATTTTTTCAATCATATTTTTATTCCATTGCCACTCTAACTATGACTCACACTACTAATTGTCACCTATTCTAAACTTATTTATTTTGTAGAGATGTTACATTTCCTCATTGGAATATATTCAGTGTTCATAAATGTTGTTTAGTTGTTACTACATCATCATTATTCACAAATTATAATATTTTATAATTTACAATGTTTACTATTTATTCATTTAAAAAATAATTGTAATAAGATGATGCGCCAAAAAGTAGACATTTTCATTAACTAACTACAAATGTGTTTGGCATTATTAAAATATTGTGTATGCATTATTTGCTCTAAGATTGGTAAATACCAAG
>JARHVA010008404.1:5000-180000 GCA_037957365.1 Torreya grandis
TAAAGTGGAATTATTTAATTCCATTTTAAATAATAAATTATAAAATGAGAGATATTAATTTAATATACAAAGAGTAAATTAGTGATGAAATTAAAAAATTAAATATTATACTTTAATGAAACATTAGTGGCAAGGTATGAACACTTAGTTGTGAAACTGTAGTTAACCAAACACCATTCAATTTATTCAAAAAAAAATGTTAACTCCTTTTTACAACTTTTATTTGGTGTGTGTTTTTGGGTGTTACACCTAAATTTGAGGATGGTCATCCTATCAATGGAATTATTTTTACACTTACAAATACATAAGTAAAATTACGTAAGATCAAATTCATTGACCATAAAATTATCAAGGATGATTTTACTAACATGCCTTTGTTAATACATTGTTTCATTGACTTACATTATATACATAGTGTTATGGTGGATAATAGGTCAAGTGAAAATATATGCACTATGAAATTACTAACTATTTTGGGTACCAAAAAAAAAAAAATTATTTTGATGGAAAGTGATAGAACCCTCTTTAGGAATTATGTTACCACTTATGATAGGGCCTATAATTATTGTTACTTGGTTCTTATTTTTTCACAACACTAGTGCATTTGACATACTATTAGGATGACAATGCATACATAAGATATGTACAATTATATATTAAAAACATTGATTATTGAATAATATCCATAGAAAAAGAGTGTTTAAAATTTTAATGTTCCATATGAGAACCCCATTTAATAGGAGACATTTCCTTATTTGTTTCCACAATAACCTTATTGATGTGGGTCTTATTTACACTTAAGAATAATAACAAGGTAAACTCTAACATTTTAGTATATTAGTGAAGATTGAATCTACTTTAGGGCACTAGTTGCAGGTATCAGGTCTTGCAGTTACCAGTGGTAGAATGGTGATGAACAAAACAACTATTGACTAAGATGGTTCAGATATTGATATGAGTCCTAGATTCACTTGGGTTGAATGGAATGAATATGGACCTAATTAAAGTGTGAAAGATTTAAATAAATCACAAATAGATGGAAGGTTAAGGTAGGAAAGAGGATATATAAATAGATAACATGAATTATTTCTAATTGTATTTAGAAAAAGGACAAACACCAAGGGACCAATGCTTTTAGCTTGCTACTTTAGCACACAAAACTAACAAACATAATAAACAAGTTTGAGGAATACAATGTAGTTAACTCCTATTTATCAACTAAACATTACTATTATTAATACTACCATGGAATTTTTTAATAAAATATTATAATAAATCCCATAGATCACCTTTGACTAGCTATAACTCAGTCTACGAAGTTGCATCAAATGACATTTCTACACAAATTTAAATAGTAACATAATAAAATAATTGCAAGAAAATAATATATATAAAAATAAAATTAATTATGCACATTTTACAGTGATAAAAAATTTAATTAATTAACCACAATATACTTGAAACTGATGTAGCATATATGAAGAAACTAAGCTACTAGTTAGATAAAATACATAAAAATTGTAACACAGACATGAAATAAAAAGATATAAAACACATATTTTTTAGAAAAATTATAAAGGTCTCTCTCTATATTGAATATCAAAATTTATCCTCCATTTGAAGTTTAGAGGTTACATGTATATATAGGCTTGGGACAAGGATGCCTCATCACTCAAGCCATTCTCAAAGTTAAATTATTTTTTAAATATCCCATGAAGGAGTATGTATGACAAGTATGTATAGGATGCCACAAACCATTTACAAGAGATAAAAAATTTACAAAAAACCTAAAGTACAATGCCAATAGAAAATGAAAAAATAATTTGCCTATGAGGAGGCAATTACATTTGGTGATGTTTGTGTGTTGGTACTTATTATTTCTATGATATAAGGTGTTAAAATGGTGGGTCTAGTTGTTATATATTTAGGCTTAGTTGAAATGGATAGTGGGGGCATAACACTTGAAGATACCTATTTATTTCCCTCCTAAGCCTAAAAATGTTTATAGGCAAGACTGTGTGAGAGGAAACTAAATTAGTCCACAAATTTTTATTTTTAAAACAAGGGTTCTTTCTTAGGTTGATCTTGCATTACATATATTCCAATAGTGTGCTTAAATGGTAACTCATCTTAAGCACATAGTTTGGTTACCAAGATCCATATTTGGAAAATAATGAGAATTTTGAACAAATAGGGAATACAATCCCTTATGAAATATTATCAATATCATTCTACCAAGCTGCCCTAAAATACTTAACAGAATAATAAGGCAATTTTTCTATCATAGATCATGAGTCAATCTACAGGATTATTAGACATATTAAGCACACAAAGTCTCCCAAAAGTGTATTTGAGCCCTATTAAAAGGTTCTTAGACTTGATACTTTCATTAGAGTGGTGAAGCAACAATCAAAGTAAAGAGGTTTACATGAATTTTTAATCTATACAAGGGTGCAATAACTCTCTCAAATAATATTTAGTCATCCTTTACTTATTAGTGCACTTAGTATTAATAGATAACCTTGTTTTATTGAGATAAGGTAACCTATAAAATATATTTGAGATAACATGTATCTTATATAAAATAGGGTAATGATACAACTTGATAAATCCACCAATTTAATAACAGGAAACCATTCCTTGAATCACACATACATAATATGTAAGTTATTAGAAAAATACATCATGGCCTTTACAACAATAAGACTACAAGATATGGGCAATCTTCATAAATTATGACAAATATTAAAAGCTTATTATATATTCCCACTTTCATATTATTTGGGATAAATATAATTTTACATGTCTATGTAGATTCCTTCCTTATACAAATACACTCTAAATGAGTGAAGTTCATTTAACAAAGCAAACACAATACAACCCATAACACATAATTTGAATGTAATAAGGTAAATATATTGGAATGATTCTACACTGTGCCTCTCCAATGAGTTCCCAAAAGATATTAATGAATTAAAGATCAATCCAAACATACTTTGTAAACAATATTAAGCAACCAAGAATCATATTCTTTTGATCCCTTAAAATTTATTTTGCCACTAAACCTGCCCTAAGAATGTTAAAAAAAAGGGTCAACACAATGTTGAGAAAGTCACCTTTCTCATAATAAATAGTTTTCCATGAAACTTTAAACTACAATGTGACAATTCATATTTTGTGAATCGTTAAACATATATAAGGGTTATGACAACAAAATCATTTACATGAATAATTAATAAATAGATTTATGCTAGCCAAATTCTTACTTACACACTCTGAATATAATGTAATACAATCTTCATGTACCACTTATTTTTAAATTTAGCTACAACTGGTAGTGAACACTTATGACCAAAAATATTCACATAAATGGATACCATTTTACAAATGTATAAGTGAATGACATACTATTCATAGTAGTGGTATGCACTGCTTGATTCTTTCATTTCAACTCTCATACTACAAGAATAATAATGAGGAAAATGTTATTTTAACATTTTAATATTATCAAAAAAAATCATTAAGATATTAAAATAATAAAATTACTCTAACTTTATTTAGTTAGATCAAGACAATTCCAAGCACCTTTGAAATCAATAGGCTAAACAAGGAATAATTCAGCTATAAAAGCATACTAGAAATGAGATCTAAATATATGTCTAGAAGGAGGAAGGTTAAATACATTATTTATTTAAATATTTTTGAGTTTAATCTCAAAGTAACAAGTATTACTAACAATAAATTAGGGAGTTAGATATTTTTAAACCATCAACTTCTAGATTGTTGTGAGCTAGTTTACATAGAAAAATAGTGTAAATGGCTAAAAATAATCCCTTACCAAAAATAGGAAATGATCCAATTAGATAAATAAAATGGTATCTCATCCAATATAAATCTGGATAGAATATATTATAGGTTTTAGTTTTGATAAAAAGAGAACCCATGACATCAAAAAAATGGAAAATGAACTAATAGGCCCAGTCAAGGCCAATTAATTTACTGAACCCTCCAATCATATTTACCAGGTAGGGCATAGAATTTTTGAAATTATAACTCAAATAAACATAATAATTATTTATTTATATTCTCATATATGAATCCTTATACATACTTATAAAATCCTATATCTCAACAAGAACATTTGAAAATTACCACAATGTAATTTAAACCAGACTACAAAATTATTTAGGAGGAGGGTAACTTGCCTAAAATCATTGCATTGAACTACCAACCTGAGTATTTCACCCATATTCCTTCATTTCATGGTGCCATAAAAATATCCTTGAGATCAACCTTTCATTTCCAAATTCTCCTATTTGAAAAACAACTAACATTTATAAGTTTTGCAGGTAAAGGCATGTCTCCCAATGGCTTCACATGGCATCCCCAGGAAGATTTCTAATACACCTGAAGATTTCCCATGGATTACACTAATTTATATCATTTTTCTACTACCAACTTAGACTTATAGATACCATGACATCCCCCTCACTCCTCTTCTTCCAAAAGTTTCTTTCACAAGCTAGAAACCCTATTTGGACTTCTCTCAAATTAACCTTTTGGTAAATAATAATAAAAATGATAATGGATATAACATTTACTATATTTTGATCTTTATAAAAAAATTCTGATGCTATAAATAATTTGTTTAAATATAAATCTAGTCCAGTCATGGACTATAAAAAAAATTATGATATGTATTAGATTAAATCCTTTAATTTCAATCTTAAAAAATAATATTTTTAGTGATTTTTATAATTTCATGATCAATATCTTTACAAGGATCCAAATAATAATCCAAAAAACATAAAAAGGCTTAACACATTAGTCATAGAAGGCTTATTCATGCAAATCCTTCACCATAATAACTTGGGTCATGACATCCTTCCCTCCTTAAATAGGCACCGTCTTGGTAACTAAGGATAAAAGGAATAGCTCATGATCATATTTATATCACTATGGACTCTTAGCTAGGGGTAAATAGCTTTAGAAGGTTCTCTAGGAAAATGGTCATTTTTATTATATATATATATATATATATATATATATATATATATATATATATATATATAACTCAAGGTGTATCAATATTTGGGTTCATATTGATAAGTTCTAAGCTCTATAAAGGTGCATTCATTTCCCAATAGGACTGCCTAAATATCCTTATCCCTATCTAGATGCCATGTTACTTTTAAGATTATAATTATCCATCTACTAATTTCAATAGTATAATGGTTTACGAAAACACAGTAAGAATCCTTGAAATAAGATATTCAATATTTTGTGCTTTCGTAAATAAAGATACATAGATTTCCTTAACCAATAGATAAAGGATAAAATAAAAGCATCCAATAACAATTATATTGAAATATTTTTGACATTTTAAACTTCATATTAGAAAAGGTCATGTATTATATCACTCATACATAATTAAATTTATGCATTCTCTCACATAATTTAAGCATGATTCAAAAATTAGAGTCAAATTTTTGAAACTAAAATAGTTTCATATTAAAATTTCTAACATAAAATGGTCATAATGTCTAAGAATTAGTAATTTAATAGTTGAAATTTAAATATCTTGAATTTTTATATTCAATTACCAATGTATACTTTATGACAATAGTTGATTTAGCACAAAACAACTAAATCTGAGGAATTTTCCACAAAATTTAGTTATGTCCCAAGCATAAATTTATAATATTTACCATAAAATATAAGATATTATAATAATCATACTTTCTATGTGGTCCTTCCACCAATTTATATTATTATTTATGCATAAGTTCTTATCATTCATCTCAAAATAAAATTAACACCTATCCAACCATATCGTTATGGTTGCTAAAATTTGCATCATTCATAGGTTAGTGCAGCATCCTACACTAACCACATTGAACATTGGAGAGGCAATCCCAAGTAATAACATGAAACCCTCAAGGTTTTAAACATGTTATCCATTAACGTTTTTAGCTCACATGATGGTTATAGGTATCCCAATCCCACCATCATTTTACAAATACTTCTTGGTAGCACCCAAAAAAATTTAAAACTTTATGATCAGGACTTTACATTGCCCCTTCCAAATATAGGCATATATGCTAGTCATGAATTTAAATAGATTAGTATATACTTTTGATAATATTTTACCATAAAATAATATCCATTTTATAACATATCACTCTTTCATTTGCAAACCAACACGTGTCTATATTATAGTAAGTACAATCTTGCTATAATGCATAATAATCCAACTTATAGAAATTTTGTTTTTAAAACAACCTTTGAGAGGTGGGTAAGGTGATAGTTAATACATAAAGTGCCTATATGCATGAATATATCATGGCCAACTTGTGGTACACATGGTGCACACACCCAAATGAATCAGGAAGCTACCTCATGCAAAGGAGAAAACTATATTTTCAGCTTATAAGAAACTCCACTTCCTAACCTATACCCAGTCTAAATCAATGTGGATTTAATGTGTATCCACCCTCAACCTCACACTTACATCAATGCTCATCAATAAAGAAATGATGTGGGATAACAACACATAATACAACATTACACCCTATCAAATTTAATTAATAGAGGTTGTTTTTGAAAGGAAAAAGTTACATCACAAAGTAGTTCATTATCACATTGCTTCATATCAAGAGTTAAAAACACAAGGTCACACTTGTTATATGACATATACATGAAATAATGTTTCATAACATAGATAAATTACAAATTTTCTTGGCCTAGCATAATCACATATAACATAAAGGTTTACATAACATATAATAGTTTTACAAGTAATAAAAAAACCTTATGGAATAGGATACACATGTTTATTCAAATGTTTTGATAATTTGTGCCAAGGGTATTTTAAAATCACAACACACAATTCCACTTACAAGTGAAGCACAAGGGTCCATGAATTTTATCAATCTACTCGATGTTTAGATGCCATCATAGATGACATCAAATATCCATGATTTATCATAGTATGCTTAATTTCAATGATATCAAATTTACCATCACCTTATTTCAAGGTAGGGTGTTTTATAATAGAGCCCATTAATTTATATCCTTTGAAAAAAAAATTACCAACAATATTTGTGCCTCATAGATTAGATGGTTCACAATACCCATTAATAATAAGAGATCCCAATAACTTTCTAACTTGCATAAGTAAGGTGACCATATTCACCCCCAGTCGATCATCTAGGCTTGAGTCACACCATATACCATCTTAAGGATGTCATACCTCAAGTATCATATGAGGGCTCATCTAAGTAAGCCATCATTAGACACCATACATTTATCCTTTTATTCCAATAACAATCTCTTATCACTAGTCCCCCGATTGGCCTACCCAAACAAGACAATGGTTGACTAGTGTTGCTTGTCCTATGTAGTGTAGCCTTGAGAAGGGTTGACTCAACCAAGGCTCAAGGTGAAGGTAATATTACTATTGTATAAATTACAGTTTCCCACAATCATTAATTTTATTTAAAATTCATTGATTTCAGCACCTCAATATCATAAAACATAGTACTTATTCACTTTCAGTTTACATGATGGTTGCAATCAACCAACCATAATAGTTTTTCAATTAGAAAAACCTTCCTAATATTTATTTCAAGTTCACCAATTTGGACCCAATAGTGCTCTCCAAGTACCAGTTATAATGTTTTTTTTTTAAATACATAATTTTAACTAGCACTTATTGTGATACATAAAGGCAAACTAAACATACACCTACTTGACATAGATATTAAAAAAATAGTTAAATAAAATCAATAATTAATTATTATTTTGAAATAAATTTCATTTTAATTTCCTAATATACATAAACAATAATAGTAGTAGCTTATTTTATAATCATTTTTGGAAATTTTAGCACTACCTCATAAAACTTTATTAACAATTTTCTGCATTTAGTGTTTAATTATACCACCTTCCAAGGGTATATTTGCATTGGAACAACCTTATCCAACCATGATAATCTTATACGAGTTGATTTTTCTTATTCAACAGAAACACACTCATCACAAGAGTGTTATATCATCTCAATAATTCATGCATTTGAGCATATATCACATCCAAGTATTCAATTCATATGAACATAATATTATAAAAAATTTGCCCATAATAGTCATTAATTATGTTGGGATCACCAAAACCCAACATTTTTATAATTTCCAAGATGGTTAAAGGAACCGATCATTTTTTATATCAAAAAAATATCAACATTCAATCAACAAAACCTTTCTGATCTTGATTATAAATTCAATACCTTGGACAAAATAGTGCTTCACAAGCACTAGTCATGAACAAAGCACTTTATTAGCTTATACTTGTGCCCCATAAGTCCCAACAATGAACTGGGATACCATTCCAACCTCACTTAACCTATTTACCCTTAATTCATATTTTATTCCTTTTTTATCTACAAGGATTATATTTAGTAACAAGGGTATCAATTTAAGATAACCTTGATTCAAAAATTAGTTATTAGTTCAAGGCAAATATAGTTAACATTCAAAGAATCAAAATAGACCAGCTTTACCAAGTTGTCAATTAGGTCCTTAAGATAAAAATAAGGCCTAATAATTCCATTTAATACTTCACTTAATAAAAGAGTAAAGGTAGCCACATAAATCACATAAGAGCTATGAAACAACTCCAACTATAACTTAGTCCAACATAAGACTTAGGAGAGTAGTTCATAAATTAACAAACCACCAAAAAATGAGTCACTATTCATATAACTCACCAAGTTGTCCTGATAGTCAAAAATTCATATCAAGATCCTTCTCTTCGAACACTTACTAGTAAGTATGCTTAATGCATATCCAATGGAATGGTAATAGAAATAAAAAACCTTTCAAGTGTATCAACCCAAAAATCTCAAATAGGTCCCTAACCAATGAAGATTATAAAAACAAATAATTTACTCAAGTAAATCAGATACACTCTCTTCTCAACTAGCCTCCCAGGCATAATTCATCCCTTAACCCTTCAAGGACTTAATATTATAAGAAAATTTCCAACAATTATCAAATAATTGTTTTAAATTTTAACAATGATATTTTATTGCATTGACTCATATTGACCCACCCATACAGGTCAATTGGTAGCCAAGTAAGACCCACATTAACACAACCCAAAATTAGAAAAGGGTGACTTCAACCAAAGCTATGAAGATTAACATATTATGGTCAAGGAATATTTGAGGGCCCTCAGGGTTCCAAGATGAAATAGTGCCTATTTCCCTTTCCAGTCACATATAGGAAGAAAATGTACTACCAACAAACATAGTCTCGATACAAAGTGCACTAAGCTCTTTATTTTGGTTAAGAAGCCTCTTTCTTAAAAACTTTTAGAGCATAGGGTCTAATAGAAAGTGAGAAGAACCCAAATCTATCCACACATTATTTTCTAAAATAAGAGTTCTTTCTTAGTTTGATCTTACATTACATAGTTTCCAACAATGTGCTTGAATGGTAACTCAGTTTAAGCACATAATTTGGTACTAAGATCCATAGTTAGCAAATAATGAGAATGTTGAAAAAGTAGGGAATACATTCCCTTATATAATATTATAAATATCATTCCACCAAGCTACTCCAAAATACTTAAGAGAATAATAAGGCAATTTTGCTATCATAAATCATAAATCAATCTAAAAGCTTATTAAACATATTAGCCGCATAAGTCTCCCAAAAGTGTATTTGAGCCCTATGTAAAGGTTATTATAATTTATACCTTCATCAGGTGGTGAAGCAATAATCAAATTAAAGAGGTTGATATTACCTTTTAATCTCTACAAGGTTGCAATAACTCTCTTAAATTAGATTTACTCATCCTTTACTTATTAGCACACTTAGGATTAATAGATAACCTTTTGTTATTGAGATAAGGTAACCTATAAAAGAGATTCAAGATAACATGTCTCTTATAGCAAATAGGATAATGATACAACTTGATAAAGCCACCATTTTAATAATAGGAAACCATTCCTTGAATCACACATACATAGTATGTAAGTTATCACAAAAAAGACATCATGGCCTTTACAACAATAATACTATAAGAGATGGGAAATCATCATAAAGTATGAAAAATATTAAAATATTATTATATATTTCCAATTTCATATTATTTTGGGATACATATAATTTTACATGTCTATGTAGATTCTTCCTTATACAAATACACTTTAAATGAGTGAAGTTCATTTAGCAAAGAAAACATAATACAACTCACAACATGTAATTTGAGTGTAATAAGGTAACTATATTGGAATTATTCCATACTTTGAATATCTAATGAGTGCCCAAAATATATTAATGAATATAATATCAATCCATATATACTTTACAAAAAACATTACACAACCAAGAATCATACTCTTTTGATCCCTTGTAATTTATTTTGCCACTACACCTGCACTGAGAATGTTAACAAAAAGGGTCAACATGATGTTGACAAAGTCACTTTCCTCATAATAAATAGTTTTCCATGAAACTTTAAACTACATTATGACAATTTATATTTTGTGAATCATTAAACATATATTAGGGTTATGACAATAAAATCATTTATTAAAATAATCCATATACAGATTTATGCCAGTTGAATCCTTTCTTACACATTCAACATATAACATAATATAATCCTCATATACAACTTATTTTCTAAATTTAGATGCAACTGATAGTGAACACTTTTTACCATAAGTATCCACATAAAATGATACCATTTTACAAATGTATAATTGAATGGCATACTATTCATTGTAATGGTATGCACTACTTGATTCTTTCATTACAAATCTCATACCATAAGAATCTTAACGAATAAAATATTATTTTAGCATTTTATTCTTACCAACCAAAATCATGCCAAGAATAAAATAGCAACAACACTCTAACTTTGTCTAGTTAGATCAAAACAATTCCAAGTGCCTTTGAAATCAATAAACTAAACAAGGAGCAATTCTACTACAAAAACATCCCAAAAATGAGATCTAAATATCATGTATGAAATAATGAAGGTTGCCCCCATTATTTATTTCAATAATGTTGAGTTTAATATTGAATTAACAAGTATTACTATCAAAAAATTGGGGATTTAGATATTTTTAAACCATCAACTTCTAGGCTGATGTGAGCTAATTTGTACAAAAAAAAGCGTAAATGGCTAAAAATAATGTCTTACTAAAAATAATAAATGACCCAATTAGATAAATAAAAGGGTCTCTCATCAAATATAAATAAAGAGATAATCCATTATAGGTTTTAGTTTTGAGAAAAAGAGATGAATACTATAAAAACCAAGTCTCTTTTGAGACTAATTTACAACCAATTAAAACCTAGAAATGCAATTTTATTTTGCAACAACCTCCTAGAAATGTTGCCACCAAAATTCATTCGTGATAGGGAGGATTAATATAGTTATTTATTCTATTTTCCATATGGTAAAATAATAAATTATAACTCTTTTTTGTCAATAAATAAAAGTTTAAGTATTTATTGAAGGTTGTTCTTTGAGCTGATCTGAGTTGATTTTCCATCCATAAGAGGATTATCAAAATAATTATGCCTCTTTATAATATTGATAAAATTACCCAACCACCTAAAAATTAACCAAGATAAATACCCCAACAATAAATTCTCTTTCATCTATAAGTGACAACACATATACTCACCTATACAAAGAGAATAATTGGCCACAGAGATACGTAGTCAGCTCAACCACATTCAAGATTTTAAAATCAGTCATATAAATGTATGAAACTATCCATATAAAATCGTGCAATAAAATCATCCCTTAAAATGATTTAACCCAACCATTTAATAGCTTAAACATTTCATCAAATATTTCATAAGCACTCTTTATAAACTAATTTCCATCTATATAATAGTTAGGCATTTCATCAAACAGTTCTTAAGCATCTTTCATGAACAATTTATAGCCATATAATAATTTAGGCATTTTATCAAATAGTTCATAAGCATCCTCTTTGAGGCAATTTAGTAAAAAAATTCTAGCTAGTCAATTTAGCAAAATATTCCATCTAATCAAGTTAGCAATAAATTCCAACCATTCAACTTGGCAACAAATTCCAGCCATTCAATTTGGCAAATAAATTCCATCCATTCAATTTGGTAACATATTCCATATTTTAAAACTATCTACTACCATCCATACTATAATAATACTCAAGTTTTAATACAAAAACATTACTCATATAAACCCAATTATAGTATGACATATAAAATATGCTTGAAAAACCTTGCTCCATGCTTTTGCACTCAATGTTATAGTTTTTTTTTTCCAAAAAAAACCCATGGCATAAAAATAATGGAAAATAAACTAATAGGCCCAATCAAGGCCAATTAATTTATTACACCTCATTTCATTTTACCAGGTAGGGCATAAAATCTATACAATTATAACCTAAATACCCCTAATATTTATTGAGTTAGAGGATCACATATGCATGCTTATAAAGGCATGTATCTCAATAAGAACATTTGAAAATTACCACAATTCAATTTAAAAAAGAATGCAAAATTATTTAAGAGGAGGGAAACTTGCCTAAAATCATTAGCCTAGAATATCAACCAGAGTCTTTCACCCATCTTCCTTTACTTCATGGTGCCATAAAAATCTCCTTGAGAGTATCCTTTTATTTTAAAACTCTCCTCTTTGAAAAGCAACTAATAGTTCTGAGTTTTTCAGGCAAAGACATGTCTCCAATGGCTTCACATGGCATCCTAATAATATTTCTCATACACCTAAAGCTTTCCCATGGCTACCAATTTTTTTTTCATTTCTCTACTACCAACACTTGGCATGGCTACTATGCAACTTAGACTTCTAGGTACCACGGCATCCCCCTCACTCCTTTTTTTCCAAAAGTTTATTTCATGAGCTAGAAACCCTATCTGGACATATCCCTAATTAACCTTTTGGTCAATAATAATAAAAATGATAATGGATATAATATTTACCATATTTTTATGTTTATAAAAAAATTAATTTTTAGTGCTACAAAAAATTGGTTTAAATATAAACCTAATCCATTCATGGACTATAAAAAATCATAATATATATTAAATAAAATACTTTAATTTAAACTTTGAAAATTAATATATTCAATGATTTATATAATTTCATGCTCAATGCCTCTACAAGGCTTTAAATAATAATCAAGACAACATAAAATGGCTTAACACATTACTCGTAGAATACTTATTCATGCAAAGCCTTCACCATAATAACTTGGGTTGTGACACTGTGTTGGGTTTAGATGATGTCCATGTTTAACAAAGATGGCTTTTGGATTTTATGAAATTCTATAAATAAGCATCCATGTTAAATTTTCATAGCCTTGAAATCTACCAAAAAAATCATATTTATATTACTATCCTCCTTATAGATCTTAGTTATTGGCCAATTTCTTCTAAGGAACGTCCTTGAAGTTCTTGTTTAAAACTGACAACTACATGCTATAGTAAGTTAACAAAATTGGCTCTATAAATTATCTTACCTATTAGGTCTATGACTTGAGAAAATTTGAGCTCATACAAAATTTTAAAAACATGTCTTTCATGCTCCATCAACTTGGGGACTAGGGCCTACACACTTGAAACCAAATTATAGGATTTTTACACTCTAACTAACACCAAGTTGAGAGCATTAGTTGATTCAATTGACATCATTAGATCTAAATGGATAAAGTCTTCATTGGTAATAATTAAGACTAGTAATTTAAGTTTATTCTCATCTTATTTGAAATAATTAAAAAAATTATATGTACTAGTGAGCTAAGGAGACATTTTGGCTTTCATTACCATGATAGTTTCAAGAATGCTATATACTCTGAGGGTTATATTCTACACATCTTCCTCTATCATTATTTTATCTATTCTAATTCATATTAAAGCTCCTATTTGGATTGCTTAGTTCCTCTATGTAATTCATTGATATCTTTAGTTTGGGTCATTAAGTATGTAGAGAAGTCTTCATTATAAGGGGACTCCCCTATCTTCTTATTTTTTATATTGAACAAGGAGAATACATCATGTATTTCCTCTAAGAATATGCCTTTACCTTATTAGTCTTTAATATTCCTCTTCTTAACTCTTTACATAGTCCTTGTGGCTTTATCAAAGATAGAGATCACCATAGGTATCTCTATAATCGTCTAGTTTGGCCTCTACATGACTTGGGATTTAAGGTATGCTATCCATTATGGAATCACCAACTATGATGAGTCAATTGATGGAAGTAAAGGTTAGGATGTGATTAGAAGATTATATTAATTCTTCTAAATTGAGTGAGGATTATAGATAAGGAAGGATTATCTTTTTCTAATCCACATACCTAATTTTTGAGAGGGGATATACTATGAAATCTATCTTCTTACCAACCTTTTTAGATGTTGTTATAGTAGCTAGGATGGTTGAATAATATGTCATGGGAAGGCCCAAATAAACCATTTTCATAAGTTTTTGAGTGGTAAGGGTTGGTTTAGTGACCTTACAATTAATTTTCTTAGGATATGGAGTAGTAGGGTCAATAACAATTAAATAAATAGTAGAAATAATAGGAATTGAGGAAGCAATGGGAAGAAAAGTAATAAGAAAATCATGAGATACCATAAGGGGTGTGGAAATAATAGTGGTGATAGATACAATAGTAATTGAAGTAATAATAATAGAAAAAATTAGGGTCACTTAATGGTTAGGGCTCTAGTAGTGTTTTTCCCTTCATCTCTTCAAGGCTCAAAACTTTAGCCCTTTACAATTATACCTTCTCATATTCATACTTTAGATAATCCAATAGAGAATCTAGATTATTTTGCACATTTATCTCTACCTCTAATCAAGCCTATCTTGATAATCAATCCCCACTTTTGATGATGCATTGATGCTTAAACTACTAGGGGTATTTGATGACTGGCCTAGAGATTTGGGGGATCTAGACTTGTTTTTATAGTGAAACACTTATTTCCCTATTGGAGGAATAATTTATTGAGGATGAGGTGGAGAAATTGGGTTTATAATGATGGGATCTTGGATTACCATTTGAGGGCCTAACTCTTGATCATCTCATGAATTGATATTAATTAGTTCTTTCTATCTTCCATGAGAGTTAGTGGTAGTATGGGTTTATTCAACACCAAGATCCTACTTAACATCCTTCATCACAATTTGTGTTGGTTGAGATGGTTCCCCATGAACTTTCATATGTTGTGATAGCCTTGAAGATCAATAGTCCTTATATGCCCATCCACCTGGAGGTAGAAGCCTATGTTGTGCTTTCTCAATAGTGAGAGATGGATTCCTCTGAATTACCTTCAAGAGGTCTTTTGTGTGGTCATCTATATTTTCCCTCTTAAGGACCTCATCATCATATTTGGTGTTTAAAAACATGAAATTATGCTCGAATGTCTCATGTTTATATGGAATTCCCAATCCTTTGAGATTTTTCTAAACAAGGTCATGGGGATCCTAATCCCTATGTGTTAGTTAGGCTAATGGGTAAAATAATCAATTTTTTCCAACATCCCCTAAGTGTTTCTTATTGGTGTAACTTTTTATACCAATAATCAATAAAGATCCATGATATACATCTTTCTTCTTCTCCTTTAGGTCCTCATCTATGGTCCACCAGATTTGGTAGGTTATTTCTTGTTCTACTAATTTTTTAGGAATGTACTTAAGAAGACATAGGGGTTTTGCCTTTATTCCCCATACCATGACCACTATGTAATTAGGTTATATCCAGTAATATCCCCTTAGACCCAAGGTCTTACTAATACTTTTATATACTCTAAGTAGGGGGGTCTCATGTATTACCTTCCAAACTTATGGATATATATCCTTAGTGATATTGAATATGTTTTTTGTGTATGCTTAGATGTGAAATAATGAGAAATAATCGCATACCATGTTTTTGATGCAATCCTAGAGTAGAATCCAAAGTGATTTTTTATGAATGTAATTAGTGGCCATGATAGCATGTAATAGGTAGGATAGCATGAATACGTGGATTCCTATAGGCCTCTTGTATTTATGGAATATTTGTTCCACCATCTTGATGTTGATGATTTATCTAAGAGAAAAATTTAGTTTAGATGTTAACAATAGATTAAGCATTGGCACCCATTCCAACTGAAGGTAACCAATGCTTGGATACCCAAATAATTGATTTCTTAGGGCCATCCCAATTCAAATCCCCATTATAAACTTTGTAATTAGGATGAGGGTGTTATATTTGAGAGTTACCATTTCCCTTGGTGAAATCAATTTTCATAGGGTATCTTTAGTTTTATTCATATTATTCCATGATACCACCCAATGGCTATCATAGGTGGTATCTATGAAAGGATGTTTTAGGTACCTCTAGAAAGCATAACAATTTATGCAAGACATAACTATCTTATGGTTCATGTGGTGAAGGAAACCATTAGATACTTGCCTATAAAAAAAGGTCTTTGAGTAGGTCAATGCATAACATCACTTCCAATTTGGCTACTAAAAAATGGAATGATTATCATTTTAGTGGCATCAAATTTTACACTAGTTACTTCTATTCTTTCATTGGGTTTTCCTCCATTGAGTGTGCATATACACCATTAATGGAATTCCATAGTGAAATGTAGTTGTCATACTAGTTTCCAAACACTTTTGAGTCAAATATCATGTTTGTATAGTTTATAGAATCCTTAATTGAATAATTATATGGTGGAAGAGATCCCATGAACTTCCTAGAGGATGAACCCATTGTATTGTATATTTCTTGGGTAATTTTGGTGGTAATTCAATTAGTAGGTCATTCTTTGGAGATAATTTATAGGCAAATGCAGGTAGTTAGGGATTTTTGATTATCTTGGTATGAAAATGAGATTAATTTCTTTGGAAATTGATAAAGCATAATTTATCTTCATAATTAAATCACATAGCGTGAAGTTGAGACTTTAATTTTGGTTCATCCACCATTAATACCTGACAGATAGAGGTTTGATTTATTAACTTTAATTCAAACTTTGCCACTTTACTTTGGTAGGTTATCCGCATATACTTCACATATTCTAAGAGGACTACCTCATTTTCATCCATTTTCCAAGTGTCATTTTATTGATAATTTTTCAAAGAGGATAGTTATGCCATGTGGCATTTCTTAGATAGTCAGGTGTTGGGACTTTTGTTGAAATTATCACCAACCATTTGGCATGAAGATAAAATTAGTAAAACATAAATGTGCCAAACAAAATTTAAAAATATCCCATATTGTGGGAAAGTTCCAAAGATCAAGAGTTCATGAAGAACCATGCTAAACAAAAAAATGTTGATGAAGTACCATGCCAAAAACATTTTTATAAAAACCAAAAATTTATGAAGGCTTGAAAGTTGTTAATATACAAAAGTACCAAAGAGCAAAAAATGTCAACAAATAATTTTTTTTTAAAGTGCCACACTAAACAAAAATTCCAATAAAGTACCATGCCAAACAAATTTTTTGAAGATTGAATGTTTGTGAAAGCTTGGAATTTACAAATTTGTATAAGTCTTGAAGAGAAAAAATGTCAAAAAATAAAAATTATTATGAACAAAATTTCACAAAGTACCAAACCAAATAAAAATGTTGACATGAAAAACTTATGTGAATTTGGAAAACCTACATACATTTATAATCTTCTGAAACCCATTAATAGGTTAGCTTGCATAAAATAAGTAGTGAAAACTTAGAAAACCAAGAAGATGGTAATTTTATTTAAAATTAGGAAAGTATACTTTTAACAAGAAACTTGGATATGAGAATTTTTGGGAATATTACCTTATTAAGTATACATATAGATGTTTTCTCATCAGAATGAGTTCCTTTTAGGATGCACTAGGTCCTTATTCATAAAAAAATTGAGAGTGGGGTATGTTTACTATAACAAATGGTGACTTACATGGGGAATAATCCATAGTATTCAAGAACTCATAACCTTTGGTTAGCACCTAAAAATTGGTCATGAAACCTAACATAAGGGAATAATTAAATCATAAAAATAAAAGATACTCCAAAGAAATTTCATGCAACATACTGACTTTTCTCATACCTTGGATCTATGTGTGATGGAATGATTTCCTTTTACCCTTGTTTTGAGACTTTTATCAAAGACTAGGAGTAAATTTTAGGTTTCATAATGGTTTTTTGAAGTGTATAAATAAAAACTTGGGAAGCTCAGGCATTGCTCTGATACCACCCATGCATTCATAGCCCTGATAGAGATACCCTTTGATTACCCCTTTCTCTTTTCATAAACTTTCATGATGCATGATACATTGATATTATTTCATCATATGAGTATTTTATCACCTTTAGATTTTTTATCTCATGCTTATTTGATCACTTTTTGGGACTCATTGGTCCTCTCTTTCTACTTTTTTAGAATATGAATAGAAGAGAGACTCATAAATCATTGTGATTTGTTTTATGTAGAAAATGAATTTTAATTTACCATTATTTCCATATCGTTATCATCTATGTCAATGGTTATTATCCCAAACAAGTATTAGCATGGAAAGCGTGTTTGATCCAAAGAATGAGAAAACTTTCTTAATTTACATAAGTAATGAAAGAACCTTTTCCATACTTGATAAGAGTATTTAAATGTGATATAATTATGATTGATTCCTATTTGCATACCTAATTCCCAAAATCTCAAACCTAGGGATGTAAAAATCTTATAAATAAACTTAGTGAATCCATTTAGGCGCTTCTTACCCTAGTTATTTATTTTAGGCACGTATTTATGGACCTTAGTACATAAACTTAAGCATGCATGAGGATAATAGTGATAAGATATCAATTTTATCATTCAGGGAAGAGTCAATTTAGTTATTTTGAAATAAAGTATATAAAACAAGGAACTAATCTAAAGAAACAAATGCCAAAAGCTAGGAAGGTTAATCTAGAAATCATGAAAACTACTCTAATGAGAACCAAAGATAGAAAATAGGCTAACTAACTATGAAATTAATAAACCCTAATCTAAATTTACCTCTATCATATTCTACTATTATTCAAAACAATCCTTAGTGAGAGAAGACTTGAAGTAATTCTTCAAGAATTATACATTAATCAAGAAGGCTACATCATTGCCTTTAAGGTCCTTTAGGTGGAAGGCATTATTTCTCAATATTTTAGAGACTTGATATGATCCAATCTATAGGGGAGTGAACTTATCATGCTAACCTTTCTTTTCATGTGCTTTATCCCATAGGAGTACTAGGTCTGATATCCAAAATGATTTTACCTTAAATATCTTTTCAAACCATATTTTAATGATATCTTGATGTTTGATAAAGTTTTGCAAGGCTTCAGTCCTTTAATGTCCTAGTTGGACTATATCCAATAATCTATATTGGACCCTTAGATATTCCTCTATATAATCCTTCATAAATTGATAGGTTGGGAGCTTAAGAGAAATAGGGAAAATAGGATACCATCCATATACCAATATGAAAAGAGAGGTATTAAGGGTCTATTTCTACCATTTATATATACCCATAATGCATATTTAACAATAGGTTTTATTCTCTTAGTTTGTATTGAGCTAATATTTTGATGGCATCCATAAAAAAAAAATTAGTAGACTCAACTACTCCATTCCCTTGGCTATAATAATTTGAAGAAGACTTAATTATAATCCAATTATTATATGCCCACTTAGTGAATATAGATGATTAAAAAGTTGGCCCATTATCATTGACTAGATAGATGGGAGTACCAAACCTAGTCAATAAATATTCCTCTAAAAATTTAATAGCATAATAAGCTCTTGAGTTCTTGGTGGCAACCACTTCTATCCACCTAGTGCAATAATCTATGGCTATGAGGATGAACTTGTGTTCTGTTGAAGAAATGGGATTGATTACCCTAATTAATTTGATACCCCATTGTGTAAATGAATGACCTTCAATGAATGGATGTAGTGGCATGGATACATTAACCTCCCTCTTACTAAAAACTTAAAATTCATGGTAGGTTCTAACTGGTTATAGGAATCCTTGAAAACACACAATGGGGAAAAACCCATTATGATCCATAAAAATGGATTACTATCTTATAAGACAAAATATCAAATTCTATTGATCACCAACTCAACTTGGAGCACCAACTCCAACGAAGTTAAGCACCCACTTGACTAGGCTTTAGCAAGCACCTACTTGTAAGGAAACACCAAATCCCTAAATGACTTAACACCAACTTAGCCACCTCATCACACCTTTGTTCTATTTTTATGGTCTCATTTTAAGACCTCCTTCTTCTCTCTAAGAAATATTTAATTTAATTTTATTGCTTACAATCAAAAGGCCTAAAACTACCTTGTATATATACCATTCTCATGGTCACACACCACTTGGTCAGCTATACACCTTAAACCTCTTAGTTCAGCCATATAATATGTCTTATAACATCTCATCAACATGATTAAAATGAAATATGGACCCTTTTTGGTCAACAACAACTCAATTAGGCCTTATTTTTCTTTTAGGCCTCATGGAGACCTAATTGCATTAGGTTTATCTTCTTAGCATCAAATTTTAATTCTATTGGGTCCAGATGGTCTTATCTAACAACTAAAAACCATGCAATCACTTAGCATAAGACCTATACTAAACTCCCCCATGCTTGATTAGACCTATGTCTTTTATTTATACCATGAAATCTCCTTTAGGACCAACTTGTTAAGCATGCAATATACTGAGAGGTGGGGTGAATTAGTATATTATATATCTTTTACTTAATCTAATTTATTTTCTTTAATCACTTAATCACACATTAAAGAGAGAGAGAGAGAGAGAGAGAGAGAGAGAGAGAGAGAGAGAGAGAGAGAGAGAGAGAGAGAGAGAGAGAGAGAGAGAGAGAGAGAGAGAGACCAGATTTTTACGTGGAAACCAAAAGTGGGAAAAAACATGGATAACAATCTCAAGTATATTAATGTGTACCAACTCAAATTACATAGTTCACAAGAACCAACTTATAAGAACACCAACCCCTTTACCAAGCACTAACATAGTAACTATTTGTGAGTACTAAACCACATGAGCACTAACCCCTTGAAAATATTTGTGATCCCAACCCATAGGAGCACCAACCCATCTTGTGTATAAAACACAACTATCTCTCAATGTTTCTTACTTAACAAATGATAGAACTCTACACTATCTCCTACTTTTCTCTCTTCTAAAACAAATACAAACCATACACTCTCTTGCATATAAAAATGGATTCTCAAGCCTTTATTTTTATCTTTCTAGATGACCTTTGGCATTCACCCTTTGTGACCCTTCAATATTCATGAAAAATTGAACCAAACTTGCATGACCCTTTGTATCCTTGCATTTAAAAAGTCACATGGTGACCCTTCATAAGCAAATGTGTCCTTTCCTCTTTTGTCTTTATCTTGGTGACTTTTCATATTCCTCAAAGTTTCCCTTCATGAAAAATGTACCATACCATATTTTATCTTCACATGGTGACTCTTAGAATTCCTCAAGATGACTTTTCATGAGGAAATGTGTCCCATTCTTCTTTTATCTTTACCCCGTGACTCTTTGACTTCTCCATGGGTCCTCTTTTGACTCATATACAACCACAAATATATTTTTTAATATTAAATAACTATTAACACACATTATCCAAGATATGAATATTAAAAATAACATTAAATACAATGGGGCCTTTATCACCAATGCTAGACCTTTGACATCAATGACAATATTTCCAACACAACTACCCTATTAGGCATGTGTACCTCAAACGTCTATCTTGAAAAAATGAACCTTAAACATCCTTACACTATTAAATTATGATTAAAAAACATGTAGACAAGTTATCCATGACCTTAAGGTCATCACCAAATTATTGGAACACTTTCACTCTAGAGGTAAAGGCTAAAAAACATATATGGAACTTACTCACTTAGAACTACCAATTTTCCTCAAAGACCAATCATGGTGACTTAGACCTCCAACACTTATGTAGACACTTTCCATGACTCTTGATGGATGTATATGGTTCTAATATATCACTAAACCATCCTTATATAGAAATATTATATGATATAATGGAAAATATTGGTCTTAGAGACCAATTTATTGACCTAATATCACATTGTCTTATATGAACTAGATATGTCAACTTATGAGCAAATTTTTCACCATTTACACTAACCTCCAAAACTTATTCCTATTGATCATGTTAATTTATGTAAGGTGTGGATTAAAATCCATGTTTGATATTTTTGATTAATTTATCTTTGGCTTTGAACTTGCTCAGTGCAGCTAGCAGTTCCTTGACACCTTCTAATAGGTCTCCTTTCAGCCTCCTCTTTTCTTGGGGCCCCCTTTTGAATTTTTGCCTAAGTATCTACCTCTATCTGCTTATTACACATGGTATCCTAGAACTCATATAGATTGAATAGGATCTCATTTCACTCTAATGGAGTGCCAACTTGACATGTGGCAGCCCCACACTCTTCAAATCCATTTCCTTTTGGGTTAGACCTCCAAGTAGCACTATTATCTAGTCAATAAATAAATGGGACCCACCAAGCCATTTGCTTGGTGAATTTGGTTTCTACATATGGTATCCTCATGCTCAATTTTAAAAAGGAATGCCTAACTTCCCCCAAGAGGAGCGTCTACTTGACACATGGTTCCCCCACATTCAACCTTTATATATTCTAGGCTCTTTCCTTTTGGAAGGGATTGGTTATAATTTTTCTTGTATTAGCTACTTTTGTATACCACTATTTTTAATAGAATATAATTAATATTAGTTAGCACTTTCTCATTCTTCAACCTTAATAGGTGCCCCTCACAGGTGTGACTTTACATTTTATATGTGCCCTTGAGGTCTTTTGTATTCATTTATCCATCTAATAATGAAGAGGATGTGATATTATATGTTAATATTTATGGGAAACTATCTCTATTTGTTATCTTTATTCTCCTACTTCTATAGTATCAATCTTTGCTTTCATTATAGATCTTAATTCATGATTTATACTCCTTTATAGTTTGTAGTGTTTCAAGGTTTGATTTATTTTATGCAATTATAATTTAAGTGTTTTAAATCTCTTAGCACATCACTTTAGTTAGTTTTATTTTAATTTATCTCTCCCTTTTTCACCCCCCAAATTTAAATGAAGAGTTAGTTTCTAAAATACTAGAGGTTGCTTTATAGACTGCATTCAGTCCCATACCTATAAAGTTTCCCATAGGAGGTTATTTATCCTAGAGTGAGACTTTTAGGTGTCAATAGTTTTTATTTTATAGCACACCCAATAGGACAAGATCTACTATTCTAATTGACTAAGATCTTAGTTTATGAGCAAAAGGCCTATAACAAGCTCATAGATAACAAGGAATCTAAGCTTGCTAACACCACCTATAAGATTTACAACTCACCAAAGGACCATAGATTCTATCACTATTCAACAAAAAAAAATGGATATTCAAGGTCCATTGAGGAAATTTGTATCATGGGATAGTGGTAGCCCACTTATCCCTCTAACGCCCCCAACTACGTGGGACCCCATTCCTATGAATGCTTTGACGGTACTTCCCAAGTTCTCAAGAGAGGATTTCAAGACCACAACTAAACATCTTCAAGATGTTGCAAACATGTGTACTGTGCACTATGTCAATGTGCAAAATATAGCCTTGATGCTATTAGTGGCATCTTTCAAAGGAGGGGATCTTGATTGGTATCTATCTTTGCCAACCAACTCTATTATTACCTAAGATGACCTGGGCAATAAATTATTTGAGTGATTCAATGAGAAAGGATACCGTTCATCCCTCCTATAGTAAATAATAACCATTAAGAGAGGCCCACAAGAATCCATTATAAACTTCAACACCAAGTTTTAAAATACTTGGCAAAATATCCCAATAGTAGCTCAATCGCCTGTAGGCATGGTTATCATATTCTATCTCAAGGACTTAAATTTAGAAATTAGAGTTATGATTCAATAACTTGGAGGCTCGACACTACTAGATGCTTATAATATGGTAGTAAGGGCTAAGAATAATTTGATAAATCTAAGAAATCTACCTCTATGTCCATTGATGTTGATGTTTTTGAAGATATTAATGCCTCCATAATAAGAATCCTTGAGTCCCTGAGTACCATAGGAACCCCACCTTCTATGTATATATATTTTCCCACTTAGGTAAGCACATCCACTCAATCCTCCTTGGTTGTAGATATGAATTATATGAAGAGTATCTTACAAAACTTCTCTAATGAGATAACCAATCTCAAAAGGTAACAAGTTATACCTCTAAATATACACTTTCAATAACTACTAAGAAAGGAGAGAACCATACCAAAAAACTAATATTAGGATAAACAAAGGCCAAACCATCAAACTCTAAATCATCAAGTGCCAAACCACTAGACATGGCCCATGAATCAAATGGTTGTAGTACTAGATCCTTTGCATATGATATCACCTAATGCAAATAAAGAGCTAGACACTTGGTAAAACAACTTGGTCGATGACTCTAATTCATGGTTTTTTTCCTCTAAAGATGCTCATAAATAATTAAAATATCTAATGGGAGACCTAAAGTAGAAAGTTACCAAACAATGATGACAAGGGAATGCCCCTGAGTCAGCTTACACATACTAGTCTCTGAGGATGGCATAAATGCAAGAGATGTCTTAGAAACAAGAAGAATAAATATCCCCATATCATGAACTATTCCTCTAGGTTGAAGATGAAAATGTATTCTACATGAGTAAATTTCCCATGTACAGAGCCCTAAAATTTTAATCAGACTACTACACTTGCTCAAAGAAAATATTGATTGAGATCCTCAAATCTCCCACAAGGCCCAAAGTGACCTTTGAGAAAGTCCCAACACCTTAGCCATCACCTCCAACATATAAAAAATGGAGAGAGGTAGTTTAAAATAAAATGAAAGATCCTAAGGTCTCACCTCAAGGGTCATACAATGTGATGGAACAACTGAAGAGGGTTCTAGCCAACATCTCCCTCTGGGATGTCCTATTAATCCTCAAGTATAATTCCCTACTAAAAGAAGCCTTGGATAAGAAATAAAATCTCACTCAAGGAAATATAACTATAGAACCTACAAGTACAAAGGGGAGGGAATTTATCATCAGTGCATAACCCCAGATTCCCTCTACATTCATCAATTCCAAATAAGGGGTAATCAAAATAAAACTTACCCCATTCTATTTGACTTTGATTATGGGAAAGAAATTATTTCACAACTCCATAATTGATTCAAGTGTGAGCATGATGATAATGCCTAAATAAATAGTGGATGCACTATAATTGAACTATGATTCATTAAATAAAGGAGTAATTTAGTTAGATAGGAAGAGAGTTTAAACCTTATGTATCATCAGGGCTCTTTCCCTCATGTTATATTCTTGTCTTAGCATTACTATACCATAAGACATTGTAGTGATAGACATCCTACCTATCTTCAAGCTATGTTTGTCAAGAGAATTCACCACCAAAATAAGTAGGTACTTATTATTGGACTGGTCCCATCTGATCTTGAGGACCAAGCATGGTTTAAAGTTGAAAGGCTTGTTTGAACCACTTCACCTTAAACACATAGTGAAAAAAGTTATGGAAAAATTTTAAGTAATGCACATCTCCTTCTCAAGAATGGAGATGCACTATGTGGAAATTCTCAAAGGATACAAGGTTATTGTATCAGAAGTATAGAGGAAGAAGCACTTGTTAATGAATTTATTGATAATGATCCATTCATAGACTTTGACACTACTGGCCTTAGAACCTATGTGATCCACAATGAATATTAGGCCATTCTTGAGGTCATAAAGAAGAAAGGAGATCATAGTGAAACACTTGAAAATAAGTTTGTATTTTGGATTCTATATTTTTATGGTGTAAAATGCAAGACCCACTCTAGAGCTAGCATCTAACTAACATATTCTTCTTTAAAAGAGACCCTCCACACCTTATAATTTTATTTTAACTATATAAATAATGAGGCTAAATATGAGGTGTTAGTTCATGGCCTCAACCTTACCGAGCAGATGGGCATCAGGTATCTAAAAGTATTCAATAATTTTAAATTAGCATTAAGATAGGTAAGGGGGTAGAAGACATAAATAACATACAAATGAGATCCTACTTCCACTATATATGGGATCTTATTGAATCCTTTAAAGCCTTCACAATTCAAATCATCCCAAGGGCTAAGAATGTAGAGGTTAATATAATGGTAATGAGTGGTTCCCAATTTGACCTAGTGATAGACTTATTCACCACTAAGCAAGTAGTGTAGGTAATCATCAGGCTTGCTATCCTAGATAATAGCCAAAACTAGTAGGTATTTAAAAATAATTCCAAAATTACCATGTTTCTCTAGTAGTCATATGAGTTCCTTGAGAAACTACAACCAAAAATTAAAGAGGCTTACGGGGACCAAATCATGTTATTAAAGACCAACAAGTTTCTAAAGAGCCTCATTACCTAGAAGAATCTTTTAGACTATGATGATTCAAGAAATGATAAGTGAAAGTTTATCTCAAAAAAGGGTGATTACTTCAAACTTGATGTCGGAGGTGGGAGGAATATGAAGGTTAAAAATAAATTTCCCCAAAAAGATAAAGAGTGGTTGGTTTCCTTCTATGATAGATATAAATTAATCATTGCAAGGACTTATGATGACTTGAAGGGATGTGATTGTAGGTTCATTCAACACACTATGGACTTGGTAGAAGGAGCCAAACCAATATGATAAAAACAAAGGTTGGTAAACCCAAATATTGAATCCATGATGGACCAAGAGCTCAAGAAACTAATTGACTCTAAGATTATATACCCAATTAAACATTCAACTTGGGTGTCTAATCTAGTTCATTTACAAAATAAGAGTGAAGAGATTTGGTTATGTATGGATTTTTTGGACCTAAATAAGGCATCCTTGAGGGACCATTACTCCCTTCCATCCATTAAGCCAATCATTCAGAGAGTAGCAAGTGTGAAGATGTTTTCTCTACTAAATGAATTCTTTGAATACAATTAGGTATCAATAAATGAAGAGTTCCAACACAAGACTACCTTCACCATGAAGTGGGGAACCTTCACATATGTGAAGATGCCATTCATACTCTCTAATGTTAAGGTGAAATTCTAGTGGTAAATGGACATAGAATTTAAAGGGATATTCAATAATATCATCTTCATTTACCTAGATGACCTCATTGTGTTTTCTAAGAATAAGGAGGACCACTTCAACCATCTAGAGAAAATTTTCTAAAAATGTCAAGAATATAGGGTATCTCTCAACCCCAATAAATGTGTCTTTGAAATCCTACAAGGTAATCTATTGGGTATGTGATATCTAAATAAGGGATCATCATTGATCTAGAGAGAATAAAGGCCATCAGAGACTTAAGATTGATGATACATAAGAAGGGAGTGCAATATTTCCTTAGAAAGATTAATTTCATTAGTAAGTTTATATCTAAGTTCACTAGATTGGTAAGACCAATCACCCAAATGTTGAAGAAAGACCAAGCCTTCAAGTGGATACTTCAAGGAAGAGCAACGTTTGATGAAATCAAAGACTTTATATCTACCACACCTATATTAGTTAACCCTAAATTTTATAAAGACTTTATTATGTACATCTATGGGAGTGAATAGAGATAAAAAATATTATTTCCTTAAAAGGAAGTGGAAGGAAGAAGTGAACAAGTGATCACATTCTACTCAAGAACATTATGTGGGTATGAAGTTAAATATAATTTTGTAGAAAGACAAACTTTTACCATAGTCAAAAGCTCAAAAACTTTAGGTACCTTATCACGGGAAATAAGATTATGGTATACATGACACACTCTAACATCCATGAATACATCATGGAAGGAGATATCACACAAAAATGAGCCAACTAGATCACCAAGATCCTAAAGTACAACATCAAAGTCAGGCTAATAAAGGTGATTAGAGGAAGAGGAATCTGTGAGTACCTAGATCAATATGCAAATGTCCTACTAGAGGAACAATACACGTTAGAAGCATTCCAACTCAACCAATTCAAGAATGATGGATCTTGGGTGATTTATTGGATCTTTTTCATGTAAACTAGCCATTATCAGATAGCCTTCCCACACATAAAAGGCATTTATATAGACTTTAGGGGTCTAGCTATATGTTAGTCCAAGGAGTCTTATTCAAAAATAACTTTAATAGAGACCTACTTTGATGTGTTTAAAGAAAACAAACTAAGAATATTCTCTAAGACATGCACTTCGATCCCATAGGTGGTTACTTCTTAGGAAAAACAACTACAACAAATATCATGTACATGGGGTATTACTAGCCAAACATGTTCACATATTGCCATAAAGAAATAAAAAAATGCTAAAAATTCTAATTCTTTGAAGGGAAAAGGATGAATTCATCCATGCCATTAAACCTAATTATGATTAATGAACCCTTTACATAGTGTGTTTTAGACTTCATTGAAATAATCAATCCCATCTCTAACACTGGTCACAAGTGGATATTGATAGCCACCAACTACATCATGCGGTAGACTAAAGTAGTCCCATTGAAAGAGGTAACCAAGAATGTGATCCTCAACTTCTTGGAAGAGCTTGTGGCTAGGTTTATCCCACCTAAGATAGTCAGCTATAACAATGTGAAAGCCTTCCTTAGGTCTAAATTTTTTTATTTCATACTATGGAATGGTATCTTCTTAAAAGCTTCATCTAATTAATACATGTGAGGGAATGGGTTGGTAGAGTCAATGAAAAAAAATATAATAAGACTAATTTAAGGGATGTGATTTTAATGTAAATGGAGTGGTACATACACATGATAATGGCCCTATAGATAGAACACATCACTCCCAAATAGATCTTGAAAACCTCCCCATATGAACTTGTATAAAAGAAAAAGGTAATCATGCCAGTGTCATCAAAAATCCTTGCATTATAGATTTTGAAATTTTTTGAGATTATAGAAAATAGAGAAATGGAGGTGAGGTTCATAGAGCTACTTAGCCTCCAAGAAGTGAGGGAGTAGATAAGTGATGCAAAAATCACCTAGTAACAAGTGGTCAAGTGGTGGTTTGATAATAAGTCATCAGACCTAGGATTCAAACATGAGGATTTAGTTCTTAAATATGATTAGAGGGCCATAAAATTGGGCTAGAAAACAAAGTTTGATTCTCTTTGGAGAGGAAATTTTTTGATCATCAGTAGAAGGTAGGGGAATTATTTTGAGTTAGAAGATGAAGAGGGCAATGCATTGAAGATACTAGTTAATGGGATTGATTTGAAACATTTTAACTTACGTACCTCCCCTTTATACAAAATTAGCTAATTTTACTTTTTTTATGTGTTTCCTTTCCTTTTCTATTGTTTCCCTTAGATTTGTTTCCCTTTCCATTACTTTTTCATTTGAATAAGTGTTATTGTCATAAGTGGCTTGTCCAGCTACCATGCATCCTCACACTAATCCACCATAATTTTAAAAAAAAATTATCTAAAAGATGGTTATTTGCCTACCTCACTTGTCATTAATGTCATATGATCTATTTTTCATGACTCCCCATAACAATTACCACAAATCTCTTGTGAATGGATCTTTGAGTGTATGTGTCACCCTATTCATTTATGGGGCACTTGATTTCAAATTTTCCATAATGAGCCTGCCTAATAGCATTGGTGTATAAATACCCTTGCCTCATCTAAGCTAAACACTAGATGAATTTAGATCCTCAATAGAATTAAGTAATTGAAAAGAGTAAAGAGTTGAGCCTAGAGTTGAAAGAAGAAGTGAGTAGAGAATCATTAACTTAGAAGCATCTCATAAGATAGAAAGTTGTTTTAAATCAAAAATCTCGAGATGGAACCTTCCACATATTCTAGGGTAGAGGAACATTAAAAAAGATAGATAACCCATGGCTCGAGTAGCCAAATAGATATTCCTCCTAAGTTTTGATCTCTCTTAGTAAAAGGAGAAAGTACTTAATGTCAGGAAGGTTGCCAAAGGGGACTATAGAGACCAAGCATTGGTCACTAATTTTGCATATGATATCTTTGATCCCAAGATGGCCAAGAATATATTTTTTTTGAGAGAGGGTGCCCATGATTGAAGTCTCAAAAGGGTCTATAAGGAGGAGTATGATTCTTTTAGATGTAGAATGTGGGACTACATGCTAGCATAGTACATGGTGCCTTATGTTCATCTATGCCTAGAGATCATTACCCTCTATGAGGAAAGGTAAGATGCTAGTACTAGCACAACTATTGGTAATTCCCATCTGAGGGTTTAAATTAGTATAGATAACATTAGGGAGATGATCTAGATTTTAAAAAACCCAAAGGCTAATATTTGTAGCATAGAGAGCCTTCAAAGTGTCTAAGACTCCTGAGTCCAAGATAAGGTGCACTTCTTTGGATTCATCCTCAAAAGCGACATCATGGATATGCCACCTCTATCCATCCCCTTAGTGATATTCCCATCATATTACTTGAAGGATACTTTATCCATGTTGGCCTTCATCTTTATTATGGACTTCGATGATAATGTTGATGACTTTCAGTCGGGGGTGCTCTTCCTCTTGACCATGGTATAGAACGGGGAGGTGTACAGGTTGGATTTTTTTATATTCCATTGACACTATCATGAGGAATGAGCTATAGAATTTTATAGCTTTTGGTACCTTTTGATACTCATCCTTCCTCCTGCATCTCATTATGTACCAACATTCCCAATTCTTCTCTTTGTACCTCAACTTAACTCCCATGACACAGACATTTTACATAATGTGGTAACCCAAATCATCATATGAACCCATGTCCTATCTATCATCAAGGGATATTATGAGTTATCAAATATTTTTATGGCTTCATTTCTCATCAACCTCAGCACATAGGCCCTTATATTCAAAATTACACATAAACAATGTTCAGGGCTCACTAGGAGCAAGGTCCCAGTTGACCAATTCTAGGGAACCCATTTTACATTAATCTAAGTGCAGACTTTTTAGGGAAACCCTTCCAAATCTTGTGTATGATAATAGATAGGACCCTAGATCTATAGTTGGCTCACCATCTCGATGTAATGGACTCTATTTATGGAGAAAGGAAGAAGAAGGGTTTATATGATGTCCCTTTCACAAAATATGACATCATAGTGGTAAAGAGGTAGTAGGGACACATAATCACATCCAATATAATAGAGCTTGGCCTTAATTTAATAGATGAAAGATGGAACTATGATCCAAATAGATTCATAACATCCTTAAATATTGCTATCACTCCCAAGCATCAGACCTAGACATATCTGGAATAGAGGAGGTCACTCACTGAAGACATCCTCAAAAATTATTTAGATCTATCTTAGATATCATTAGATGCTCTAAAACTATAAGAGTCCTATGATGTGGTCCAGTCATATGACACATCTAAAACATTATCGAAAAGGATAAAGAAGCAACTCACCTAGTTGGATTGGAGTGAATAAACATAGATACCTTAATGAAATATAGGTATGAAATCACTAAGCCATACTACAATTATGATGCTAAAGACATATATGAGACATTCAAAGAGCTTTAAGATGATCATCATATAGAGGAGGGCTTAGTAGAAGTATAATCCTCCCCTAAGATATAAATAGGAGGAGAAGAGGAAGTAGAAGAAGAAGAAAGAGATACCCTTGGGTAAGGAGTGGGGGTTACACCATAGTAGAATGAGGCTGAGATCTTGGATATTCACAATTCATTAATTTGGTTGCTTCCCCTGTACCCATATCTTATATCCCTATAGTAGTAAAAACCCCCTATTGTCACCTCATGATTGGTTCATTCTAGTATAAATGGCTTTAAGCACCCAAATCTAACCCTCCACTATATCCCATATAAAAGAAGATTCGATTGGTAGATCCTCTTATTTCCACCTCCACCTCCCTCATTTCCTCCACATATCCATCCGCCATCCCACCTCAAGTTATATTAATCCATATATCCCAAAAAATTACTTCTTTATCCATACTCTACTCTTCATCCCCTCATCCCACCATCGAACTCTCACTACTTTCTTCTATGGTCCTGATCTCTTCCATATTCCTTCACCAACCCCTATACCTTCATCATCCACCTCATCCTCCATCACGGCACAATCACCATTCAATCCACCCAATGGACTCCCGCCTTTCCCTCCTTCCACCCTCACCCTTCATTTTCTCACCTCCACAAGGATAGGGTCTATTAGCTCAAAACAAGTGATCATTCCATTTGTGCTACCATAGGGAATCCCCTTCATAGGGGAGAGCATTTGAGCACTATATTAGTATCATCAGTAGATAGATGTGTAAAGGAAGTCCCATGAGGCTCAAATGGAGAATAAAAGGGGAAATATTCTAGGGCCCCTACACAAAGTCACATACAATTATTTTACAACCTTGCACATCAATCTCTCGTGATTTCTCATTTGGACTCTCAAGTAGTCAAGATCCAAGAATAGATGTAACCAAGGGATTATGTCATCAAAGATGTTAGCCTTAATGTTATCTAGGCCAGACCCACTAATAGGGTCAAGCTAATGGAGGAAAATTAGAAGTATATAACCATAGACTACATTATGGTGACCTGACAACTAGAAAAGACCAAGTTGGAGCTCACCAAAGTTAAGTCTATAGTTGATCACCTCACTACTGAGGCTAAGTCCAAAGATGTAGAGATCAACAAAGAAAGTTCTAACCTTTAGATCTATTTCTCTAGTGGGAAATTCTAAGAAGAATCCAATCTATGAGTGGTCATTGAGACCAAGCTATAGTAAAAAGATATTGAACTAGCACAGACCTACCAAAATCTCTTAGATTCTAATCAATATTTTTATCAATTACAATAGTAGGCACAGTAGGAAACCTTGGTCAAGGACTAAGAAATTGAGAAACTAAAGAATGACCTTACCACCCATCTACAAGCCTAAGAAATACTCTCTATGGTCCAATAGTTATACAAATTTTACTGGGAGAGGATTAAGGGTATGACCTTAAACCTAAAGCTGGCCCTCACCTTCATCATAGACTCATATAATCTATGCTCACAAGTGATCATGTCCATTAATTAGGTCATCATGTTCATGTCTCCCAAGGTCTCAAATTTGCATCTCTTCATCTAAAATATTTACAACACTTTGGATGAAACATTTCAAGAAATGGGGGTGATCGATAAAAGGCAGGAATCAACAAAGGTACATGAATTCATAGGTTACAAAAAGGTATCCAATAAGTGTAAGGAATTATTTAATACCTTAGAGTAGGTAGTCCAATATAGGTAGGGGGCACATTAAGCATCTAGTCCAACTGGGACTCCCCTCCCCTTTCTTAGTAGATAACAATGTCCTCCCTAAAGACCAGATCAAAGCATTGCTAGAACAAAAGCATAATGACTAGACTATTTTCATGACTCTTAGTTAGTCACTTGGAACCTCTGAAGTGGAAAAGATTTTATAGCCACTCACCTAGCTTGAATTCTAAATACTGGTAATTGTTTAGGATTTGGGAAGCATATCCTTCAAGGAGATTATTGATTTGGATAAATCTTTTGAGGATCTTAGGAAGAAGACCCAACCCAAAGAGGAAGAGTGGGAACATTTATAGGTGACTCTTCAAAAATTATAAGTTCTCAAGCCTTCCTCCTATTTTGAAATTTTACTTTGACTAGTTTGCACACCAGAGATTTTGGTTCTCTCATTTGTAGGCAGATGGCCTTGTGAGTTGTCAAGAATTATGGATCAAAATTCATGTTTGATATTTTTGAGCATTTCATCTTTAGATTTAAACTTTCTCAACATAGTTAGCAGTTCCTTGGCACCATTTAGCAGTTATTCTATCAGTCTCTTCCTTTCTTAGGGCCCCTTTTTAATTTTTTACCTAAGTATCAGCCTCTATTTTCTTCTTCGATGTGGCAACCTAATGCTCATCTAGATTAAAGAGGCTCTCATTTCACTCAGGTGGAATGCCAATTCAACATGTGATAACCCCACATTATTAAAATTTGTTTCCTTTTAGGTTAGACCTCCAAGTAGTGCTATTAATTGATCAATAAATAAATGAGTCCCATCAAGCCATTTACTTGGTGAATGTGGTTTCTACATGTGGCATCCTCATTCTTAATGTTGAAAATGAATGCTCGACTTCCCTCAAGAGGATAATTTTATAAAAATGTGGTGCCCCCATGCTCATCCTTTCGAAAGAAGTCCCCAACTTCCTCAAATAAGTACCAAATTGACATGTCACCCCCACACTTATCGAGGAGTAGTTTTGGTCTATCAAAATTTAGAACAGAACCATTGGCTTGAGAAGATATAAAGAGGCCCACCAAATGTTTGTAAAAATAAAAAGATGAACCTTTCCATGTGGTGTGACCACACTTTTCAAAGGCCAAAGATTTCCTATCAAATAAATGAGTTATGCCATTAACCAAGGCAAGTGGATTCCCATCCCCAATAGCATAGTAGAAACAAATATGAAGATATACACGTGGCATTACTATACCACTCCTAAGCATCATGGCCTTAATGAGATAGAGTATCCATGCAATATCCTAGATATAGAGGCTAATTACACTCATGAGCCTGAGTTCCTCTTTTAATTACAATGACATCATCATGGGCATGAGTGCTAGGATTAATAGGTGTCATTCTCATAAGAAGTTATCTTGATTATATATTATAGGATATTTATTTTTAGAAGGGTCTAGTTATCATTTTACTTGTATTAGATAATTTTATATACCTCCATTTGTAATAGAATAAAAGTAATATCAATTAGCACTTTCTCATTCTTTGACCTTAATAGGTGCCCCTCATAAGTGTGACTAGATGTATTGTATGTGCCCTCAAGGCCTTCTATATTAATTTATCCATCTAAAAATGAAGAGGATGTGATATTCTATGTCAATTTTCATGGGAAACTATCTTTGTCTATTATCTCTATTCTTTTACTTCTACAATATCAATCTTTGTTTTTATTATAGATCATAATTCATGATTTATACCTCTTTATGGTCTATAATGTTTAAAGGTTTGATCTATTTTATGAAATTATAGTATAAGTTATTTAAATATCTTAGTACATCACCTTAGTTTTATTTAAATTTCTCTCTCCCATTTCACCCCCAAACTTTGAATAAAGAGCCAACTTCTAAAATCTTGGAGGTTGCTTTACAGACCACATTCGGCCCCATATCTATACAGATTCTCATAGGAGGCTATATATCCTAGAGAAAGGGTTTTATGCATCAAAATTAGGTTTGTATTGATGTAAAATAGAGCATGAGATACTAGTGCATGAATGAAAAAGACATTGTGTTTAATAGATTAGAGAGTATATGGCACATGTGCAGGTCTATAAGGACAAAGAAGAATATGTGAGGCATCCATAGATGTCTTGGTGAAGTTCTAATGTATCATTTAATCATTTTAAAATATAAACATGAATATTATAGATCAATAAAATCTAGACCATCATTACATGCCATGTACATATGAATGAACTAGTAAGTTTGTGCATTTATTATAAGTACTTAGAAAGTCAATAGTGGTCAAAGGTTTTTGTGGAGATGTTGTCTATAGTGCCAAAATGGTACCTTGAATATTTGATGTTTTGAATTGTTTTCTAGTTCAATATATAAGCCTTTAAATTTTATATATTAGACTATGATGGGCCAAAGACCATCAATTTTAACGACATTGAAGTCTGAGGTCAAATAGTCAAGATAGATCTATTGGTGAGCATTCAATTGGATGTAATATCAATGGCAAGCATTTAATATGATTAGATAATGATCTAATGGAATGCATGATTTTTTTAGTTATGATATAATGGTGTATATTTATTCAATATGTCAAAGGATTCTCAAAATCTACATGGGACTGCAAAGTGGTGGAAGTTCATTAGATTCAAATAGTCAATGTGTGTAGAAGGCATGTAAGGGTGCCAAGTGTCTTAATTGTAGATGACTATGACAAAGATTGATGGTGAGAATTAAATTTTTAAATAATAAATACTTCTAAGGAGATTTATGGATCACAATTGATATAGTTATGTAGGGAGCATGAGATGATGACAAAGTCTTTGAAGTTTAACATTAACACAATGATTGTTAGAATTTAAATATTCAAATTAATGACGAAAAACTAGTCTATAGTTTTTTAAATATATTTTTGATCCCAGATGAATTTATTAAATTTTTTTAAAGGACTTCAAGGTACATCTAAAGAATCTATTTATAATGTTTGAATGTTTGTACAATCAAATATATTGAGATCCAAAGTTGACTGTGTGTTTAAACATGTTCTACAAGTAACCCAAGAAGGGTAATTGAAGTGTTATTGATAGTATTTTTGATTTTTCAAGATAAAATAAATATTATAAAGTTTTTTATAATCCATTAAGACTATATTTATGTATTGTGGATATTTGATCAATCCATATTTAATGTGAACAAAGGTTTAGATGTTGATTGTGTTTATTGAATGCACAGGTAGTTTGAGTGACCATCTTACAAAGGCAAGTTGAAGGTGTTCTAAGAAAAATTGAAGAATAAAATGAGTATGAAGATGTTTTATAAGTCTTAATTGCTAATGATAAGGCATTTTTTCTCATATTTTTTCGCTGATCAATTTTGGAGAGTCAATATAGTATAACTATATTTTGACTATATGTGACCGATCTGAGTGGTCATTTTGAGAGAGTTGATTTGAGTGATTAGAAACTTTGTTGAAGTATATAAAGAACATGAAGGTGTATCAAATGTCCTAAATGGTTAACCCATGTGGTATAATAATCTAGATATGTGAAATTACTAAGTATTTTCTTTATAAGTTTGAGAGTATGTTTTCTGTGTATAAAGACCTAAAGAGTAAGGAGACCTAATTGGTAGGTTCAAATGTTGAGTTGGTGTTATAGGTGGCATGGAATCATATGAGAGTGATCAAGGGGTATTGAAGATAGGTTTGATATGTTTGAAGCATTGGTAAAGGATGAAGGTGGTCCAAGTAGTCTCACATGTAATGTGTGAATATGAAGGCCTAATTGTTTTAGGTCTCACCAAGACGTAATGGTGGTTTGGGGATAATGAGGCAATGACCAACCTATGAAGAGTGTGGTTCTCATATTTAATGTTTGTATAGACATATTTTAAATGTGGTTCATATATATAAATCATCTTGGTCGACCAAGATGGGTTAGAGGAAGAAAGTGGCATAAATACAAGGCATAATTGGACCAATTGTGCTAGTTATGCATGTGTAGACTTAAGCGAAGGAGAGAACCTTTGAAAGAGGAGTAGGTCATTGAGGACCATTAGAGGGTGAAATAATATCAGTCATGCATATCCAATCAAGTTGATGAAGGTGAATACATAGGTCATTGGACTTAATGAGCCTAGAAAAGGCATATTGAGTGAAGGATCCTAAGTGGCTTGTATCAGGTAAAGAGGTAGTTATGCAAGAGTACAAGAAAGATGAGTCCATCATCAGGCGTGTTTGACATCAGATCAAATGTGGAGATTAGATAATACGTAGCTGAGTTAGTGCTTGGTTTCTTAGAGGATTGTAACCTCCTTGCTAATTAGATCTAGCTAAAGGTCAAGTGGGTGTTTAAGTAAATTAAGGGGTGGGTGATCCTTGATCAATTGGCGTTGTTATAAATTTTTAATATTTTTATATAAGACTATATTCCATCTTGTGTAGTTCAGTAGGTTTTATCCCCCATTAGGGTTTATCACATATATGATGTGTTTATTAGAATAATTAATTTCTAAGTGGTTATTATTAACCCTTGGCTTACATTGGTAAGTAATTAAATAAATAATAATATATTATTTATTTACTCAAATTGCAAAATTTGGGAAAATAAATAATTTTATTATAGTTATTTAATATTTACCAAATGTTTATTAATTAGATTTATCAGGGTGGATGGACCTATTATTTTCAAAATAGTCACATCCCCTCATGAATCACTATAAATAAGGATTTACCACTATTTTAAAATATATCTCAAACATAAAAATATTCAAGTATTCTTAAATGTGGTAAATACTTGTCTAAGACAAACTTGTGAAGAATTCATCTGAGTGAGATGAAGAATATTTGATGTATTGGGGCTATTATTGTTTCTAAATATTGAATATCATTTTGCTGGGTTTTTTACCTCTTTGAAAATTTTCCAAGATAAATACATGTGTAGTGTTTATTGATTTTAGCTCATTATATATTATGCTTTGCTCATTAAATCTCTTCTAGATCTGTAATTATTACATTTAATATTTTATCATGGTATTAAATCCACTAGAGAGGATTTAGATCAGTAAGCATATATAATATTAAATTGATATTTGAAAATATTCAAATCCTTGGAATTTGGATGATATTTTATGGCCTAGGCACTTTAAAAAATTGAAACTTGGGTTTTTGTGCATCAAATTACCTTTTGAAAGTTTTATTCATTTAATTTTGCAAAGATAAGGACTCATGCAAGTTTTCAAGGCCTGAGAAGCTCTGGATCAACCTATTCAAATTTCTCTCTCTTCCATCAACGTAATTATATAACCTAGGACACTAACCAAAAAAAATTGGCACCAATTTTTTTTTGAAAGGCTTGTTGGCATTTTGGGAGGATTTCAAAAAGGTTTGCAAATTTTGAAGGCCTAAGAAGGCCTCTATCTCCCTCAATATTTTTCTCTCCTCCTAGACTTGTGCCATTTCCACCTATAGAAAATATTAAGGTAAGTATAAAATTATTTCAAATATTTAAAAAATAATTTATTTTTTAATTTTACAAATTTTATTTACCTTTTATTAAATTATTTCACCAAAAAGTTAAAAAATAAGTAACTTGGATTTAATTTTATTTACATGCATAATAAATAAATATTTATTTATATTTATATTAAAAATATATATATAAATATAATTAAATATAATATTTGCATGTAAACCTTTGAATTCACTCATAGATAAGTTGGTGATTATATTTTTTTGGGTAAAACTTTGTAAAAGATAAGTCTAGTGTTCAATTATCATTAGCCTTTTTTCTTTTTTCTTTTCTTGTTGACTCTAGTCAAAATTAATTATAAATTAATTTTATTTGAATTTATTTTCTTGGATTGTGTGCCTTCCTTCTCATGTGAAAACTCCCTGACCTATCGAATAGTCCTTCTTTTGACACTTGATCTAGTCTAAACTTAGGCAATTATAGTCTTCTAACAAGTTGATATTAAGGTTTTAGAACATTCCAGATGCATTGGAGTGATCCATTTTTTGTATTGAATACTTATATTATTATTTTTACACCTTTTTTTATTAATTATACCTAGGTGGTCATTATGAGTGTGACTCTTTTGACACCTAAAATTATGCAACTTTATTTCAATTTTTTGATTTGATTAGCATATAAATTGTATATCTAAATATATTTGTGTGTAATTTACTTTATTTTTAAAAATAGTTCAAAATTTTCATTTAAAAAGGTTAAATCATAAAATTGTTCTTATTTTTAGTGTATTTTGTGACACTTACTACACCTTGCTTTGTCACAAATTTGTGAAAATTTCTTACTTTATCAAGCTTTAATTTGAATAAAAAGTACTTATTTACTTTTTAAAATTTGTTTTAATTATAGATATTTTTAAATTCACACTTAAAAGGTTATTTTTTAAACATTTGGATATTTTCATGTTTAAAGCGAAGTAATGGCTTTGCCTCACTTTTCCTTAGATAAATCCCAAATGCTTAATAGAAATAACTATAACATTTGAAAAATTTATGTTAAAGCTAAATTCATGGCTTGTAAATTATGAAATATTATCATTGGGACTGAGAAAGCCCCATTTGGTTGACATGTGACCCTTAAGCTTACCAATGCATTTCAACAAAAATTGCAGGAAGTTATATCCATTATCCTGCATAGTGTTAAGGATGAATTTCTTCTCCACATTGATAATCATGAATCTCCTTGTGAAACTTGAAAACTTCTTAAATTAATGCATGAGGGCACTCATCTCTCAAATATCATTAAGTTAATCTTTGAATTACTGACAACACCTATGAAGGGTGATGAAAGAGTTATGAATTTTTTAGCTAAAATTAAAAACATTAAAGCTCAATTAGATGAATGTAATTGTAATTTGATTCAAGTTCAGTTGATTTATTTTATCATTTAGTTAAATATTCATAATTTTTTTAAAAATTTCATTTCAATTTTGAATTTTAAGTATCAAACTGAGCAAGACGTCCCTAACCTTACCACCTTGTCTGCTCTCTTGATTTAGGAAGAGCAAGTTATGACAAATTTTAATTATAACTATAATGTTACTCATGTACTTATCACTCATAATAATGTTTTTGATAACATTAAAACCTATAAATCTAACCCTAATTTTGATAAAGGCAAACATGAGAACAAGAATTATGGTAGTAAAAATCATACACCTAAATTCAATGGAAATTACAATTTATTTGGTAAATTTGGTAGTAGAAGGGAAACATGTTATAAAAACAAGGATAGAATTGACAATAAATCTTCTAAAAATAACAAATGGAAGAGATCTAATCACAATAAGAATAAGAATCAAAACCCTAATCAAAATAACAATAAAAAAAAGAATGTTATTGATTTATATACTACTTTATTTACTTCAAATGAAAATGAATGGATTTTAGATAGTAGTGCATCATACCATATGACATGCTTATCTAATATTTTTTATGATTTTAGAGATATCTCTAAAATAATTAACTTAGGAGAGAATTCATTTTTAGAAGCAACTAAAATAGAAAAGTAAAATTTTTAAATGTTGTTATTAATGATGTTTTCTATATACCTAAGCTTCAAAATAATTATCTATCTTATTCTAAACTTACTAATGATAATTTCATTGTAACTTTGCTTAAATATACTTAGTCTATTATAAATCAATATGGATCATTGATTGTTGAAGGTGTTCAAAATAATGGTTTATATATCTTCTCTCCTTCTCCTGCATGTATGATTTCATCACATAATAAAAATGAATCTCAATTATGAAATGAAAGATTAGGACATGTTAATTTTATAAGTTTACATTATATGTCTATAAATAATCTTGTTATTTGACTTTTTCTATCCTCTCTCATCATAAAATTTGTGAGAGTTGCTTACGTGGTAAGCAACATACTAACCCGTTTCACAAGAATCATGATGCGAATTTCTCACATCCTTTAGAATTAATGTATAGTGATGTTGTAGGTATTTTAGAAGTTACTTCTCTTAATGATTCATTATATATTATTACATTTATTTATGATTATTCTAGAATGATCTAGTCTTATTTCATTAAAAATAAACTTGATATTTTTTCTAAGTTTAAAGAATTTAAAGCTTATATTGAAAATGTATCTAATTTATATATTCAGAGATTAAGAAATTATAATGGTGGTGAATATATTAGTAAAAATTTTGATTCTTTTTGAATTAGTTGTGGTATTCAAATGTAACTAACAACTCCCTATTCCCCTTAGTAGAATGGTATTACTAAAAAGAAAAATTGTACCATCATAAAAATGGAAAGAACAATGTTGTAATCTACAAATGTTCATAAGTTATTATGGTTTGAAGCCATGAACACTATTATTCATATTTTGAATAGAGTCCTTACCAAATCCTTACATCTTTTTACCCCTTTATAAATGTGAACCAATAAGAAACCTAGTGTGGCTCATTTTAGGATTTTTGGCAGTCTTACTTCTATCTTTGTCCCTAAAGTTAAAAGGAAGAAGCTCGACCCCACTTCTTATTCTTGCATTTTTGTATAATATAGAGGTAATACAAAAGGTTTAAGAGTGTATGATCCTTCTAAACATTAAATCATTGAGAATAAGAATGTTTTTATTTTTGAAATATCATTTTATGAGCCCTTTGTGGATCTTCTTTAGTGTTCTTCTATTGATTAACCTAACTCTCATGTTTCTCCTTGTGATGAAATGGATGCCCTTGAGAAAGTTGATTCATTTATGGATAACTTAGAGTATGAAGAACCCCCTAACTTCATGTTCAATCTAAAAGACCTAAATGGGAATAATCCCTAATTCAATCATCTAATATTGATAACCTTAATAAATTAACTAGAAGTAAACATTCTTATCATGATTTAATAACTATGTATGAATATGAACCTCAATTATTTGAGGAAACCACTCAAAATGATAGATAAAATATTGATATGCAAGATGAATATAATGCCTTAATTAAAAATAATACTTGGGACTTTGTCCCTCCTCTACCTAAAAGATATATTGTCAGTTGTAGATGGCTTTATAAGATCAAATACAATTCAATTGGTAAAATTGACAAGTTTAAAGATAGATTAGTTGCTCATGGGTTTACTCAAAAATTTGAGATTGACTATGTTGAAACCTTTGTTCTTGTAGTAAAAATGAGTATAGTTAGAATTTATATTGCTCCTACAACCCATAATGGCTAGGTTATCCACCAAATGGATGTAATGAATGCATTTATAAATCATGATTTAGAAGAAGAAATCTATATGACTCAGCTTAAATGTTTCACTAATCCTAACAGAGAACATTATGTATGCAAGTTTAAAAAATCTTTATATGGATTAAAACAAACTCCTCAAGCTTGATATTCTAAAATTACTTCTTTTTTCAAAGAATTGGGTTTTTTCTAACTACTATCCAGATAATGATCTATTTGTTAAAATTGAAAATGGTCATTTGATTCTGATTGTATTATATGTTGATGATTTGTTGACTACTAGTGATCTAACTAATTTAATTCATAAATATAAGGATAAACTAAGTCAAATGTTTGAAATGATTGATTTAGACATTCTACATGATTTTTTAAGAATAGTTATATTTTAGGATAAAAATTCAATTATTGTATTACAATCTTAGTATGCACATAATATTTTTGCTAAGTTTAACATGCTTAATTGTAAATCTACCACTACTCTTGAATTTTGTATTAAAATTGATCCTAAACTTGCATGTGAAAAAGATAACCATACTTAATATAGATAGAGTATTGGAAGTTTTATTTATTTAACTATTACTAGGTCAAATATTTCATATGTTGTTAGTGTTGCTTCTAGTTTTATGTAGGATCTATATTTGGATCATTGGAAATTAGCTAAATGTTTTTTTGATATATCAAAGGAAATATTAATTATGGTTTATTTTATTATTTGATTGATAATGCTAAATTAAATAGTTATTGTGATACTGACCATGTTGGTGATACTTTAGATCACAAATCTACTTCTGGATATGTGGTTAAGTTTGGTGCAGGTGTTATCACTTGGAGTAGCAAGAAGCAACTTATTATCTCTCTCTCTCTCTCTCTTCTACAAAATCTAAGTATAGAAGTGCTATAAAAGTTTCTAAAAAATCCATGTGGATACAAATTTTATTGGGAGAAATTCATTTGGATGTTTCTTAGAGTACCATCTTTCATTGTGATAACTAAAGTTGTATAGCTCTAACAAAAAATCTAGTGTAACACCAAAGAACTAAATATATTGAATTTCATGCACATTTCATCCAAGAGAAAGTCCTAAATGGTGATATTAATATGAAATTTTGTCTTACAAATGAATAAGTGGTATATATATTCACAAAACCACTTAGTGTTACTAGGGTTTGTTAGTTTTATGCAATGTTAAGCCTCTCAAAGTTCTCATTGAGGAGTGTGCATGACAATGCATCTTCCAATTGGCCATGTGTTTCTTCTTATTCTCTATACTTGTCATTTTTAAATAATTATAAACATTTCATGTGGAAGTTATTTTATTTAAGTAAAATTCATGTGGAGTTTTTACTTATGTACTTGAATATATGATCTGGAGTTAATTTTAGAAAAAAATTCCAAGTCATGATGAAACCAATTTCACAGCATAGAGCTCATCGAGAGATTTTCGACACTTTTCATGGTTTGTAAAATGGACATCATATGCAAAAGATATGGTCTGTTAAAGTTCTGATGTGACAGGGAAAAATGTGGTGTTGCAAGATGACATGGTGCAATGTGGACATGCCAAGTGGACCAATCAGATGGTGACACGTTGCAGTCAATGAGAGTCCAAAAATTTGGGATTTAGTTGATTTTTGTCCTTGACAACATGCATGGATAAATTCATTATATTTGAAAGTATGTAGAAAAATCTCATTGTATTTGCAAAGTTCGTAGATTTGAAATCCCACAAAAAGAGGGATAATTGTTTTTTCAAAAAAAATTGATTTAACACTTTGTAATGCTGAGTCATTATCCACATGCCACATCCCAGACATGCCAAATTCGGGGGAACATGAGAATAGACATGTTCAGTCTTGCACCCAAGTTTCCCACAAAAGGGGGCATTGACACATTCAAGGAGACCGCTTAACTATTTTTAGTATGAAATCAATGCTTCCCTAGTAAATGTGGGATAAAGATAAGACTAAAGCACCAAAAAAGGAGGAGGATGGTTTTGAACTCTTGACCTGCCATCCAAAATGGATAAGCTTTGACCACTTATGCCATGGACTTCCAAGTGCTTTGAAAGGAGCGAACTTGTATAAAAAGGCAAGCTTTTTGCCGACTATGTATTGGAGAAGATAGACTCGCTTACAATATTTGGTCATTTTGGAGCCCTTAGAGACTGAACTAGAGCTCGGAGTAAACTATAAAGTTGTTTATAATTTTGATATGCTCTATGAATTATATTCATTTACCCATTTTGGAGAATTGGTGATGCCATTTTGAGCTATATAAGTTACCAATTTTGATTTGGAGAAGCCTCTACGTGTGATTTAGGAAGGTGAAGGACGTGCTGAGTCAGCCAAGGTCTTTTGAAGGTCTGATCACTATTATTGTAGAGAGATATGATATTTTGTTGTTTATAAGTATTATTTGGCTTGAAAATTTAGCAACAATTAATGGATCAGTTCGATACGAACCTGGGGACATAGGAATTCTAAACCCCATAAACAATTTCTATGTTTTGGTCTTTGAATTCAGTTTTTGCATTTCATTTTTAGTTATTATTCAGATTATAAATTCAGATTTTTAATTAAAATATAAAATTTAATGAATTGATCATTTACAAGAAATTGGATAAAATTGAGAATTTAAAAAATTTGACAGTTTCAATGGATATTTGATGTGATCTATTAATTCACCTTTTTTTCAGTTTTGAAACTTGAATTAGATTAGATTTTAATTAGATTTAATCAGTCCAACATCTTATAAGTTGATAAATTTAGAATCTATACTTTTAAAATTTCACTTAGAGTTTATCAGTAGAATTTATGGATCAAGTTAGTATCAGAGCGGTTAGAATGCAGGGATTGCTTCTATTTGTGTATTGACATTTGCTTCTAGAATAGTTGGATTATTAGTTTATAGATTGATTATATTGTAGTGTGTAGTGTTGAATCAGGTGTTTGTAAGAAACCATGGGCAAGTTGTCCCAGATTGAGGTCATCAAAGATGAAAATGCAATCTTGAGATGCCAAAAATTTGCACTTGAATTGCAAGTGGCAAAGTTAAAATCAGAGCTTGAATCCAAGGATGAGCTCTTGATTAGATTGTAATATGGTGAGTGTGAAAAGGCAAAGCCTTCAAATTTAGATGTAGAGACTATGAATGAGTGCACTGTAAGTTTTTTATCACAAGAATCTTCATCTTCTTCTACCATTTTAGATTCAAATTCTAGTATATTATTTTTGGTGATTTTGAAAGATACACTAAGAGCATAGGATCTAAATTATTGTTTAAAATGGGTTATAATGGAGGAGGACTTGGTAGAAATAGCCAAAGTATATCTAACCCAATTCAAGTTGAGCATAGACCTCTTCATGTAGGTTTGGGTTATACTAGTGCATAGGTGGATGATGGAGAAATTACTTCCATGGCTAAAGGAAGATGAGCTTCTAATAGCAAAGGTTCTAGGCCACTAGTTCAAAGGTGTAAAGGTAAAAGAGGTATTGAGATTCCACCTCCTGATTCTTACACTAAATCTTCTGATCTAATTGATAATTTTAAGAAGTTTGGATATAATGTACAGAAGATAATGCAATCATTTCCATGCATTTTTTGTGGGATGAATAACCATAGTGTTAAGACTTGTTGGAAATGAAAAGCTTTGTTTAAGCAGAATGCATGTTTGAAAGACCATTCTCATGTTAATTTGGGAATTGGCAAAAGGGGACCCTCACCTAAGAAGGATGTTTACACTCATTGTAAAGTGAGTGGACATAGGATTGATATATGTTTTAAGCTTCATTCATCTTCACATTCAAGTAATGTTAAAACTAAGATGATTTACAAACCTCTCACTAAGGTTAATGAAGCTAATTCAATCCATAATGTAGCTAGCAATACAACCTAGGATAAGGTAAAACCTACAAGTGAAAATCCATTAAAGAGGTTAAGTCAACAATATTTTCAATTACATATGGCAAAGACCAAATTGGTAAATTATGTAATTGATAATGAATCCACAGAGACAATCAATTTCACTAGGAAGAAAGAATTGGTTAAGTGGATTATCACTAAATTCTTTTTGCAAAGCATTGTTAGAATTCACTTAAGGGAATGAACAAGCTTTGATAGATGTATATTAGAGTTGCTGGGAACACTTCAAGATAGGTTTACCATATGAAGTTTTTCAATTCTCACGTTTTGATAACTCTAAGTTTTTTTTTTGATCTCTATAATATACTGTATGGGTAGTCTAATAATGGATAAGACATTAACTCATTTGAAATAGTTGGGGATATAGCAAAGTAATGTTGTGAGTTGTTTCCTTACAACATTTGATAGTTAGACTGCTATTTTGAATGTATCTATTTTGGCACATAGATGTTTAGATGCATTTTTAAAGACCCTTTGGGCATGTTTAGATGTTAGGCAGCATACACTTTTGGTTATTTACATTGGCTTAGCATATAAGTCCCATATTAGGGCATTATATTGAAACATGCCTAAAACATTAATTGTATGTTGTTGGTATTATAAACTTGTCTTGTAGTTACATTGGGAGTTGTTTCAGTTTTTGGCAATTCACTATTTTACAGCATGTGAAATGCGGGCAGGCAATTTGATATGTTGTAATCACTTTGGCAGTTACAAATTCACTTACTCATGCCTTTTGGATTAGCCATTTTTGTATTTTGATTGTGAATCATTTAAATTTAATTATTTATATCTCTTGCTATGATTGAGTTCTATTTTCATGGATGTAGTAGACCAGTTATAAGATTTCAGGTGATAATCAACTTTTGGAGACCAAAAGCCTCTTTTATAGGGAGGTGTGATCAAGAGTTTATTTTATAAAAAAGTTTCCAAGTCATGATGAAACCAATTTCATAGTGTAGAGCTCATTAAGATATTTTTGATGCTTTTCACGATTCATAAAATAGACACCGTATGCAAAAGATATGGTCTATTGAAGTTCTGATGCAACAGGGAAAAATGTGGTGTCGCAAGATGACGTGGTGCAATGTGGACATGCCAAGTGGACCAATCAAATGGTGACATGTGACAGTCAATGAGAGTCCAAAAATATGGGATTTGGTTGATTTTTGTCTTTGAAAATGTGCATAGATAAATGCATTGTATTTGCAAGTCTGTAGAAAAATCTCATTGTATTTGCAAAGTCTGTAGATTTGAAATCCCACAAAAAGAAGGATAATTGTTTTTAAAAAAATTGGTTTAACGCTTTGTAATTCCAAGTCATTATCCACATGCCACATCCCAGACATAACAAGTTTGGGGGAACATGAGAATAGACATGTTTAGTCTTGTGCCCAAGTCTCCCACAAAAGGGGGCGTTGACACATTCAAGGAGGCCACTTAACTATTTTTAGTATTAAATCAGTGCTTCCCCAACAAATGTGGGATAAAGATAAGACTAAAGCACCAAAAAAGGAGGAGGATGGTTTTGAACTCTTGACCTACCATCCAAAAGGGATAATCTTTGACCGCTTATGCCATGAACTTCCAAGTGCTTTGAAAGGAGCAAACTTGTATAAAAAGGCAAGCTTCTGGCCGACTGTGTATTGGAGAAGATAGACCTGCTTACAGTATTTGGTCATTTTGGAGCCCTTAGAGGCCAAACCAGAGCTAAGAGTAAACTATAAAGTTCTTTAGAATTCTGATATGCTCTATGATGTATATTCATTTTCCCATTTTGGAGAATTTGTGATGCCATTTTTAGCTATATAAGTTGATAATTTTGATTTGGAGAAGCCTCTACGTGTGATTCAAGAAGGTGAAGGATGTGTTGAGTCAGCCAAAGTCTTTCAAAGTTCTGATCACTATTATTATAGAGAGATATGATATATTTTTGTTTTTAAGTATTATTTGGCTTGCAAATTTAGCAACAATTAATGGATCAGTTCGATATGAACCCGGGGATGTAGGAATTATGAACCCCATAAACAATTTTTGTGTTTTGATCTTTGAATTCAATTTTTGCATTTCATTTTTAGTTATTATCTAGATTATAAATTCATATTTTTAATCAAAATGCAAAATTTAATGAATTTATCATTCAAGGAAAATTGGATAAAATTGAGAATTTGAAAAATCTGACAGTTTCAATGGATATTTGATGTGATCTATTAATTCACCTTTATTTCAGTTTTGAAACTTGAATTGGATTAGATTTTAATCAGATTTAATCATTACAACATCTTATAAGTTAAGAATTTTAGAATTTGTACTTTTAAAATTTCACTTAGAGTTTATCAGTGGAGTTTACAAATCAAGTTGGTGTCAGAGTGGTTAGAATGCAAGGATTTCTTCTAGTTGTGTATTGACAAATGCTTCCAAAATAGTTGGAATATTGGTTTGTAGATTGATTATATTACAGTGTGAAGTGTGGAATCAGGTGTTTATAAGAAACCATGGGCAAGTTGTCATAGATTGAGGTCATCAAAGATGAAAATGCAATCTTGAGATGCCAAAAATTTTCACTTGAATTGCAAGTGGCAAAGTTAAAATCAGAGCTTGAATCCAAGAATGAGCTCTTGATTAGATTGCAATATGGTGAGTGTGAAAAGGTAAAGCCTTCAACTTTAGATGCAAAGGCTATGACTGAGTGCACTATAAGTTTTTCATCACAGGAATCTTCATCTTCTTCTACCATTTCAAATTTAGATTCTAGTAATATTATTTTTGGTGATTTTGAAAGATACACTAAGGGCATAGGAGCTAGATTGTTGTTTAAAATGGGTTATAATGGAGGACTTGGTATAAATAGCCAAGGTATATCTAACCTAATTCAGGTTGAGCATAGACCTCTTTGTGCAGGTTTGGGTTATACTAGTGTGCAGGTGGATGATGGAGAAGTTTCTTCCATGGCTAAAGGAAGACGAGCTTCCAATAGCGAAGGTTTTAGGCCACTAGTTCAAAGGTGTAAAGGTAAAAGAGGTATTGAGATTCCACCTCCTAATTTTTACACTAAATCTTCTGATCCAATTGATACTTTTAATAAGTTTGGATATAATATACAAAAGATAATGCAATCATTTCCATGAACTTTTTGTGGGATGAATAACCATAGTGCTAAGACTTGTTGGAAATGAAAAGATTTGTTTAAGCAGATTGCATGTTTGAAAGACCATTCTCATGTTAATTTGGGAATTGGCAAAAGGGGACCCTCACCTAAGAAGGATGTTTACACTCATTGTAAAGTGAGTGGACATAGGATTGATAGATGTTTTAAGCTTCATTCATCTTCACATTCAAGTAATGTTAAAACTAAGATGATTTACAAACCTCTCACTAAGGTTAATGAAGCTAATTCAATCCATAATGTAGCTAGCAATACAACCTAGGATAAGGTAAAACCTACAAGTGAAAATCCATTAAAGAGGTTAAGTCAACAATATTTTCAATTACATATGGCAAAGACCAAATTGGTAAATTATGTAATTGATAATGAATCCACAGAGACAATCAATTTCACTAGGAAGAAAGAATTGGTTAAGTGGATTATCACTAAATTCTTTTTGCAAAGCATTGTTAGAATTCACTTAAGGGAATGAACAAGCTTTGATAGATGTATATTAGAGTTGCTGGGAACACTTCAAGACATGTTTACCATATGAAGTTTTTCAATTCTTACTTTTTGATAACTCTATGTTTTTTTTTATCTCCAAAATATATTGTATGGGTAGTCTAATAATGGATAAGACATTAACTCATTTGAAATAGTTGGGGATATAGTAGAGTGATGTTGTGAGTTGTTTCCTTACAACATTTGATAGTTAGACTACTATTTTGAATGTATCTATTTTGGCACAAAGATGTTTAGATGCATTTTTTAAGACCTTTTGGGCATGTTTAGATGTTAGGTAGCATACAATTTTGGTTGTTTACATTTGCTTAGCATATAAGTCCCATACTAGGGCATTATATTGTAACATGCCTACAACATTAATTATATGTTGTCATCATTTTAAACTTGTCTTGCAGTTATATTGGGAGTTGTTTTAGTTTTTGGCAATTCACCATTTTACAGGATGTGACATGTGGGCAGGCAATTTGATATGTTGTAATCACTTTGGCAATTGCAGATTCACTTACTCATGCCTTTTCAATCAGCCATATTTGTAGTTTGATTGTGAATCATTTGAATGTAATTTTTTATATCTCTTGCTATGATTAGTTTCTATTTTCATGGATGCAATAGACTAGTTATAAGATTTCAGGTCATAATCAACTTTTGGAGACCAAAAGCCTCTTTTGTAGGGAGGTGTGATCTAGAGTTCATTTTGTAAAAAGTTTCCAAGTCATGACAAAACCAATTTCACAATGTAAAGCTCATCAAGATCTTTCCATTGATTTTTTTATTTCGTAAAATGGATATCATATGCAAAAGATATGGTTTGTTGAAGTTTTAATGTGATAGGGAAAAATGTGGTGTCGCAAGATGACATCGCATAATGTGTATAGGCCAAGTGGACCAATCAGATGGTGACACATGGCAATCAATGAGAGTACAAAAATTTGGGATTTTATTGATTTTTGTCTTTAACAATGTGCATGGATAAATGCATTGTATTTTCAAGTCTGTAGAAAAATCTCATTGTATTTGCAAAGTCCATATATTTGAAATCCCACAAAAAGAGGGATAATTGTTTTTAAAAAAAATTTAGTTTAACGCTTTGTAATGCCGAGTCATTATCCACATGCCACATCCTAGACATGCCAAGTTTGGGGGAATGTGAGAATAGACATGTTCAATCTTGCACCCAAGTCTCCCACAAAAGGGGGCATTGACACATTCAAGGAGGCCGCTTAACTATTTTTAGTATGAAATCAGTGCTTCCCCAACAAATGTGGGATAAAGATAAGACTAAAGCACCAAAAAAGGAGGAGGACAGTTTTGAACTCTTGACCTACCATCCAAAAGGGATAAGCTTTGACCACTTATGCCATGGACTTCCAAGTGCTTTGAAAGGAGCGAACTTGTATAAAAAGGCAAGCTTCTGGCCGACTATGTATTGGAGAAGATAGACCTGCTTATAGTATTTGGTCATTTTGGAGCCCTTAGAGGCCAAACCAGAGCTCAGAGTAAAATAAAAAGTTGTTTATAATTCTGATACTCTCTATGCGATATATTCATTTTCCCATTTTGGATAATTGGTAATACCATTTTGAGCTATATAAGTTGATAATTTTGATTTGGAGAAGCCTCTGCGTGTGATTTAGGAAGGTGAAGGAAGTGCAGAATCAGTCAAGGTCTTTCGAAGGTCTGATCACTATTATTGTAGAGAGATATGATATTTTGTTGTTTGTAAGTATTATTTGGCTTGCAAATTTAGCAACAATTAATGGATCAGTTTGATACGAACCCGGGGATGTAGGAATTCTGAACCCCATAAACATTTTTTGTGTTTTGATCTTTGAATTCAATTTTTACATTTTATTTTTAGTTATTATTCAAATTATAAATTCAAACTTTTAATCAAAATGCAAAATTTAATGAATTGATCATTTACGAGAAATTGGATAAAATTGAGAATTTGAAAAATCTGATGGTTTCAATGGATATTTGATGTGATCTATTAATTCAACGTTATTTCAATTTTAAAACTTGAATTGGATCAAATTTTAATCAGATTTAATCATTCCAACATCTTATAAGTTGAGAAATTTAGAATTCACTTTTAAAATTTCACTTAGAGTTTATCAGTAGAGTTTACAGATCAAGTTAGTATTAGAGTGGTTAGAATGCAGGGATTGCTTCTAGTTGTGTATTGACAGTTGCTTCCAGAATAGTTTGATTATTGGTTTGTAGATTGATTATATTGTAGTGTGCAGTGTGGAGTCAAGTGTTTATAGGAAACCATGGGCAAGTTGTCATAGATTGAGGTCATCAAAGATGACAATGCAATCTTGAGATGCCAAAAATTTGCACTTGAATTGCAAGTGGCAAAGTTAAAATCAAAGTTTGAATCCAAGGATGAGCTCTTGATTAGATTGCAATATGGTGAGTGTGAAAAGGTAAAGCCTTTAACTTCAGATGCAGAGACTATGACTGAGTACACTGTAAGTTTTTCATCACAGGGATCATCATCTTCTTCTACCATTTCAAATTTAGATTCTATTAATATTGTTTTTGGTGATTTTGAAAGATACACTAAGGGCATATGATCTAAATTATTGTTTAAAATGGGTTATAATAGAGGAGGACTTGTTAGAAATAGCCAAGGTATATCTAACCCAATTTAGGTTGAGCATAGACCTCTTCATGCAGGTTTGGGTTATACTAGTGCCTAGGTGGATGATGGAGAAGTTTCTTCCATGGCTAAAGGAAGATGAGCTTCCAATAGCGAAGGTTCTAGGCCACTAGTTCAAAGGTGTAAAGGTAAAAGAGGTATTGAGATTCCACCTCCTGATTCTTACACTAAATCTTTTGATCTAATTGATACTTTTAAGAAGTTTGAATATAATGTATAGAAGATAATGCAATAATTTCCATGCACTTTTTGTGGGATGAATAACCATAGTGCTAAGACTTATTGGAAAGGAAAAGCTTTGTTTAAGCAAATTACATGTTTGAAAGACCATTCTCATGTTAATTTGGGAATTGGGAAAAGGGGACCCTCACCTAAGAAGGATGTTTGCACTCATTGTAAAGTGAGTGGACATAGGATTTATAGATGTTTTAAGCTTCATTCATCTTCAAATTCAAGTAATGTTAAAACTAAGATGATTTAAAAACCTCTCACTAAGGTTAATGAAGCTAATTCAATCCATAATTGAGTTGGCAATACAACTTAGGATAAGGTAAAACCTACAAGTGAAAATCCATTAAAGAGTTTAAGTCAACAATCTTTTCAATTACATATGGCAAAGCCCAAATTGGTAAATTATGTAATTGATAATGAATCCACAGAGACAATCAATTTCACTAGGAAGAAAGAATTGGTTAAGTGGATTACCACTACATTCTTTTTTCAAAGCATGGTTAAGAATTTACCTAAGGGAATGAATAAGCATTGATAGATGTAGATTAGAGTTGGTGGGAACACTTCAAGATAGGTTTACCATATGAAGTTTTTCAAATCTCACTTTTTGATAACTCTATGCTTTTTTTGATCTCCAGAATATACTGTATGGGTAGTCTAATAATGGATAAGACATTAACTCGTTTGAAACAATTGGGGATATAGAAGAGTGATGTTGTGAGTTGTTTTGTTACAGCATTTGATAGTTAGACTACTATTTTGAATGTATCTTTTTTGGCATAGAGATGTTTAGATGCATTTTTTAAGACCTTTTGGGCATGTTTAGATGTTAGGTAGAATACACTTTTGGTTGTTTACATTTTCTTAGCATATAAGTCCCATACTAGGGCATTATATTGCAACATGCCTACAACATTAATTTTATGTTGTCAGCATCAAAAATTGTCTTGCAGTTACATTGGGAGTTGTTTCAATTTTTGGCAATTCACTGTTTTATAGGATGTGACATGTGGGCAAGCAATTTGATATGTTGTAATCACTTTGGCAGTTGAAGATTCACTTACCCATGCCTTTTGGATTAGCCATTTTTGCAGTTTGATTTTGAATCATTTGAATGTAATTGTTTATATCTCTTGCTATGATTGGGTTCTATTTTCATGGTTGTAGTAGACCAGTTATAATATTTCAAAATGATAATCAACTTTTGGAGACCAAAAGCCTCTTTTGTAGGGAGGTGTGATCTAGAGTTAATTTTTGAAAAAGTTTTCAATTCATGAAAAAACCAATTTCATAGTGTAGATCTCATTGAGAGCTTTCTAGTGCTTTTTTTAGTTCATAAAACGGACACCATATGCAAAAGATATGGTCTGTTGAAGTTCTAATGCAACAGGGAAAAATGTGGTGTCGCAAGATGACATGGCGCAATGTGGACAGGCCAAGTGGACCAATCAGATGGTGACACATGGTAGTCAATGAAAGTCCAAAATTTTTGGATTTAGTTGATTTTTGTCTTTAACAATTTGCATAAATAAATCCATTGTATTTGCAAAGTCCATAGATTTGAAATCCCACAAAAAGAGGGATAATTGTTTTAAAAAAAAAATTGGTTTAACGCTTTGTAATGCCGCATCATTATCCACATGCCACATCATAGACATGCCAAGTTTGGGGTAATGTGAGAATAGACATGTTTATTCTTGCACCCAAGTCTCCCAAAAAAGGGGGCGTTGACACATTCAAGGAGGCCACTTAACTATTTTTAGTATGAAATCAGTGCTTCCCCAACAAATGTGGGATAAAAATAAGACTAAAGCACCAAAAAAGGAGGATAGTTTTGAACTCTTGACCTAACATCCAAAAGGGATAAGCTTTGACTGCTTATGCCATGGACTTCCAAGTGCTTTGAAAGGAGCGAACTTGTATAAAAAGGCAAGCTTTTGGCCGACTGTGTATTGGAGAAGATAGACCCGCTTACAGTATTTGGTCATTTTGGAGCCCTTAGTGGCCGATCCAGAGCTCGGAATAAAATACAAAGTTGTTTAGAAATTTGATATGCTCTATGAAATATATTCATTTACCCATTTTTTATAATAGGTGATGCCATTTTGAGCTATATAAGTTGATAATTTTGATTTGGAGAAGCCTCTGCATGTGATTCAGGAAGGTGAAGGACATGATGAGTCAGCCAAGGTCTTTCAAAGGTCTGATCACTATTATTGTAGAGAGATGTGATCTTTTGTCATTTTTAAGTATTATTTTTCTTGCAAATTTATCAACAATTAATGGATTGGTTTGATACGAACCTGGGGACGTAGAAATTTCAAACCCCGTAAACAATTTCTGTGTTTTGATCTTTGAATTTAGTTTTTACATTTCATTTTTAGTTATTATTTAGATTATAAATTCATATTTTTTTAATCAGAATGCAAAATTTAATGAATTGATCATTTAAAAAAAACTAGATAAAATCAAGAATTTGAAAAATCTAACGGTTTCAATGGATATTTGATGTGATCTATTAATTCACCTTTATTTCAGTTTTGAAACTTGAATTGGATCAGATTTTAATCAGATTTAATCCTTCTAACATCTTATAAGTTGAGAAATTTAGAATCTATACTTTTAAAATTTCACTTAGAGTTTATCAGTGGAGTTTATGAATCAATATATTTAAAAGCATAATCTGTAATGGAGGTCTTTATGTTATAAAAGGCTCCAAATATGCTTAGTGATTATTCATGAAAAATAGTGAGATGTAATCTCACAATCATGCTAGCCTAAATTTACTTTCGATTAGTTTATGGATTATAATTCTTTTTGTTTCAAAAGGTGACCTTTGGCATGATGAAGGTTTTTAAATCCTTCAATTTTTGCACATAGTAAAATTCCTTTATGATGACTATGGCCCACTTAGCATTAAAGGGGAGTGTTAGAATAATTAATATCTAAGTGGTTATTATTAACCCTTGGCTTACATTGGTAAGTAATTAAATAAATAATAATATATTATTTATTTATTCAAAATGTAAACTTTGGGAAAATAAATAATATTATTATAGGTATTTAATATATACTAAATGTTTATTAATTGGATTTATCAAGGTGGATGGACCCCTTATTTTCATAGTGGTCACATCCCCTCATGAATCATTATAAATATGGTTTTATCCCTATTGTAAAATATATCTAGAACACAAAGATATTCAATTATGCTTGTGTGTGGAAAATACTTGTCTGAGATAAACTTGTGAAGAATTTATCTGAGAGATGAATAATATTTAATGTATTGGGGTTATTATTGTTTCTCAATATTGAATATCAATTTGTTAGGTTTTTTACCTCTTTGAGGTTTTCTGAGGATAAATACCTATGTAGTGTTTATTGATCTGGGCTCATTATATATTATGCTTTGCTCATTAAATCTCTTCTAGATCTATAATTATTACATTTAATATTTTATTAGTGTTCATGTGATGTATGATCTTATGTATGTTTTGGATGTATGTGCTTTCATGTTTATGTTACTTGATCAAGTTGATTTATGTTGAATGTTTAAGAGTTTGGAGTTGAATTAGATTATCTTGCATCACTAATTCACCCCCTCAGTGATTGTACCTCTAATAAATAGTATTAGATCAAGACCTTCTATGCAATTTTAACTACTTGAAGGTGACCTAAGGTATAATATGGATAAGCAATTAAAAAAAAGAATCAAGAGTTACAAGCTCAAGTGGAGGTTACTTATGCATCTCTAAAATCAAATGAAGAAAAGTGAAATCAAATTAAGGCATTCTTTGATAAGTATAAAGGTAAGATGAGAGAGTATGATCAAGAAGAAGCTCAAAATAAGATCATGGCCTCAAACTTCAAGGCTATTACAAGTGCATCAATTTTAATAAGGAGCTAAAATACTTGAAGGCAAGCTCAAGATCAAAATATGATAAAGAGAAGATCAACATTTTTTAGGATTAATTAAGGATTACAAAGACAAATTTGAGTTCAAAAGAGGAAGAATGTAGACCATCCAAGATCTCAGAATTTAGTTAGAGGTTGCATGTTCAAGTATAAGAGATAAAGGGGATGAGAGAAATTAATTGAATACCAAGCTAGATTCATTAAAGGATGAGCATGAGTAATTTTTTATCAAGGTAAACAAGACTGAGAAAGAGAAAGAGAAGTTATCTCAAGACAAGAAGGATTCAATCACCAACATCAACAAGAAAAGAACCATTAGGAATCCAAGTGCCATGAGGTATTAAAGATATTTTAATGGTCATTTTTATGCTTGTCATAGGTTTGGTCATAAGATAATAAACTATAAAATGAAGAGAAGATGGTCATATAGAGGTATGGATAATAAAGTCTACTATAATCATCTTGACATTGTACATATTTCTAGATTTTACCCCATATTACATGGGAAAAGACTAACCCAAGATGGAGACCTAAGATAGTTAAGCTTGAGCATAAGGAACCTAAGAGACAAGATCATATGTTTTTTGAGATTCATAATATTCATCAAGTAGAAGGTATGAATGATTTTATTTGTTTCAATTGTCATGAATTTTGTCTTATTTTAAGATATTATAAAATCAAACTCTCAAGTCGTAACAAGATGCATGGACATCCTAATGTGCTTAAGAAAGGGTAATCCTTGGTGTGGAATCCTAAGGAAGAAAAGACCAAGAAAACTAATTTTGTTGAGATAAAATATCAAAGAGTACTACCTACTAAATAAAAAGAGGAATCTAATATGAAGAAGGTTTAGGAATGCCAAGATAATGTGTCATCTATCTAGACAGAAAAGGAAAATTAAAATTTAATTCAATTTCAGCTCAAAGAGAAGAACAAGGTGCCAATTAAGACTAGTTATGAAGAGAATATTATATTGGATGGGCATGTTGATTTTCTCAAGCCTAATAAAAAGAACTATCATTATCATATGACCAAGGAGGAGAAGGAATATGATTAGTTGTAGGTAACTCCCAGTTTCACATTGTTTTAAGATATTGTGGTTCAGGGTATTTCTATATAATCTTCAAGGAGATACTTGAAAAGAAAGGTGAAGCATGGTGGATGTTAGTTGAGCTCTATTTGATTTTTAAATATAAGAAAGGTCATAATAGTATGTGTTGGTTTACTATGGAAGGACATGATAAGGTATTTTTAGAAATAGTGATCCTAAAGTCAAAGTTTTGATTCTAAAGGATGGTCTAGTTAATCAAATGGTGAAGAATGAATATGTTGGTTCTAAAGGTCTACATGCAAATAATGGAGGTTTTCAAGTGTCTGATCAAAGATGGTGAGTTATCAATATATTATATTACATAATGTGCTCAAGGTGATTTTAGAGTTTTTGGTCTTAAAGGTAAGATCTTGTTAATTACTTAAATTGATTGATCAAATAATGAGCACTAAAGACAAGATTGATATGGAGTATGAGGAGAATGTCTTATCATATATTTGATATCATGAAGAAGGTATTATATTTAAGTAGATTAAAATTTGTGTATGCCATTGAGTAAGGGTGAGCTAACTTAGTTAGCTTTAGTTGTTTGAAAATGATGTGCATGATGTGAGCGGAAGCATATGTGAAAATGATCCAGTCATGATAAAAGTGTAAAGATGTCTAATACAATTATAAATTAAATAAATATTAATATGATGACTTGATTAAACCAAGTAATATGTTTTGACTAGGTATTGAATCTTCATGCATGAGCAAAAGGAGCTTGTGAGTTTATAGTTAGATAGGTCTAAGGATAAGAGAATTCCAAGTTCAAATTGGATCATATCAAAGGGGGAGTAATTTATTCATATTCTTGAAAGTATGTAAGTATCATGAGCATAGTAAATAATATTTAAATAAATACATGATGTTGAGGAATGATTGTTGGTATGTTGAGGAAGAGGCCCTTTGTCACTAATGTCAAAGGGGGAGAAAAATCAAAATAGAGGAGTTCAAATGAATAAGAAGTCATTATAAGGATGTTTTTCCATAAATAAAAAAGGGGGAGATTGTTGATCATGGTCATTGATGTTAGGTTTTCATTGATGTCAAAGAGAACATGATATACTAGTGCATAAATGATAAATAAGTTATGATTAATAGCTTGGAGAGTATATGGCACATGTGTAGGTCTATAAGGATAAAAAAGAAGATGTGAGGCATCCATAGATACCTTAGTGAAGTTATGATGTGTCATTTAATAATTTAAAAATATAAACATGCATTTTATATCTCAATAAAATATAAACAATCACTCCACATCATGTAGATATGATTGAACCAACAAGTTTGTGCATTTATTATAGGTAATAAAAAAGTTAACAGTGGTCAAAGTTTTTCATGGAGATGTTTTTTATAGTGTCAATAAAGTCCCTAAAGATTTTAATTCTTGAAGTGTTTTCTAGTTCAAGATATAAACCTTAAAATTTGATCTAGTAGATTATGATGGGATAGAGACTATCAAGTTTAATGATGTTAAAGTTTGAGGTCAAATAGTCAAGATAGATCTAATGGCAAGTATTCAATAAGATCTAATATTAGTGATGAGCATTTAATATGACTAGATAATGATCTAATAGAGTGCATGATCTTATCATTTGTGATCCAATGGTGTGTATCTATTCAATATGTCAAAGGATTCTTAGAAGATGCACAAGGCTGCCACATGGTAGAAGTTCATTGGAGTCAAATAGTCAATATGCATAAAAGGCATGCAAGGGTGCCAAGTGTCTTAATCATAGATGCCTATGAAATATATTGATGGTGAGTGTTAAAGATTTAAATAATAGATACTTCTAAGGATATTTATGGATCATAATTTATATATCTATCCTAGGAGCATGAGATGATCAAAAAATGTTTGAAGTTTAGCATTAACATAGTGACCGTTGGAATTTGAATATTCAAATTAATGAGGGAAAACTAGTCTATAGTTTTTGAACTATATATTTTGATCCAAGATAAATTTATTAATGTATTAAAAATAAATGTTTTAAAGGACTTTAAGGAACATCCATATAATCTAGTTACAAGGTTAAAATGTTTGTACAGTCAAAGATATTGAGCTCTAAAGTTGACTATGTGTTTGAACATGTTCTGAAAGTAACCCGAGAAGGGTAATTGAAGTATTCTTGATAGTATTTTTATTTTTAAAGATAAAATAACTATTGTAAAGTGTTTTAAACTCTATAAATACTATCTTTATGGATTTTTTATGTTTGATAAATCCATCTTTAGTGTGATCAAATGTTTAGATGTTAACTATGCTTATTAAATGCACTAATAGTTTGAGTGACCATCTTACAGAGGAAAGTAAAAGGTTTTATGATCATAATTGAAGAATAAAATGAGTATGAAGATGTTTATAACTCTGAATGACTTATGATAAGTCATTAGTTTTCATATTTTTCCTTGATTAGTTATGGAGAGTCAAAATAGTATAACTATATTTTAACTGTATGTAAGTAGTATGAGTGGTCATTTTAAGAGAGTTGAATTGAATGTTTAGAGCATATGTTGAAGTATATAAATAACATGAAGGTGTATTATAATTATTTAAGGGTTCACCCATGTGATCTAATCATATGGATATGTGAAATAATTGAGTGGTTGCTTCAAAAGTTTGAGACTGTGTTTTTTGTGTATGAAGACTTAAAGAATAAGGAGACCAAATTGGTAGGTTCAAGTGTTGAATTGGTGTTCTAGGTCACATGGACCCATATGAGAGTGAGAAATGGTATATTAAAGATAGGTTTTATTTTTTTGAATCATTATTAAAGGATGAAGGTGGTCCAATTAGTCTCACATGTAACGTGTGAGTATGAAGGCCTAATTGTTTTAGGTCTCACCAAGACCTAATGATAGTTTAGGGTTAATGAGGTAATGACTGACCTATTAATAGTGTGGTTCTCACATGAAATGTGTTTATGGACCTATGTTAAATTTGGTTCAAACATGTAAATAAAAATTTCCAACCAAGATGGTTTAGAGGAAGAGAATGGTATAAATACAAGGCATAATTAGACTAATTGTGCTAGTTGAGAATGTGTGGACTTAAGCGAAGGGGAGAACCTCTGAAAGAAAAGGATCAAGTCATTGAGTACCATAAAAGAGTGAAATAATATTATTCATCCATATATAATCAATTTGATTAAGTTTAATACATAGGTTAATGGACCTAATGAGCCTAGAAAAGGCATATTGAGAGAAGGATCCTAAGTGGCTTGTATCAGGTAGAGACGCAGGTGTGAAGGAGTGAAAGTAAGAGGAGTCCATCATCTAGTATGTTTGACATCAGATCAGAGGTAGAGATTAGATCATAGGTATCTAAATTGGTTTTTGGTTTCATAGGGGGGTTTATCCTCCTTTCTAGTTGGAGCTAGCTAAAGGTCAAGTGGGTTCTTAACTAAATTAAGGGGTGGGTGCTCCTTGATTAGTTGGTGTTGGTCTAAATGTTGAATCTTATTTTATAGGACTAAGTCCATATTGTATCATTTAATGGGATTTATCCCCTAATAGGGTTTCCCACATATATTTTGTGTTCATTTTATGTATTCTTTGGATGTAAGTGCTTTCATGTTTATGTTGATCAAGTTAATGTATGATGAATGTTTAAGAGTTGGGAATTGAATTGGATTATATTGCATCACTAATTCCCCACCCCCCCCCCCCATCTTAGTGATTATACCTATAACACTTAAAAACATGAACATGATTTAAAATTCATAAATACACTCTTCATGTACTTTTTTACATCAATTTAACATGATTAGACCCTCAAATACATCTTCTCATCTCTGCTTGGGTTATTCACTGTTCACACCATTAGGTCTATCTATGACTAGCCAACTTGGAAGATCAGTTTAGAATATTTAAAAAGTGGAACCTATCTATGAACCATCATGGGCATGTATTATGAGTATATATCTTCTTCTCCCATCCATTTTATTTACTGGACCAATGCAACTTTTGAGAGATATAATAACTTCTTGACAAATAATCTTGTAACTATGTAGTTTTTCTCTCATCTGACTAACCAACACCACATATAAATACCTGTGAGAGTTTACTACTTTCTCCAATAGTGTTTCTAGGCATTTTAGACCATTCTATGTTGTTGTGAATTGGATCTTCCACATTGGGTCCTTATTAGGGTTTTAAGGAGGTTTAACACAGGTTTTGGTGTTAACAATTATTCATAAAGGATTTAACCTTAAATACAAAACCAATTCCTAGAGATATTATATAATATACTTCCCCATCTATCCCTAACATATTAGGTTACCATGGATAGGTTACACATTCCAAAGAACAATTGAAAGTGTTTATCAGGTCTTGAGACCTCATTCTATGAACTCAAGAAGGCCTAAAATAGTTTTCATGCAATTTAATTCAAACCATGGCCTCAAACTTTGTGGACATGCTTGTAAAATGTATCTCACCTCTTTTCATTCTCACATATGAAAACTTACCTTGAATACTGATCTTCATACCTAATTAAGCTAGGTAGGGTTTAAGAGAGGTCTAGATGTAGGCTTAGTCTGAAGGTCTTACCCCTATAGGTTCATCCTAAAACTCTCATGAGTGCTCTAATTCCTCACATACATGCTTAAATAGTGTCATAAATCCTTAACATGCATGTTTTCATTCATTTTTATGCACATACCTCATCATGTCATGACTAGGATTCTTATACAACTTCGTCATCAATGATTTGTACCTTCATACAACCATAAGGCATTAGTTTCCTTCAAATTCTCTTTCATGATAAAATCCTTCAATGAAAACACTCTCTCAATTCCCCTTGTCACATTAGCATAATACCAACTAGGCTTACTCTCTCAATGACATTAACCTCATGTAAGATGAACCTTTGACATTAATGACAATACTCAATAATCTCCCCCTTTGTAATTTATGGCAAACATTCTCAAAAAATTCTCTTAGCAAGAAACTTATACCTAATTTTTAAATTTCTCCCCCTTTGACATAAATTACAAAGTGATGTTTAAAACTTCTTGGATCACACATCTTACAACCAAAACACTCAACATATAGTATTATGAGTTTATAAAGCACTATACAAATATGTTCCCCCTATCTCCATGCATACCTTCTCATCACTACTCACCTAAAGTTGGAGATAATAAACCACCTGATTAGTTCCCCCTAAGCACATGACTTCCTTATTGATTGATAAGGGCAAGAACTACACCTAATTCTTGCCGTAGGTGTTCAAATGTTGCTTTTGGAAGTGGCTTGGTCAAAATGTCTAAAATATGATCCTACATAGAAACATATTCAAGTTTGACACTTTGTTAACTTACCTACTCTCTTAGAAAATGATACTTGATAGGAATGCACTTAGTCCTTGAGTGCATAAGAGGGTTCTTTGAGATGCTTATAACACTTGTATTATCACAATATATAGGGTTATGACTATCATACTCCACCATGTATTCTTTTAATGTCTATCTCATCCATAGGACCTAAGTGAAAAATGAAGTTACTATAATTTACTCAACTTCACAAGTGGATAATACTATTGATGGTTACTTCTTGATTATCCATGAAACTAGGCACCCACCTAAGAAGAAATCTCCTCCACTAGTACTCTTTCTATCATCTAGACTTCCTACCCAATATGCATCTATATAGACTATCAAATTAAACTCCTTGATTCTTGTATACCATAATACAAACTCCATAGTCCCCTTGAGATACCTAAATATCCTTTTGACTATTTGTAGATGATTTTACTTTGGATCTACTTGAAACCTTCCCACAAGATCTAATGCTTACATGATGTCAAGTATATAGGTAGTGGTGGATAGAAAACTTTCAATAATTGACCTATATGATGTCTAATTGACCTTTGGAGACTCATCTTCCTTTCTCAACTACACCCGATAATCATAGGTGTACTAACTACCTTGTAATCCTCCATCTCAAACTTGTTCAACATCTCTCTTATAAACTTGGCTTGTGAAATGAATATACCATTTTTAGATTGAGTAATTTATAACCTAAGAAATAATGGTAATTATCCTAGAATGGACATTTCAAACTCCTTTTTCATCACCTCTACAAAGGTCTTGGTCATGTTTTCATTATTTACACCAATGATGATGTCATCCACATAGACAACTATAATCAAGTGATGGTCATCTTTTATCTTTATATACATATTAGTATATACAACTCCTCTTTTGAATTTTTGATCTAATAGATACCTATACAATATGACATACCAAGCTCTAGGAGCTTGTTTTAGACCATAGAGTGCCTTTTTCAATATAAAAACATAGTCTTTATTACTTGATAGTGAGAAACCCTCAGGTTTCTCTATGTAAACCTCTTATTCCAAGTTTCCTTTTAAGAAGGCAAATTTGACATCCATTTGGTACACCTTGAACCTTTTGAATCTTACATATGCTATAAACAAAGTAATGGCCTCCAATATTTCTATTGGTACTAAGGTCTCCTCAAATACTACCCTTTCAACTTGTGTATATCCCTTGCATACCAATCTAGCCTTATTCATAGTAACTTCTCCATATCCATTCAGCTTGTTTCTAAACACCTATTTTATGCCAATGATATTCTTGTCTTTAAGCCTAGGAACTAGTTACTAAGTCTCAATCTTCTCTATTTTCTATAACTCGTAATTCATAGCACCTATCCAAAACTTATCTTTTCTTTATTCTACAAGGTTTTTAGGTTCAATCATAGACAATAAATAAACATTTTCTTGATTTAGGTTACTTGCCAGTCTTCTATTTCTTTGCATACCTGCATCCTTGTTTTTAATGATTTGTGATTCAAGATGATCTCTTTAAATCTATCATGAGAGGACTTTTGAGTCTTTTCTTTCCTAAAATCCTTAATCTTCCTCATCAACCTCTATTGTTTCCTTTTCATTCTTGAATTCCATATTATCTGATATATCCTTTGACTATGAGTGTGATTTTCTTGTCATATCAACCTTCACATTGGTACTTTATACTATCTTCTACAACCTCTTTTTGTAGCATTTATAGGCTGACCTCACTGATGAGTATCCCAAGAATATACCTTAATTAGACCTAAAATCAAACTTAAGTATTCTTCATCTCTTTTGATGAAACATTTACTCCCAAACACTTTAAAGTGTTCCACATTGGTAGGTCTACCTTTCCATAGTTCATAAGGGGTCTTATTTCCATTAGTCCTTATTTGTACTCTATTCAAATGTAGACTATAGTGCTCATTGCCTTTCTACAATATCAATTAGATAATATAGACTCATTTATCATAGTTCTTGCCATCTCTTGTAATGTCCTATTCTTTCTTTCCACTACCCCATTTTGCTAAAGTGTCCTAGCTATTGAGAATTGTCTCAGTATCCCATGGAACTCATAGAATTCATCAAAATTATTAGACAAAAACTCTCCTACTCTATCAGATCTTAGAAACTTGATCTTTCTATTATTCTCATTCTCAACAAGAGCCTTTAATTCCTTGAACTTATCAAGAGATCCTAACTTTTCTTTCAAGAATTCTACCCAAGTCAGTCTTATGTAGTCATATATGTGTAACACAAAGTAACTATCTCTTTTAATGATTTAGATTCTTATAGTCCCATAGAGATCATTGTGTATTATCTCAAAAGGTCTATTAGTATATTATTCCTTAGACTTAAACCTTCTTCTAGTCTACTTACCATGTTGGCATGCCTTGTAAAGTATGTTTGTTAGTTTTGTGATCTTAGGCATGTTCTTCACATACTTCTTAGTGCTTATCTTAACTATATTATCCAAGTTTAGGTGGCCTAACCTTTTGTTTAATATCCAAATTTCATCCATATTTCCCATAAATCATCTCTCCTTATTGATTTCATTCAAGACATATAGATTGTTCTCATTTCTCTTAGCATTGGAAATTAGCCTTCTTGACTTGGATCTCCTTATCTCACACCCACTATCATGAAAGGTTAATGTGTATCCTTTGTTGAAAATTTGACTTACAATAAGAATGTTATGTTTCAAACCTTCCACATATAGCACATTTTCATATTATTCTTCTCATTGTCCAAACTTAAGATACCCTTGCCAACTATATTGGAAGTTATTTTATATCAAAATCTCACTATTCCTATAGCATTCTTCTTTAATGAGATGATCTTGATCTTGTCCATTGTCATGTGGATTGATTAACCACTATATATATACCATTTAATTCATTAATATTGGATATAAAAGGAAGTCTGAGCTAACATATATTCTTCATCTTTAGTCTTATGATCCCCCTTCACCTTGTCCATAGGGTTTAACTTCTTGACCCACTTCTCAATGGTATGAATGTATGCCCTTTTGTCTTGAATAACCTTACTCATATGCCTCATCTTCCATTCCTTTACAATATGTCCTCTTTGATCATAATTATAGAATAGTATTCTAATTCTACTATTGTAATGGACATTCACCATATTCCTCCATGAGGAATTGATCCTTGCATAGTGTTTATTATCCATATCTCTATCTCCATATTTATTACATGAAAAATAGTAACCATTGAATGAATTTACATACCTTGTCTATTTGAGTTTGAATGATATATCTCTACCTTTGTTGTCTCTTGAAGGATTCAAGTTCTTCATGACTTATTAATGATCAACTTGAGTCTCAACTTTAAGAGCTTTTACATAGGTCTTTACTTTGTTAGTATTATTTTTTGAGGTTTGACTCTCCTTATTTTCCCTTTATTCTTCTTTGAATCCAATATTGTCTTGTCATGTAGAGACCTTTGACGATTCAAAATATCACCAAGGAATTTAGTAATCTTCTTAAATTTCTAATGTGTCTTCAACTTGACTATTTCTTGATTTAATTCTACCCTCAATCACTCCATTTCAACTCCAAAATTATTGCATTATTCCTCCTTGGTCTTAAGACTTGCATTGACAATTTCAATCTAAGTTTATAACTATTTGATGATCTCCTCATGTTCATTGGTGTATTTTTTAGTCTCTCTTCAAAGATATTAAATTGATCTCCATAAATATTTACCAATGATATTAGTTTCTAATTCTTCCTTATTTGTAACTTCAACTCCTTTAGAGCACTCACCAATTCTACCTCAAGATTCACTTCAACCTATTATTCATCATCCATAAGGCTTTTCCCTTTTGATTAATGCTCATTATCTATTTCTATATCCATGAATAAGGTTTCATTGCTATTATGTTATTACTATCATCATCACTACCATATGTATTATTTTCACTTACATTAGATGAACTAATATCTTATTCGGTATATAAACTTCTCTTATTATTGAATAACCCTTTCTTGAATTCATACTTTTGAAACCCCTCTTACTCTTATCAATCTTATATACCTTATTATCATCACCATGATGATCATCATGTTCTCCATCATGCTTAGTTTTATCCTTGTTAGGATATTTCAAGGTAAAGTGATCAATCTTATGAGAGTTTAAACATTTGAATAACAACTTGCCATTATACTTACTTGATCCTTTCTTTATTTTTCTAATAAAAATGGATTTTATATTTTCATCAACATCTATGTCAAAATAATCCTTGTCTCTATTACCTTATAAATTATTCTCAGATTTGAATGCAACTTCATTCTTGGAAGGTCTTCCATCACTTGTTCTCATTTCATAGGCAGTCAAGATGCCATGAAGCTCATCCATCTGTAGCATGTTAAGGTATTTAATTCCTTCTAATATAGATGATTTTTAATCAAACTTGGAATTTAGATCTTAGTATATTTTATACTAATTTTTATTCTTATAAATTCTCTCTTAGACCTCTGTTGACATTTACCACTTCATCTACTCTCAATAGATAAGATTCAATGTTTTCATCCTCATTCATTCTTAGACTTTGAAACTACCTTTGGTGAGTCTACAAATTTACTAACTTAATTTTAGTGTCTCCTTCATAGATAGTATTAAAATTTTCCCAAGTCCCTTTGGATATATCATAATGTATGACCTTTATAAATTATATATCTAAAAGTCCACATAAGATGGTATTCATTGCATTGACTTGTTCTCACTTACATTCTTGCTTGTTTCATTAGTTATTATTGTAGAATGTGGAGTGAATCCATAAAAAATAAATTTACATATGTCATATCCTAAAGACATTATATATATATTCAATATGATGCTCCAAAATGCGTAGTTATTCCCACTAAAGAGAGGAGCCTTATTGGTTGAGAAACCTCCTTATACATGATGACTATACATTTCTATGCTTCTAAGATCTACTTTAAGCTATTAGGTTTGACTCAAAAAACCAAGCTCTGATATCGATTTTTGGAATAAAAAAAATTAAGATGGGGTGAATCCTTGTTTAAAACTTTCTTTCACATTTACTTTAACATTCATTGAACCATTAAATCAATAAAATGATATAACAATGTATAAAGAACCAATCACATGAGCATGAAACCAAAATCACAACACATAGAGCACATATACTAGTCAAAACCCCTCAAGGGGATGAAAACCCATTATGATACCTAAAAATTGTATATTTTACTATAATAAAAAAAAATCAAATTCTATTTAGCACCAACTCAACTAGGAGCACCAACCCCAGTGAAGTCAAGCAACCACTTGATTAGGCTTTAGTAAGCACCTACTTGCAAGGAAGCACCAACTCCCTAGGTGACTCAAAACCAAATAAAACACCTCATAAAATATTAGTTATATTTTATGGTCTAATTTTAATACCTCCTACTCTCCAACCAAGATTTAATTTTCTTCTATTGCTTACAATCAAAAGGCCTAAAACTACCTTGTATATATACCATTCTCATGGTCACACACCACTTGGTCAACCACAGACCTTAAAAACATTAATAAAAACATATAATAGGTCTTATAACATATCATAAACATGATTAAAATTAAATTTTGACCCTTTTTAGTCAACAATAACTCAATTAGGCCTTATTTCTCTTTTAGGCCTCATGGATACCTAATTGCATTAGGTCTATCTTATTAACATCAAAGTTTGATTCTCTTGGGTTTAGATGGCCTTATATAATAACTAAAAACAATTAAATAACTTATAATAAAACATAAAATTACCTCCCATATGATTTATTAGACCTATGTCTTCCATTCATACCATGAACTCTCCTTTAGGACCAACTTCCCTATTAGGCTTATGTACCTCAAAAGTTTATCTTGAAAATATGAAGCATAAACATCATTAAGATATTAAATTATGACAAAAAAACATGTATAAAATTTATACATGACCTCAAGGTCATCATCATATTATTGTAACACTTTCAATCGAGAGGTAGAGACTAAAAAACATCTGTGTAACTTACTCAGAACTGCCAATTTTCCTCAAAGACCAGTCATGGTGACTTAGACATCCAACACTAGTGTAAAATATTTCCATGAATTATAATGAATATATATAGTCTTATGAGATAAATATACCATTTTAAGATATAAATATCATATGAGCTAATGGAAAATATTGGTCTTGTAGACCAATTTATTGACTTGATATCACACTATCTTATCTAAACCAGATTGGTCAACTAATGAGAAATTTTTTCACCATTTGCATTGACCTAAAAAAATTATTAAAATAATGAACATGAATTAAAATTAATAAATAAATAAAATATTCTTGCACTTTTTTTCATCAATTTTACATGCTTAGAACCTCAAATACATCTCCTCACTCTGCCTAGGTTTTTCATTATGCACACCATTAGGTTTGTCTATGACTAGCTAACTTAGAATACATGTTTAGAATATTTAAATTGTGTAACCTATCCATTAACCTTAATGGTAATTAATTATGATTATTTATATTATTATTACATCCATTTTCCTTCCTTGACCAATGCAACTTTTGAGAGTTACATCAACTTCTTGAAAAATAATCCTATCTCTATGCATTTTCTCTCTCATTTGACTAACCACCACCACTTGGAGTTAATTGGGAGAGTTTAATACATGATAAAAATATATTTGATAAGAATTTGAGACAATTTATATCTATTTTTAATAATATCTTCCACATTGGGTCCTTATTAGGGTTTTAGGGAGGTTTAACACAAGTTTTAGTGTTAACGATTGTTCATAAAGGATTACCGCTTAATTCCAAAATGAATGCCTAGAGATATTAGATATGACCCTTCCTCATATCTAATTAACATCTCAAGTTCCAATGTAGAGGTTACACATGCCAACAAACATCTAAAATTGCTTCTCATGTCTTGAGACCTCATTTTGTGAACTCAAGAAGGCCTAAAATAGTGTTTCATGTAATTTCCTTCAAACCATGGCCTAAAACTTTATGAACATACTTACAACAACATTTATTACCTAAATTCATGCTCACATATGCAAAATTACCTTTAATATTTATATTCATACCTCATTAGGCTAGGTAGGATCTAAGAGAGGTCTAGGTGTAGGCTTAGTCTAAAGGTCCTACCCCTATAGGTTCACCCTAAAACTCTCATGAGTTATATAATGCATCACATGCATGATAAAAAAAAAAAAAAAATTTAAATGCTTGTGTTCATTAATTTTCATATACATACCTCATCATGTCATGATTAGGCTTCATATGCAACTTTGACATTAATGACCTGTACCTTCATGAAACCATAAGGCATTAGTTACATTCAAATTTTATTTCATGACAACATCCTTCAATGAAAACACTCTCTCAATAACCCTTGTCATATAAACATACTAAGAACTAGGCTTACTCTCTCAATGACATCAAATTCATGCAATATGCACTTTTGACATCAATGACATTACTCAATAATTGGATTACCACCTAAGGGCCTACCTTTTCATCATCTGATGAATCAATATTAATTGATTCTTACCCTCCCCTAAAATATTTGTCGACATTATGGGTTTATTAAACACCATGCTCGTAATTAATTACCTTCATCATATTTGGTGATGGTTGAGAGGGCTCCCCATGAAATTTAATATGTTATAACAGACTTGAAAAATAATAATATTTGGATGCCCATCCACTTGCAGGTAGAGTGGGGATTCCAATCTCTATGTGGTAGTGAGGCAAATGGGTAAAACTCTCAGCTTCTCCCAACATCCTCAAAGCATTTCATGTTGTTGTAACTCAATTTTCCAATCATAAATAAAGAGCCATGATATGCAACTTTATTCTTCTTCTTCATGTCCTTATTTATGCTCCACCAAATTTGGTAAGCTATTTCTTATTCTACTAATTTATTCAAAAAATACTCGAGAAGACATAAGGGTGTTTCCTTTGTTCCCCACACCATGATCACTATGTAACTAGGATATATGTAGTAATCTCCCCTTGTACCTAAGGTTTTTTGATACTTTATGATACTTTGAAGAGGGGGTCTCATGTATTACCTTCCAAACTTGTAGATAAACATCCTCAATAATCTTGATGATGTTTATTATGTATGTATAAATGTAAAATAATGAGAAGTATTCAGATAAACTATTTTTGATGTAGTCCTAGCAAGATCACTTCATTAAATATATATATAGTGCCCATGATAACTTCTAAGAGGCATGGCATCATGAAGAAGTGGCCTCCCATATACCTCTTATCTTTATGGAACATTTGTTCTACCATATTGGCACTGATGATTTATCTAAGGGTAAAATTTAGTTAAGATATTAGTAGCAAATAAAGTAGTGTCACCCATTCTAAATAGAGGTAACCAATGCTTGGATACCCAAATAATCAGTTTAGTAGGGCCATCCTAATTCAAATCCCCATCCTAAACCTCATAAATGGGGGGAGGGTGCTATCATTGAGAGTTATCATTTTCCTTGGTAAAATCCATTTTTATAGGGTGTTACTATTGTAGACTCTATAAATCTATACTAGATGTCAAAATGCCTCAAGATACCTTAAGGACCTCTTAACCCTTATCTACCCACTGACCAACCTATCAGACATTGGGTCTAGTTAGCTACTTAGCTAAATAAACTCAATAACTCACTAACAAACCTTAACATACCCATTTTAACCTACCTTGACCCTTTGCCTCTAAACACTCAATCATCAACAATCATCTTAACCATCAATGATTAGCTTGATCATTGACAATCAGGTCCTCACCCTTCTAACGCATCACCAATTGTGTGTAAGATAACAAGGCATAATTAAATATGTTTGCCTTGTGTGGTGATAATGAAATCCCAAAAATAAAAATTAGTAATCCAAATTACTAGTGAACCTTGTATCCTCTATCTCTCTTTACTTATAAATAGAGGGGAGTAGGAGGTGAAATGGATCATCACAAGCTAATCCAGTATCCTCTATCTCTCTTTAATTATAAAATAATGGATCTAAAAATAATCCTAAGTTTTAAACACACTTTAGTGTATGTTTTGATTTCCTTTATATTCTTTTTCTTTTTCTTTTTCTTTTTCTTGCTTTGTGTTTGAGATGTGAGCTTTTTGCCATTTTTTTTATATTCCTCACATGGTCTTCACTAGACAACAATTGAAGAATTAAACCAACCAAGAACCACCATCTTACTCTTCTTCTTCTTCTTCCATGGATTATACTTATGATGTTGAGATTTCTGCTCATTTGTTTCCCCCTCCTACCATGCCTCAGATAGTTGTTGAGGGTGATGCAAATTTCACTACCTTCCTTGACAACAATCCCATGGCCCTCCAACATTACCTCTAAACCTTATCTCACCGCATCCTTATTGCTTTAGTTCCTCATATGAATCCACTTTATGGTATATATCCCCATTTAATGGTTGGTGCTACCTCTACCCAACATATTATTACCCAAGCATCTTCTTTCAACAATATCCCATCCACTAACACCACCCAAACTCAATCTAACATCCCAACCAATAGCCAAACCCCCTACACAAACCAACCCCTCTAACATAGGAGTAACCTCACCTCCTTTTACCCATACCTCATCCACCATAGGGGTATTTTATACCCCTATTTACACCATTCCCCTTATTACCACCAAACCACTGATTTCTACCCTTATTCAAAATTTGGTGCTTTTCATAACTCCTATCCTTCCACCTATTAGCATAAGCGTTATCACTCAACCCCAAACATATACTAACCCATCCATACCTAAAAATTAACCCATATCAATACATCAATAAATAACCATGACATCTTACCAATATATTCCTAATCAATAAGGATACATAACACCTTTTACCCAACCTTTTATGCCCATCAATCCTTATGTGGCACCATCCCAACCTCCAATGACCACATACCAATATGTGGTATATTCTCAATCCTCTACCTCTTATCCATATATTGATTCCACCCAACCTCAACCAAACTTACCATCTAATTATGGAGCTTCCCAACCTCAAATGGATTTGTTCAAAATGTTAATGGATAAAATGACCGACCTAGAGTCATCTATTTTTGGAGCTCATAACCTTTTATCTTATGATCCAATCTATAATGAGCCTATCCATCCATCCATCCCTATCTGATCCTATCCTCCTTAATGGTAACTACCTAAGTTTTCCAAGTTCCAAAGCAAGGAGGACCCCCAACAACACTTGAGAACATTTTTCTATTCTTTATATTTGATTGCATATGATGATGCTCTTCTCCTTCATACCTTTCCCATGTCTTTATCGAGACCAGCCCTAGATTGGTATAGTGATCTCATCAGGCACTCCATATTTTCCTTTTCTCAACTTGCCAAGTATTGTTAGATCATTTTTCAATCAATATATCTAAAAAGGTCTCTATTATTGACCTCTACTCCATTAGGCAATTTGATGATGAATCAATTATTGATTTCATAGTTAGATGGAAAGGTCTTATCAACCAAATTTCTTTCTACTTAACCCAACCTAAATTGATTTAAATATTCTCTCAAGGTTGTGCCAAACATATTTCCCCTACTCTTCAAGTTCAAACTTTTATGACTTTTGATGAGGCTTTCACCATGGCACAAAAATTGGAAATCAGAGCCATTGATAAGGGAAAATTAAAACTAAAGAACAAAAACTCTACCTTTAAATCCAATGACCCTTCCTCAACCAAAACCACCAAACAATATAACCATCTTAATACCAAACCAAATGCATATGCTAACTCAGTTTTCCTTAAAACTTCTCCACCACCAACTATCGACCAACCCAACCCAGCCAATTCCTCTAACTCTTCCAACCAATAAAACTGAAACCAAAACTGAATTGCCCCAAAATAATATATTCTAATAGGGGAGTATTATGATTTATTTTTAAATAAATTACTTAAATAAAACATTATACAACTTCTTCCAATAAAACCTCCCCAATAATTTGATGCTTCTCACCCTACACCTAGTTGGTACAATGAGAATGATCTATGTGCTTTCCACTGCATCATTTGACATGATGTTAGTAGGTTAAACACCTTTAATACCATTATCCAAAACATGATTTATAAAGGAAAACTTGAATTTTATAATCCCAATGCACCCCCAAATCAATCCCTTGACATCTTTCATAAACCTTTCCCCAATCATTTCCCTTCTACTAACTATGATGATAGTAAGCTAGAATCATCTCACACTTGTGAGGTCTATACAGTTAATGTCATTATCAGTGAGCCTATCATTGAGGAGACCATTACCTCATCTACCCCCTCCTCTATTCCACTCATTAAAGTGGTGGATTAACCCTCTATTCCTTTAGACACCTAAACAGAGGAACCAACTAACCCTCTTTCCTTATTTGAGGAGACCATATATTTATCCACATCTCCTTCAATAGAAATAATAAAGGAGGAAACCATTACCACAACCACCTCTTCACCCATTCCATTCATTGAAGTAGTGGAATCACCCTCTATTCCTTTGGACACCCAAACAAAGGAAAAAACCATCTCCATATATTGGTGCATTTATTTGCTTTATTGCATTTACTTGTATTTATTATTTATTATTTTAGTACACTAATTACTTATTGTAATTAGTTTATTATGTTTATTAATAATTTGCATAGATAGGGTAAGCTTGCTTAGCTATTAGTTAACTTAGACATTTATCTTGTTATAGTGGAGTTCCACTCAACTATTTAGGGTAATATAAGATAATATTATTTAACTAATAGTCAACTTGTGTTGATCATCTACACAATTTGGACACCTATCTTGTTAGTATGGAGTTGTAATCCACTATTCATGTAGACTGATAACAATTAAACTACACATGTTGTTTAAGTTCCCTAATAATTATCATGCATGCTTTGATCTATATAAGTAATGGATATTTATGTATTTCATATCAGATTAATATTGAATTATAAGATTAATTCATCATATTTAAGTTATCTATTCATTTCTATTATTATCTCAGATATACAGTTATTATTTATTACTATTACTATTTTATCTCATATTTATGCTTTTTATTAGATTCATTAGATCCTATAGCTAATTAAAAAATGGTACCATAGATATCTTAAATATATAGATTACTAAATATTCAAGAGAAAAATATCTAGATATAGGATCAGTTTTTTGACTTTGTATACAGGCACAAATTGGAGCTTTGTGGCGAATTTATGAGCTCACCATTGGGTTCAAAATGCTCATGATAGTCAAAATAATATATAATTTCATCTAAATTGAGCATAGGTAGTGAAATTAGCAAGGGTTTTATCTAGAAGCACCACATCCGAATTTGGTGGGTACCTAAAAATTGAAGTGTTTTTGAGCAAAATGGACCTCATGGTTTCATTCAGAAGATGTCAAAACCTACAAATCCATATAAAATTTATCTAATTTGGACACAATAACCTAAGAAGACAAAATATTTTTTACTTCCAAGTACAGTCGTACAGACCATATGGACTTTATAGACCGAATTTTTTTTTGGTATGCCTCACGAATCAGCGAGCAGATTTGAAAGGGCAACTTTGGGAGCCCACCATTTGAACACCGAAAGGTATTTTTGAGTGATTTTTTTTTTTTGAAATAGCTTAAAATTTCATGCTCTTCACTACTATACTTTCAATTTTTTCCAAATTTTTTTTAGAATTTAAATTTTATATAGCAGCTCTTGCCCATCCTCATTTTTAGAGCTTCAAAGGATCATAACTTTCACATACAACCTCAAATTGAGGTCCCATTTTTTTATAAATTTAATATTTTTTTTATTATAACACATTGGTGTAGAATTTTTTGTAATAAAGTGCATATTTTTTGTACTTTTAGACTAGAGGGCCTAAATGAGCTTTTTATAAACTAAAAAAATTATAATCTAGCCTTGTAATTGCACTCAATTATAAAGTGCAAAAAATAATTGTTGGGTGAGATAAAACTAAGTAATTCAAGGGGGTTTTATGGTGTATACTATACTTTGATTTCTATTTTGTGATAATTTATTTTTGATTGCATCATGGGGAATCCTAAGTTCCCATTATTAACAACATACAACTATAATACATGGACATATAATTCTTATAATTCATTAATGATGCTAGGATATACACCTTACATAACAACTCTTCTTACTCCACCTACTAATGTAAAAGAGTTACAACACTTTCTCTTTGTAACTACTAAAGTAATTGGATGCATTCGGTCTTACATGTCTTTAGATTTGAATTTTCATCTTGAAAAATGTACAACTCCAAAAGAGGCTTGGGATAAATTAACATCATTATTTGGAAAAATAGATGAGGTTCATGGTTACAAAATTGACAACGAACTCATTAGTTTGGATCTTAAAAATTATGCTACAATACAAGACTACATCACTAAAGTCATAGATCTTAGAGCACAAATTTCTAAATGTAAAATTGATAAAAAGGATATTCAATTAATTTTTAGTGCCTTACATAAATTAGGTCCTGAATATTCATCCTTTGTCTCTAGCTTTTAGACTCATTAGCTCACATTGGGCACATCTTATCAAATGCCCACATTTGAGGTATTATCTGAGATTCTAATGGCTAAAAAATAAAAGTTAATAGCTATGGGTCTAATCAAGTCATCCAAATATTAAGCTCTAGTTGCAAATCAACCTCAACATAAGCAAGTTTCAACATCAACATCAAATACAGGTTCAAGTAAAAAGAAGTAGAATAATCAGAATAAGTCACAAAAAGATAAGAATAAAGGGCAACAATATTCCTCACAAGGAGATTATAAATCCACTAATAAGAAAGGGGATTCACAAAAAAGGACTATCACTCCTTGACCTTATTTTAAAAAGGGGTTTCATAGTGAACAAGATTATTAGAAGAAAGAGATTGATGAACGTAAGGGTCTTCTCAAAAAGAATAACATAAATCAACCCTCTTTAAAGGATTCTTCTAGTCCTTTAAATTCAAGGAAAGGAAAAGCTATAGCACTAGTTGCACTAGAAAATTCTCCCAAGTCATGGGTCATTTACTCAGGTGATTTGCACCATATGGGTTCTGATCAAGAATAATTTTCTAGATTAGAACCAAGTTCCTTGCCTCATATTCTCATAGGTGATGATTCTAAGGTAGATGTTATAGAAAAAGGTACAATTGATGTTGATAGTGGTGTATTTTAGGATGTCTTCTGTGAGTTATAGTTATCAACTAATCTTCTTTCTATCTACCAAATCACTCACTTTGATACTTTTAGGAAAGTTGAGTTCACACCGAATTTTGTGTCAATCATAAAATTGGAGGATAATGCCTTAGTTGTAGTGACAAAAGGCAACAATAATACTCAACTTTATTCATTCTCCCACTTCGTGCCTCAGTATTCCTCTACAACTTTACTCTCACACACTGATTTAGTGAATAACTTATAACATGAGCGGTTTGGTCATCTGAACTACCACTATTTACAATAGCTTAGTCAGTAGGAGATGGTTATAGGACTTCCATAGATTCAGTTTTTAGGGGGTGTTTGTCATGGTTGAGCCTTAGGCAAACATCTAGAGGATAAGTTTGATAAAGGGAAGGCTTGGATGGATACACAAGTCCTAAAACTTGTTCATAGTGATTTAGCAAGTCTATTACCTACTTTGTCTTTTATTAAAACTGCTATGTTCTCACATTTATTGATGACTATCCAGATATACTTGGGTTTATTTTCTAAAACTCAAGAGTGAAGTATTTGATAGATTTCTAGAGTTCAAAGCTCTATAGATAAATAATATAGGAAGTATGTCAAGATTTTATGCATAGAGAATAGAATCGAATATGTAAACAAAAAGTTTGAACAATTCTATGCTCTTGAAAGAATTGATCTTCAACATTCAATTTCATACACACTTCAGTAGAATTGTGTAGCAGAGAGGAAGAATAGATTCTTAAAAGAGATGTCAAGTTGTATGATTCATGCAAAATCATTAGTACCTAAGTACTGGGTAGAAATGATTAATTATGTTTCATATATATATAATAGAGTTCATCACAAAGCTTTAAATGGAATAACACCTCTTAAATATTAGTGTAATAAGAAGCTAGATGTGTATCATTTCAGAGTCTTTGGTAGTCCATCATGGGATCACATACCTTTAGACAAGCATCATTCTTTAAAACAACAAATCTGAACTTGTATGTTTGTGGGATATCCTGATGGTGTTAAGGGATATTAGTTCATTGGTATAGATTCACATGAGCTTATTATAGTGAGAAGTGTTTACTTTGAAGAAAGTCCTTCAGAATTGTCTTCTAACATTTCTCATTCTTCTTCCTTAAAAGAATTAGATAGCAATGATGATGATACTCCTAATTCATTTACTCATAGGGATGATGAGGTAATACCTCCCCAACAAGGTTTAGTAGGTCATGTTCTTCCTCCTCCTCCTCTACATCCTCACCCATTGATGCCTTTGTGGGTTAGATAAACTTTGGTGGATCTAGACCCTCTTATATGGGATCCATTAGATAGAAGGAGAACATAGTCACAACATGATCTTACACATTCCTACATTGCCATATCTTCTAATCCATAGTATTTTCAAAAAGCCATAGGGATAGTTGAATGGGTTTTAGTGATGGAAGAAGAGTATGACTCATTGATTAGGAACAACACTTGGGATCTTGTTCATCCTCCTAAGGGAAGAAAATTAGTATGATGTAGGTGGATATATCAGACTAAGTTTGTAGCGGATGGAAATATTGATAAGTATAAAGCATGCTTAGTGGCCAAATGTTTTTACTAAGTAGAAGGCATTGACTATATAGAAACCTTTACACCTGTTGTTAAGATGAATTCTATTTACTTTATACTAGCTATTAGTGTAGCTCATGGTTGGGATGTACATTAGATGGATGTGAAGAGCACATTTCTTCACAAGGATCTTCATTAGGAGATTTATATGGAGTAGCCATAGGGTTTTGTTTAGGATTATTCATTGGTATTATGCTTGATGAAGTCTCTCTATGGTCTAAAATAAGCCTCTAGGGCTTGGTATTCTAAGATGGACACATTTCTTCTCTTTGTTGGGTTCTCGAGATGTCACTTGGATATGAATATCTACATTCTACGATAGGAGGATTCACTTTTGCACTTGGTGCTCTATGTTGATGATCTCATTATTACAAGGAACACAACATCCATCATCAGTAATGTTAAGATTATACTTCATGATAGGTTTTCTATGACAAACATGGGATTATTTCATTATTTTCTTGGGATTCGGCTAGCATAGTCTTCTTCCAAGATTACACTTTCACAGCCCAAGTATGTCATGGAATTATTAGCTCAATTTCACATGGATAATTATAGGCCCACTTCGACTCCTTTCTTATCTAGAGTTAGACTTGAGGTTCATTGTTCCACTCCCTTGGTTGATGCCACATTATATTTCCAACCTATAGGCAGCCTCATCTATCTTACTCATACATGACCCAACATTTTATATGTAGTTGACATGGTTTCACATTTTATATAGACACCACATGAGTTTCATTATAGATCCACCAAGCACTTTTTGAGCTACATTCAGTTAACTATTAGATTTAGGATTCACTATACAATAGGTACAGGTTTAAACTTGATGGGATACATAGATTTTGATTGGGTTGGTGATTATGATGATTGTAAGTCCACTTATGGTTATAGATTTCACTTCATATTCAGCCCTATTTGTTGGTAGAGCAAGAAACAAAATGTTACTACTATTTCATCTATAAAGGTTAAGTATCGTGGCACTGTTAATGCCACTACTAAGGCTATTTGGCTTCAAAATATTCTCACTAAGCTTGGTGTTCCATTTTAGAAGCCATTAGTCATTTACTATGACAACTAGAGCACTATACAGATCTTAAAGAATTTAGTTCATCATCAAAGAACCAAACACATAGAGATCTATATGCACTTTATCAGGGAGTTGATTCAGGTGGAGATCATTGATCTTCAATATTGTCCTATGGATGAGCAGATTTCAGATATTTTTACCAAACCTTTCACTAAGAGTAAGTATATTCACTTGTGATATCTTCTATGGGTGTGGGACATTAGTTATTTAAGGGACATCAGTTCTTTAGGGAGGTCTACTAGACCTTCATTTTCTCCTTTCCTCATCTATTCCTATAGAGTACCTAATATGGCTACACATTTCTAGGACTCTTATCTGCATAACGCTACCTAAGCTTCACTTATGGTAGGTGTTGGTGCATTTATTTGATTTATTACATTTAATTTTATTTATTATTTTGTTGTACTAATTACTTATTTTAATTAGTTTATTATGCTTATTAATAATTTGCTACTAGTTAACTTAGACACTTATCTTGTTATAGTGGATTTCCACTCCAATATTCAAAGTAAGATATACTAATATTGTTTAACTTATAGTCAAATTGTGTTGATCATTCACAAAATTTGGAAACCTATCTTTTTAGTGTGGAGTTGCACTCTATTATTCGTGTAGATAGATATCAGTTGAACTACACATGTTGTGTGAGTTCCCTGATCTTTGTCATTCACACTTTGATTTATATAAGTAATGGCTATTTATGTATTTTATATCAAATTAATATTGAATTATCAAATTAATTCATCATATTTGAGTTATTTATTCATTGTTGTTATTATCTTAGATATATAGTTATTATTTATCACTATTACTATTTTATCTCCTATTTATGCTTTCTATTAGATTCATTAGATCTTGTAGCTAATTATAAAACCATCCCTTCACTTAAGACCATAAAACCTTCTTCCCATATCCTAGAACCACCCATTCTCTCTTTGGGAACCATCCCAAAGGAAGAGATAACCTTACCTATACCTTCCATGGAGGAGACATCCTCCCAAACCTTGGAACCTTCCATCAAGAAGAAAGGTGAAGAAACCATTCTCTCACATAAATATATGGGTTTAACATTTGAAACCAATGACTAAGGGATCAAACCCATTTACAATCCTTTTTCTAGACTAGTCCAAAATCTATAGTTCACTTCTCAACCCAACTTCGATAGAACCACTTTTTGGCATCATCTTGGTCTCCCCTACCAAAACAAACATAAACCTTCAACCTCACTTACATCCACCATCAAACCCATCATTACCTAAATACCTTCACCAAATACTTCTCCCTCTAAAACCATATGAGAACCATCTAACCTACCTCCATCTAAATTTTTCAAATCACCTTATGCCTCTCTAACCAAACCCATCAAGAATCTAGCAATACTTCCTACACCTAGCCTTGCTCACCCATCTTTGAAGTTAGAATTAACCCCTTCTAGTCCACCAAATAAATCCCAAACCAAACCAATTAAAAATGTGGAACCACATAAACTCCCACCTCAAACTAGAGCTATACCACCCCCTTCACACTTACCTTCTATTTTAGGACCCCATCCTTCTACCATCCCACAAGCTCATCCTTCTAATAAGAAGGTGAACCCTACCCCAACTACCTATTCTTCATCTAGTAAACCTTCTCCATTTACTCTATGTACACCTACCTATAAATCATCAAAAACCCCATCATTATTAGCTAACATATCTACCTCTACCTTCCCACCTATCACCAAACCTTCACCCTCCACCTCCAAATCTTCCACCTCCAAACCAACCAAAATTAAGAAATCCAAACCAAAACCACCCACCAAAACCATTCCACCACCTATGAATTCTATGGTGAAACTTACTCCTAAGAAGACTCCCACTCCTAAAATAAAAAAACCCAACGCCCTCAACACCTTTGATAAAATCTTATTTGACCATTCTACAAAGGTTGTTTCAAACCTCTTCCTTAACCTACCACCCATCAAACCTTACAACCCTTCACATCCTAAACCATCATGGTTCAATGATAATTTGATTTTATCATACCATAAGACTCCAAGACATGACACAAAGAACTAAAAATCTCTCCAAACACTTGTCCATAGTTTATCAGATGAGGATGATTTATTATCAGATGAACCGTATTTCTAGTTATCAGATGAACCTGTCAACCCCTTTCTCTCTAATATTTGGAGTAGAGGTAGTATTTCCTCTTGAAGTCTATATTCCTTCTCTTCACATATCTTTTCAAGACATCATCTCTAAGAGTGACTATCATCAATAATGTCTAACACAACTTGAGCTACTTGACAAGAATCAACTAGTTGTGCTTAACCATCTTCATGTATATCAAGAGTGAATCAAGCATGCCTATAAAAAGCACTTAAAATAATGATAATTAAATATCAGAGACCTCATCCTAAAGTAAAACCAACATGTAACCAATTTGGAGAAAATAAAAAGAGGTAAGTTTTCTTTCAATTGGCTTAGAACCTACATCATAACCTATAAGTATAGATCATGAGCTTACCATTTATCCTCTCTTTAAGGCAAACCAGAACCTAAGCCTCTTAATGCTTTACATATACATCCTTTGTTTTGTTAAATAAGGATCAAACTCACCTTTTTTTGTCTAACTTAAGCTCATCCCTTGATTTATAATATTTTCACCCTCACCTACCTATCCCTCTCCCTTTAAGGACAACCAATTACAACATAGAACCATGTGACTAACCATCATAATCATAACCTAATCCTAAATATGGGTAACATAGCTCTACCCATGACATGGTTCTCATGGATACTTTTCATCTCTAATTAGATGGAATCCCATAGTCATTATCTCTCAAAATCACCCCTTTCACCTATCATTAACTTTTTTGTGATAATTTTTTTCCCTTATAAAGGTAAACCTCTAAACCTAATTAGACTTGTCCATGTATAAAAATTCACATAAAAATAATTTAGGATACCAAAATATCACGTGGATCACATGTCTCAAGCATATCATACTACTTCCTTGAAGGATATCTGCATCAAAACTAAAATTACTTAAAATATAGATCGCTCCCTTAAAGGTTAACTACCAAACAGAGAAACCCAAAACATAAACCATTCCCTTAAAGGCTAGCTAAGTCAAATTTGTCAAAATAAATCATTTGAAGCTTCTTGTATCAATCAAATTCATAAACTATCAAAACAAAATCAATGAATGACCCTATATCAAAATAAGAATAAGCTATCCCAAGAAAGTTTAAATCATCTTTCATATCTAGCATTAGTAGACTTCCCATATCGATCAGTTTATACATTGCATTAAGACATAGACTTGTCTAAATTGGTTCTTAGGTCACATGTCATACTAACCCACATAGTGTTATCTTACCTATCACCCATTAACTTTTCACCTACCACCTACCTCCCCTTTATACCATCTATAAATCAAGGTATTTTGATCTTATTTGACACAATGTGATCAACACACCTTTTTAATCCACCAAAGCATGCTAATGTGAAGCATTCAAAAGGCTTATGTTCTTTAAGCCAATCTAACTTAGGTTTTTTTAGGTCATTACCAATTGAAAGGCATCATGTTTTTTCCTTACCCTCTTATCATTGGTTCATGTGGACATATGTCTCATGATTCTCATTTATTTCTCATACATTTAGTTTGTTATCTAAATTACTTTATGTTTTTTCATTACATCCTTAACCATAATCACATCACATCTCTATGATCATAAAAAATAAAAATCAATAATAAACATAACATTTTTAACCATATCCATGAACCACATCATATATTTATCTATGATCAAAATATCATGAACCACATCATATATCTATCTATAAATCATAAGTATCATCCTATCCATTTACCTTCAAACATAATATAAAATAATATTATAAACCACATAAATAACCATAATCAAACCATTCATAATCATGAACATGAAAAAAATAAAACATCATCCATAATCATCACTTGCTTAAGCTACTGAGTTCACATCTCAAAGCATAACACATCAAAACATGTAAACCATGAACCATGAACACACACACACACACACACACACACACACACACACACACACACACACACACACACACACACACACACACACACACACATCATCATCATCATCATCATCATCATCATGAGCATCATAAAAATCATGCCATAAAATAAATAATACATGTAATAATGTATATCTCTCTCAAAACATGTACATCTCATTACATTGATGCACAAGCTAGTATCAAAATCATGTACATCTATATTTATACATCATATCATATCATGTCCATGGGGAACCACTACCACTGCCCCCTCCTACTCCTACACTTTCACTACCATTTTCATCTGGTATTGATCCTCTTAGGATGCCTATTTTCCCACTCACTGATGTAGCCCACTAACCTAGAATCACCATAACTAGCCTACCTACTAAACTAGCTCTATACTTTCCCCATCAGGGCTCTAGTAGACATTGTGCTAGAGCTATAGCCTCATAATATCTCAAATCCTCTACTATGGCCAAGTACCATCCCATAGGGATAGTATATGGTGGTCCTATTGGTGTTACCACTACTCTTACCCTTTATCTTAGGGTATCCCTCTCCTCAGTCACTAAACCTAGTGAGGTCTGAGCTTAATCTCTCTCAGCTATAATGGTGGCAACCTAACCCTACAAAGTCACAATCTAGCCATGCAATGTGGCCACCTATCCCTACAACCCAATAATATATGCTTATGTGGTAGCTAGTGCTACCATTGCCTATCCATTAAGGCCACCACCCTATACCTATACCCCAATGGGATCCACATCCATGGCCTATCAACCCCCATCATCCCATCCAAAATTGGCCACTATATATCAAGTCTGGTACCATCCTATATAGCCATTAATAAAACTAACATCATCTATCCCTAATCTCATAGGTTTATCCTCATGATCTAAAACCACCTCCTCTAGCTATGCCTCAAGTAATAAAAACTCTACATCCTCCTTCCTATACCTTATGAAAGGACCTAGAATCCCATGAACTAGGTAATATTGCCTCTAAACTCTATCAAATATGATGAGCTTAGTTTTACCCTCTCTCCTCTTATAGATCCACCTCTAGATTTGTAAAGATAATGTATGATAGCCATAGAGGGCCCACCTAGGAAACCCAACATATGGCCTCCAAACCACATCACCCACAACCAAGCCCTCTAATGCATACTTAAACCAATCAATGTCTCTCACACCTCCTCTAGATCCTATCAAATCATAATATCCCCTCTATCATAGGAAACCCACTCTATAGTCTATCTATTCATAGCCATACCATGGTAGCCCCAATGGTCTTAGAACTCGAACATGCTCATATGCCTAACAATGGAGCATAAACCCCACACTGATCCCATATTGTCTATGCATTCTAAGTGCCTAAAGCTCCCTATAAATTTGAACTAGAAAAACTAGTGCCCACCTAAACACCATCCTCCCAAGCAACATCTCTACCAACACTCCCATAAGTAGATAAGGAAATTATCAACTACTCAAATTAGGCTATGTGAAATAAGACACTACCATCATCATCATAATCATCAAATGCCTTTCATCTATATCCCTCTAGTATAATGGCCCATAACCAAAACCACCTAAATACCACCTAACATGGAACTGAACCTCACCATATAAGATCTCCATCTAATCATCCCTCTTCTCACTCTCAATATGGTAAATATGCTCCCCTCAAATAGGTATCCATGTAATATTATGAATATCCTCTAATAGGATGGTCATCTCTCTTGTTGGCAACAAGAAGGTGTTTATGGATGGATCCCATCTCTTGATAAGGGTCACAATCATCACCACATCTTGAAATAACTTTTAATAATGTCATAAGGCTCTTAGAATAACCTCCTACATATGTGTCCAATCATCCTAAGTTATCCCTCCATAAATCTCCACAAAGATCCTCAAAATTTGATTCCTCATTTGGATCTAGTCTCATGCTTGAAAATAAATCAAGTTAGCATGCATACTTAGTTTTCCATTATCATTGCTCATTATCATTCATTCTACCTATATCAACCTTTTTATCAACTTAAACTCACTTATATCAACCTATTCCAACCATTACCTCTATAACATTACCTCTAACACTTAAAAGCAACCCCCACCCACAAACATTTTAACATGTACCCTAACTTATCACACCAATACCTTATGCTTCTATCAAAAACATCTACCCCAACTAATTTTTTTTAACACCCTACCTTAACCTATCACACCTGACCTAAACCTATCAAACCACTACATAAATCTACCCTCAACCATATCAACCTATCACTCCTACTAGAACTTTCTCTATCCTAGCTTACATTTGACCTTTTAACTAACCCACACCCCCTTACAACATTTTAAAACACTTTTCTATATCTTTCTATTAAAACCTACCTTCCCCAGACACTCGACCATTGATGGTCCTTAAAACTAGCGATGGTCAAGTGAGTTTTTTCTTATAGTGGTTGACCATCGATGATCAAGCTTGACCATCGACAGTTGGGTATAACCACTAATGGTCATTGTATGTGACTATTGATGGTAAATTTCCTAACCTACATTCCTAAAAACTACTCAAAACATCAAAATCTAATTAACTAAATTACTTTCCCCTACCTTTTACCCTATCCTCAACCTAAAACCTCTTTCAAATTTAAATTTCACCCACTAATTTTCCTAATTTTACCTAAAACCTAAACTATGTAAAACCCCCCAAAAACCATATCCAAAAAACCACAAAAATAATCAAATTTAACTAAAAACTGACCTAATAAATTAATCTACCAATTCAAAAACATTACCTACCTTATTCCTTGACTATTGTCAAGGATGAAACCTACATCTAGCTACTCGATTGTGTCCTCTTCCACTCTACATCTTAGTACCAACTGAATCACCTCAAACACATGCTCAACCAATCAACAATTTCCACCTCAACTTAATACTCAGTCAACCCTCTCAGCAAAATGCCAAAACAACAACTTATCAGACTACATATAAATCTCAAAGTCAACAAGTTAAAAGTGAAAATTATCATGTGTTATGGATAGCTATTAGGTCCATAACAACCATGTCTACCTCAATGTTGGCCATGTTTGACCTGAACACTCACATATTTTGTGATGACCTTGCTTGGTCCTTTTTACCACACTGACCAACCTTTCCATGTTGAACATTTTAATTTTCACCACCTCATGCACAACTAGATGATTTTTTTTCAAGGGAGAACTTCTTACCTTAGATACTTTCAAAAACACTGACCCTATCTAGGAGACTTATAGAGTAACCCGATTAGCTATGACTAACACTGTGGATGGGTTACCCTATCACTTGTACTTCTAGAACCAACCTTATTTTTACCAATATTAGTAACCTTAGTCTTTATGTGAACTTGTCTATCTCATTTAGTTGCATTTTATGTGCTTATTTTCATTTCAAATTCCCAACCACCCTTTTTGTCACCTACCTCATGACTTATCATAAATATCTTATCAAACTCCAACCTAATTTTGGTTTCACCTCATCAACTCTTAGTTTGAGGGGAACACCTCCTCATATACTTGGGGTAACTAGACCTTCAAAAAATAAATCCATTTATATTTTTTAGCTTGTTAATTCAAAGTTACATAAAAAAGGGACATAATGTAGACACTAGAAAACTATACTAGATGTTGAAATGCCTCAAGATACCTTAGGGACCACCTAACCCTTCTCTACCCACTAACCAACCTATTAGACCTTGGGTCTAGTTATCTACTTACCTAACTAAACTCAATAAATTAATAACAAACCTTAACCCACCCCTTTTAACTTACCCTGACCCTTTGCCTCTAGACACTTGACCATTGATGGTTAGCTTAACTATCAATGATTAGCCTAACTATCGATGGTCAAGTCCTCACCCTTATATCACATCACCAACCGTGTGTGAGATAATGAGGTAAATTAAATATGCTCACCTTATGTAGTGACAATGAACTCCCAAGCATTAAAATTAGTATGCCAAACTACTAGGGAACATTGTATCCTCCATCTCTCTTTGCTTATAAAAGGATGGGAGAAGGAGGTGAAATAAATCATCAAAAACATTCTAGCTCATAGGTATTCAATCCAACTAGTCTTCTTCTTGAAATTTAACAATAATAATAGAGATCTAAACCTCTACTAAAATTTCTCTTGAGCTAAAGTACCGTTACTCTACCAAAATTTCTCCAGCTATCAACCATCAACCATTTAGCAAGAAATATGTATATTTGTACTTCAATCTTGTCATTTTGGTTTTTGACTTCTTGACCTAAATCAAAACTTTCTACACCTATCTTCCAACCTCCCATTTATAACCACACCCTTAACCAAACATCTATCTAATCAATATCCCATTTTGTAACTATTTTTTGAGTACCTTCATAAATCTATAAGCAACCACTGATGTTTAGCACAACCACCGATGGTCACCCCCAACTATTAATAGTTACTCAACCATCGATGGTCAATTTAACCATTGATAACTATCCCAACTATCAATGGTCACTATGGCATGAAATAATAGCAAGTTATTTCTAACCCCTTGACCCTAAACAAATCTGACTTCCTATGTCCCTGCCTATTCATAGACCCTTACTTGATTTTCTAAACCTAACCTGATCTACTTTAGCACTAGTATTGACCCACTTTTATTATATTTAGTCATTATTTATATCAATAAATCATCTAATTCTTGTATTTCATTTTAGTTAATTTATATTATTTAATGCAAGTATATTTATTTTATCATTTCTGACTTAATTGTTATCAAAGAGTAGATTGATAGCCTCTTAGCAATCTCATGCTTCTTGGATCTAGGTCACACTAAGAAGTCCACCTAACTATCTTGTTAATAACCCTTTTTATTAGTGTTTTCTTATCTATAGGTAATCCTTCCAAGAAAAAAAGGAACTCTCTACATTCATCTAGAAAAAGCATACATTAACAACTAGGTATTTCTACCACACCCTTATTAATAGTTTCTTATCTTCTTCCAAAATAATAAATGAGTATAAATTAAGAGAAACATTTTGGCACGCCCAATGGGACCCCAACATCTTTTGTTAGTTCTTTAGGTATATCAACAATTTAAAAGTGAATATCTTCTCCCATACTCAGGGCAATTAGACCTTTGACCAAGCAATCCATTTTTGTTTTGAAGATTATTAATTCAAAGCTGCATAACAAAAAGGGGAAAAATGTAAACACTAAAAAATTAAACTAGATATCAAAATGACTCAAGATACCTTAAGGACCACCTAACCCTTCTCTACCCACTAACCAACCTATCAGACCTTGGATCTAGTTATCTACTTATCTAAATAAACTCAATAACTTACTAATGAACCTTAACCCACCCCTTTTAACTTAACCTAACCCTTTGCTTCTAAACACTCAACTATTGATGGTTAGCTTAACCATCGATGGTCAAGTCCTTGACCTTATAACACATCACTATTTATGTACAAGTTAATGATGCAAAATTTAATATGTTTTCCTTATGCAATGCTAGAAAAATCCCAAGAATCAAAATTAGTAATCCAACCTACTAGGGAACCTTCTATCCTCCATATCTCTTATAAAAGGAGGGGAGTAGGAGGTGAAATCAATCATCACAAGCATTTTTTCACATAGGTATTAAATCTTTCCATACAACCTTCTTAAAATGATTTATAAATAATAATAGAGATCTGAACCTCTACTAAAATTACTCTCGAGGCAAAAGTACTATTACCCTACCAAAATTTATCCAACCCTCAACCATCAACCACTTAACAAGCAACAAGTATATTTATAATTTAGTATTATTCTTTTAGTTTCTAACCTTTCTACCCCATCAGACCTTTTTAGAATTACCTTATAATCTCATATTATTGCATACATCCTTAACAGACCCTTATCAGACCTCTGACCTAGCCTACAACTCTTTTTTGAACACTTCTAGAAATCTATAGGTAACTATTGATGATTAGCACAACCACTGATGGTCACCCCCAACCATCAATGGTTACCCAACTGTTGATGGTTAACCCAACCATCGATGGTCACTATGGCATGAAATAATAGCAATTTATTTTTAACCCCTTACCCCCAACCAAATCTAACTTTTTGTGTCCCTACCTATTCACAAATCCATACCTAAATTTTTGAACCTAACCTGATCTATCTTAGCACTAGTATTGAAGTATTTTTGTTATATTTAGTCATTTTCTATATCAAGAATTCATCTACTTCTTGTAATTAATTTTAGTTACTTTCTATTATTTGATGCAAGTATCTTTATTTTATCATTTTCAATTTATTCTTTATCAAAGAGTGGATCGACATCCTCCTAGCAAGTTCACACTTCTTGGATCTAGCTCACACTAAGCAGTCCACTTAACAATTTTACTAACAACCCCTTTTGTTAGTGATTTCTTATCTACAGGTAATCCTTTAAAGATAAAAAGGATCTCTCTAAATTTGTATATATCATGTGTGCATCAAAAACTAGGTATTTCTACCACACCCTTATGACTAGTTTCTTATCTTCTTCCAAAATTAAGAAATGACAAAAAAATTAAGAGAAACAACTACACCCTTAACCTATTATGTGTATAGGGATACATGTGTAAAACTTATGTCTTACACACCTTCATATTATATTATTACATTTTTCTATGTTTTTAGTATGGTTGGCCTATGGAATAACCTTATGTTTTATAAAATGGGGCTAGGTTTATTAGTTCATCAAGTCAGGCACTTATTAAGTTATCTGAGATAATTTTAGACTCATTAAAATTAGGTACAAACAGAGTATATTCCCATAGCACTCAACATTTATCACTTGACTATGATATCATTAATTCACAAAAGGTACAAGCCTTATGCACTCACTTAAATCATAGCAGAGAAAGAACTAGGGCCTGCATTGGACTAGTTGTACTATTGTGCAAGTTTTTGCTTATAGGAATTTCTCATTCAAAGAAGGGTTTTTGGTAGATTCATTGGTGCAAGACTTTTCTAATCTAAGCTTGGTGGTCTATAGGTGTAAGCCTATTTTGGGTGACTATTTTTTGGTCATAAGGATGCAAGCCTATACTAGGTTGGTTTTATGGTCTCAAGGGCACAAACCTTTATTTTACTAAGCTTATCATCATTCAGGCACTTGAGGAATCAAGATAATGCATTATATTAAGTGTTTATGTTTTGGCTAGTGCTTCTTAGTAAGGGTATCAAATCTTGGGCACATGACTCTCCTTAAACTTAGGTAATTTCATAGAATATGTTGATGTCATCACTAGCACAAAGATGCCATGATTGACCTAGACCAAAAATTTGCTTATATATAACATGCATATATTGAAATTATGCCATTATCACTATTAAATTCATTATAAATTTAAAGTATATTAATCAAAAACATAACCAGATCGATCTTAAGTAGATGCAATTTCATTATTCATTAATCAAAGTCTAATTAAAATAAAGTACATTATACTGAAAATAGAGTATATACTTTGCTACACTACTCAACTACCCAGAGGATCATGTGCAAGATTGGGCATATACAATATCTGCCTTAATGGAGCTCAAGCTATTCCTAATACTAATATAGTTCATTTCTTTCAAAACCAATTTATCCTAAGCTTAGTTCCATTAAACTGCATTTGTCTACTCACTAGTTTAAGCTTGTTGTTATAGGCCATATGAACACCTTTTGCCAAGGTGGAGCTGCACATGCCAGGTGTTGAGATGGAGATTTTAGAAATAATTATAATAGATATATTACCTTGAATCCTTTACATTATATTCATTATGTGTATCCAGTTCTTGAAGATACCCAAGAAATAATTGAATTGGTTAGTTACCTACTAGCTGGTGTAAGGTGTGCATTGATTCCTCCAGCTAGTGTAAAAGATACCAAAATATCAATCATCATCCAAGTGATTACCTCAAATTGATATGTCTATAAATTTTGCATGGATACTATACTTAAAAAAATAGGGGCCCAATATTACCCCATATAAAATTGCTAGTCTGTCCTCAGACTAAGATGCTAAAGCCTTCGGTATATAGAACTTGGGTACATTATCCTTAAGTTTGATGCTAAAGTCCTCAAAGCCTTTGATAGAGAAATTTATTTCCTCAATGTCACTATATATTTATATGGATTTGGTGATAATCATGATCACATATATCTTCCCCAACTTTTTTATAAAGGCCTCAATATTTGTCTTAGCTTTTGTCACTCTTCTATCAAGGATTCCTCCTTATTCACAAGATTTAGTTTACAAGGTACAAAAGAGTGATTCCAGTTTTTGCTCCTAGTAATTTATCTATTTTCTTAATGCATTGACCCTACCTATTATCTACATGCACTTTACCCTTATCATAGTGTACAACTATTCCATCATCTCTTCTTTCTCCCCTTTACCTACTTGAGGTGTGCAACTATGACTGATGTTTGGTTTGAAAAGTTCATGAAGATGGTGTCGACTACATTTGCAAATTATTAAAATTTTAAAAAGATGTCTTCCACCTATTTGATCTTGGTAGTTATATAATTTTATATTATGGTGCATGGGTCTTCTTCTTCTTCTTCTGGTGTTAGTTCCAATTTCATCCTTAGGAGCACCTGCTCCACTAACAAACATACTTTATCAACCTCTAAGAGGTTTGATGTATAAATTCCAAATAAAATTAATGGTTTTATTGTATCTATGTGATCACATAGCTGATATAATTTTAACTTCATGTCTTGCACTTCATATTTGGCATCCTTACCAAGAAAAATACATTTCTTTGCTCTACCATCATTGATGATGTTCTTTCATGCAACTTCAATGGCCATCTAAATGAGTGCATTCATAGACTTGAATGGGTTCATGGCATGGGTATTTATGATAAGGGAGTCATGCCTTTCCTTAGTTTCATCCATGCCCAATATGGATTTTTGAGGTGCCTCAAAGTGAGACTCATCCATATAGATGTCAAATATAAAAACAAGCTATTTGTGCATCCTATCTATGGTGGATTTAGGGGACATGTATTCAAACATATAGAACTCATCCTCCATCCACACTTTCTACACTTTTCCCCTTATTCTCAATTCTAAGCCTTCCTCTTCAGTGATGGCTAACTCTATTTTCTTTTCTTCCTCTTCACTGGTGCTACCACTTTCTTTGATGCTTTCCTCAAAGGTGTTTTCTTCTTGCTCCTAGCAGGATTTTTATTCATACTTGTCATCTTTTTTTTCTTTTTCCCCCTAAGGTTTCTCAATTCTAACCTCTAAGTATATTCCCTTGGAACTAGCTTCACCCTCCTTTACTTCAAGTTCTCCTTCATTACTTGGGTATGCCTACTATGTAACTTTATCTACTTTATTATTGGGGGTACTAGGTGCCTTCTCTGTTACTTCCATAGTTGGTTCCATGATTTTAGGAACCTCTTTTTTTCTTATCTTTATTTTCCTTTAATTTTTTGGTTTCCTTCCTTTTCTTTTACTTTTCTTCCTTGGCCTTATCCTCTTTGGCCTCAGTTCTCTCAATGTCTACTTGAGTCATGTTGGCATCCTTTATAGCCTTCCTCTTCTTCTCTAGAACTAGTGCCATCTCAATTTCTTCCTCGCTATGACCCATTTTATTCCACAACCGTATATTTTCCTCCTAAATTTATGAAGGGGTATGGAGGGATCTTTAGATGAGATATTAGGTGGCTTATTTATTTCTTTAAGCATGGTGGTAGTTCCACCTTGGAGGGCATTCTGAACTTCCTTGACATTGGGCTCATCTCCCACTTCTTATTTAATGTAGACTTTTGATCCTTATTATTCTACCTCCTCCTCCTCTATCTCTTCCTCCCTTCTCTATGCATGGGCCTCTTCTACCTCCATTTATGCCAAGGTTATTTTCAAGAGTGCAATAGGTCCCTTGGACTTCTTATTTTTTTGCTTCTTATTGAAAGAAGTAGTTTCTAATACAAAGGTCATATGCTTCTTCTTTAGAGATAAGGGAGTTGTTTATTTATTGAAGGTGACCCTCAACTTGATGTGCTCCTAAATTTCTTCAAGTATCTCTCCCTAACTATTTTGGGGAGAATTCTTCTATGTTTTGGTGTTGGCTTCTTATTGTCATCAATCTAGAAAGTGGGGTCATTTTATTTCCCAAGGTCTGCACCCTTATTTCATGGCTTCATCTCGTAATATAAATTGAAAATGTGTCCTATGATGATTTCTCTTTAGATGGGATGGAGTTCTGTTTGATTGGAGCCATCCTCCTCATCCTTTATGGCTTTCCCTCCTAGTCACACATATTAGCACCTCAACCTAATCCTTTCCAAATTCATGACCTTCATTGGGATGTCTAGTTATTGTACATTGGGATTCTCCTTAGCACCTCCTTGAAGTATTTTACATAAAATACATAAGTTATTTTAATCTAACTAGATAAGTTACCATTTTTGATCACCAAGTGTATTACATAGAAATGTTGCATGATGGTAAAGGTCACCATTCCAAACATGTGTTAGGGGAGCTTCTATGGGATGCACCATTATATCCCGAATGCCTTAATATATTGAGGACACCACCCAAGCACTCATGTCTTATATTTTTGAGAGGAGGGTGGGTAGGTGAAGTCTTGGTAATTTAGTACCAGGGAGTCCTTGTGTACTAGGAATACCTAAAGATTATCTTCATCACCATTAGGTACATCTATCTCTTTCATCATAATTAATATCAATATCAACCCCTAATTAAAGGTTTTTTCGCCTTGTGACATTCTCATGCATTTTTAACCATCTCCTTTGTAACAAATTTTATAATGCTAAATTTGAACCCTTGTGCTATCTGATAGGCAATGCATAAGTAGGCCTTGTTGATATCCATCCACCGTCTACCAGGGCATAGCTTAGAGTTCAAAAGGCATACCATATCCCTCATGTCAAGGTTATTTATGTCATTTATTGGAAATACAAATCCTCCCTTATAATAACTAAGGAGTTTCACAACCCTCTCTACTTATACAACATTATCCATCATCTGGTGGATGTTTTCACCTAAATTTGGGAGTCCAATGATGATACTGATTAGGTGAGTTGATATCTACATGCACCTCCCTATGAATTAAAATAAATATCTATGGATGTGTGAGAGGAGGAACTACACAAGTTAATCTAACTTTCCAAAACATGGAAGCTCATATAGTTGGGTTATATCAGTGGTCACAAGCTTGTCTCAGATGAAGACACTGAATAATGCTACACCTATCTCTATCTTTGATCTTATGTCAACCACCTAGTCTTGGTTGACCTCTTATGTATTTCTCAATTTATGGTGGTTATATTATTTCAACCTAAAAGTGTGTGTGAAAGACAGCCAAGTCTCCCCTACTAATACCTCAGGTGGAAACTACATTTCTTTATATGACATCTTGATGAGTGCCTTAGGGTCAACCTTAATGATGCTAACCACTTTAACCATATGTGATTTATTCATCATAGTAGATGTCTCTTCTATCATCCATTCCCTCTTAGCATCATTTTAAACCTATGGTAGAATAAAAATCATTCATTTTTTTCTCATTCTAAACTGGCTAGTGTTGAAACATGATCTATTGATCTTATTGAGTCATATAATATTTCTTGATACTTCCTCATAGTCATGGGGTCTATGATTACGAATTTAGATCTCAAGATTCATTCACCATTAATGGTAGCCTTGAAATCACTCAGACTTTCTCCTACCTAGTTCTCTGGTAAGTCTCTCTCCACACACCTCTATTTCAATCTCAAATGCAATGCAATCTCATTCCCTATTAACTAGTTTTCATTTGGTGGCTATCGGTGTGTAGGGTTTCAATATGATAGCATTTTCTCACTTCAAATCTAGTTTGGTTTTGGTTCTACTCTATGTTTTGTGTTTAAATTCACTTATGGTTTATAACCTAAACCAGTGCCTTATCAGCCTCTTTATACTTTAAATTTAACTACCATCTTAATTGTAGGTGAGTAATGACATGGAAACACATAGATTTATTAAAATTCATTAAAACTCATGAATTACACAAAAATCCACTACCGCATTCACAATTTTTATGGATTTTTGTGCCTCCATCATCACTACATAAAATCCTTTTATTATATTTTTTTGTTGAAGTGATAGGTGTTTTCAAACAATCACTTCCTACCTGCCATTGGGTAGATGCCATCTTATCTAGATGATCTTCCTCCTGCACTTCATTCACCTTGACATGAAATTTTCCATTATTATGAAAACTTGGGTGTAACACTTCACATGCACATGATTCAACCTCCTTAGTTCTAGCTCCTTTTCCTTTCATGCTTCTTTTAAAGTGCACTTCCATTCCTTGGTCAATTTCTTTCAATTTGTGTCTCTTGCCTTGGCATGTCCTACCCCATACAAATTATTGCACTGGTCTTCTAATGCTTCATTATCCTATTTTGATCACTAGCATATGAGTATCTTGTGCACCTCTTTTTTCTCTCTTTCACACTAGCATTTTGTACACCTCCCTTTGTTACTTAGTACTCATATTTTTTTAAGTTTGGAAAACTCTATGCAACCAAAAACTTAGGTGTCTAGCCTTAGGTGCTTAGAAAGCACCTGTACTCAACTCAAGAGACTAGAGTTATGTGTGTAAGTTCAATAAAGTTCTCTTGTGGGCCTAAAATCACCTTGATTATTCATATATTACCAACACAACACAAAACAACATAAATATAAGGAAATTTTTGGCTTGCACTAAACTAGTTTCTGGTCAACACAACACAATTGAATTATGACTAAGAAGTTAGTGTTTTGATGTAATAAGTGTCATCCTATTGCCTATAAGGATTTAGTTAGTTTTAATTTAAATGACCATGGAACATTTCACCTAATAATGTACATAGTTTACATGCATTAGTCTCTAATATGCTATAAATTACATAAGGGACCATCCACCTAATCTTAAACTTGTCTGGGTACTTGAGGTACTTGGAGTCATAGAGTAAAACCAATGTTACTTCAATAAGTACCTTATGATTAATATGTCTATCATGCCATAACTTTTGGTGTACCTTCTTTATTTGTTGGCTCCATCTTTCTTGGGCATGCATCTCATTTAAGCACTCTAAGTCTTCCATCTATGTACTCAAGGAATCTTGGTCATCTAAATGACTAATGCATGTAATAAATAATAAGGGAACTATGAACTCCATAGGTAAAATGGCCTCTATGTCAAACACTAGTTAGAATGGTGTATCCTTGTTTAGGCACTTATAAGTTGTGTGACATGCCCATAGTACTAATAACACATGATCATCCCAATATTTGTGACCAACATTACATATATCAATGAGACATGTTCCTAGTATCTTATTTAATGCCTCAACTATGATATTTACTTGGGGATGATAGGGGGTTATCTTACGGTGCACCACCATGTATTTGGTCAGCAAGATATGCATAGTTTCATTGATGAAGTGTGTGCCTCTATTATTAGTCAAATTGAATGGGCACCCATAGTGACTTATGATGTTTTCCTAGATAAACCTTGTGGTGGTGGTGGCTATGTAGTATTTGGTTGGCACTACCTTAACCCACTTGGTGAAATAGTCTATGGCCGCCAGAATATAGCCGGTATTTATGCACCTTACTATGGGAGTGAGCATCCCAAAAAATCTAATGACTAATTTTTTGAATGGTAACTAGGTAAGAATGGGAATGAGGGGAATCTCATCCTAACACTTAGGCTTTAATATATGCTATTATATGTCACATGCCTTGGAACAATATTTTTCATCTTAGAATAGACTTGGCTACCACAAGACTTATTGTAACACTTTACACACTATTGCATCTCTAGTGCAATGACCTCCTACTATCCACTCATGCACGTATCATAATATGGAGTCTCTTTTATATTTTAAGAAACATTAGTGCAAGACTTCATCTTGGCTTAATTTTTATAATTCCCCACTAATGAACTGCAAGGGAGTAGTGTAAACTATGAGCTACTTATTTTCTTTAGTTGTCATAGTTTGGGACATAGACCTAGATGTTAAAAAAGTATTGATCTCCACAAAGTCCTTGAGGATGCACTAGATTTTTTAGAGTTGTGCAACCAACATGTCATCCTCAATATATTTTTTTTCATCTCTAGAGTTGATATGAGATAAATGGTCTAGGCCTGAGTTTTATTTTCCAAGATTTATGACAATTGAGAAATGAAATTCTTAGAATAGAACTATCCATCCATAAATTTACTGATGGAGAATGGGCTTGTTCATGAGGTACTTAAATGCCTCATAATCAATAAATAAGATGAATCGAATCACCAACAAGTATTTCCTAAATTTTTTTATGGCATAGACCACGACAAGTGCCTCATGCTCAGTTGTTATATAGTTCTACTCTATTTAGTTCAATTTCCTTCTTGCGAAGGATATGTGATGATCCATTTTTCCTTCATTAGGTTACACCAAAATGACACCAATTGGAGATCCAAATGTGTCAACATGGATGTGGAATGGATTTATTTAGTCAAGAAATTATAAAATAGGCATACTAACAAACTTGAGCTTCAGATTTTCAAAGGCATCCTCTTGCAGTGTGCCATAATAAAATAGGCCATCCTTGTACAAGATCTCTATTAGTGGCACCAAAATCCTTTCATATATCCTTATAAATTTTTTATAATAGTCAATATGGCTAAGAAAGGTGCAAAAATATTTTTTTCTTGAAATGGGTTTGGAGATGTATGATAATTATGATCTTCATGGGATTGACAAGTAGACCATCTTTGTAAATGATGTGCCTAAGCAAGGTGCCAAAAGATATCATGAAGATGAATTTATTAAGGTTTAATGATATCTACAGCTACTTTTACCTCTCTAACATGAGGACCAAGTTGTCATAATGGTATTTCACTATCCCATACATAGTCCAATCATCTAGGTACACTTGGAAGAACTTGTGAATGAAGTCTTTAAATGTGGTGATTACCACTCTAGAGAATATAGAAAGCACATTTTTGTGTCTAAAGGGAATCATGTTGTATGTGAAAAAAACCCATTCTATCATAAATTTTATTTTAGGCTTGTCCTCCTCCTCAATATGGACTTGATGGTATCATGAGAACCCATCAATGAAGGTGTATATTTCATAACTTGTAATGCCATCCAAGACTTCATCGATGAATAAAGTCAAGAAGGGGTTAATGATGTAAGTGGAATTAAATAATATATAATAAATGAAGATATTTCTTGATGCTAATAATCATGGGGCTCACCCATTCATATTATTTCATAGGGTAGATGACACCTATGACCAGTATTTCATCAATCTCCATTTTAACCTTGGTGTAAAGATTGGGGTTAATTTTGTAAGGGCATTTATTGATAGGTCTTGTGTCATTGACTAGTTTTATACTCATTTTACCAAGGGATATGTGGGTTCCCTTCATGTCTTAGTAATTTTGAGAGAAAAAGTCTTGGCATTCTTTTAGGAAATCCATAATTTGCACTAGTTTTGCATCATACCAGTATGTGCCTAGAGTAGCCATATTTGGTTCCCCTTCTGAGCTAATGTATACCTTAGTATTTTTGAGTGGAATATGGTAGGATTCATTCCTATCCTATTGTGAGTCCTTGACTTACCTACCAACCTTAGTTTTTACTATGTGAAAATGAGTAGGGTCTTCTTCATCAGGGGTGGTATCCTCCACTTGGCATAAAATCTTCTTTCTACATACTAGGTTTGTCCAATTGTGCACCTTCTAGGTCTCATCATCTTATTCACTTGAGTCACTATTGAGTACTTTTTCCTTAAAAAAAATTAGTAGTGCCAACCCCTTTTCCCCAAACATGTCTTTAGGTACTCCTCTAGGATTGTAGTGCCCTCAAATACTACCTTGTAAACTACTTACAGTGGCTTGATCAATGCCATGTTATTTGAATAAAAGGAGAAGGTGTTCATGAACATCTCCTTAAGGAAATACAAATTGGTTGTCTCATGAAACATCTCATTAATAATTTTTCATGATCGTGCCCATGTTTTCAAGGTCTTATAACATTGTAAAGGCCTAGCTTTCCAACTTGGAAAGATGTAAAAGCATCCATCTGAACTAGATTCAAGAAAATAAATGAGGACTTGGACATCTCTACTTACTTTGATGATTCCAAAACTATAATTTGTGTGTGCCTATAGGTTCCTAGGGGCATTATTTCTACAGACAACCCATGTTTATTTGCATAAGCACACATATATTATAGGGTTGGAATCACTAGATTAAGTAGAGATGTCTAGGTCCTTATTTATTTTCATAAATCTATTTTAGATGGATATTTTTACATCTTTACAAGTTGGTAAGGTAGGCCTTTACACTACCGACCAATGAGTGATAGTGATCCTTCATGTATATAATAGTGCAACCATTCAATCTACCTCATTTGAAATTCATATTCAAGGTTATATACATATTATTTCACAAGATTACTTCCCTCATATTTTGGGAGTTCCACAAGTTTACCTTTTCTTGGGTGAAACACTCTCTTTCCCTTATTCTTATTACAAGAGACCCATCTTTTCAAAGTGTAATCAATCTAGACCCAACTAGTCCTAGCACCTTTGCATGCACTAAGCAACATCTCTAACACAACCCATTAGTCATAAGAAACATCAATGATGTTTGACAATGACTATCCATCTTCCTAAGAAAGAACTCTTTGATCATCATGGTTGAGAGTCTTGGCACCTTGCATCATGATGTTATATATATATAGTTTATCTCATCTTCAAGATACACATTCTCTACATAGGGGGTACTTGGTCACTTAAGAGGGGGATTACTACCCTCTCCTTGCCATTTTCAAAGTTCATATAATGCCTTTTAAAGTGCATATCTGCATTATGTGTATAACACCATGGACTTACCATAAGTGATTGATAATTATCTTATTATACCAAATCTATCACTTCAAAGTCAGTGTGTAACTTAGTACCCATTGTATCTATAATGGTACTCTTCATAATTTTGATTGGTTGCACTAGGGTCTTGTTGACCAGAAAAATCACATGAGGGGAAAGCCTCAAGGCTGGCCTCCCCATCTTCTCCCATGTGTTTTTAGTCAATATAATAACCTTTGCACCTATGTTCATAAAGACCTCACATACAAACCATTCATTAATGGTGGTATTCATAAGGAGTTATTGAGCATACTCTACATGTTGTGTATGCCTCACTTCTCATGCCCTTTCCATATGTGGCATGGAAACTTCAACTAGCTTTTGTCCTTCATGTTCCAAAAGAAAATTATTCAATAGGGGAAGCATTCCTTCCATATTTATGAGTTTAAGATCTCTATTAGTTTTTTTTATCTCAACCTCTTAGTTATCTTGTTTCTTGTGGGAGGTGATAGCATGTGCCTTTAGGTCTCATCACAGTTGGAGCTCCCCTTCCAAGTTTTAAATGACACTCATGGCCTACTATAATACATATTTATAGTATGCAAGGTATGGGTAAGGAAAAAAGTTGGGTTTAAGATATGTGATTCACTCAGTGCAACTCTATTCCCCATATTCTAGGTGTAACTCAAGTGTTGGCATAATTGGTGGCTTGGTGGTGAATCCACTATGAGTAATTGCATGTACCTTGACTATTTTTGCATTGGTCAATTTCACCTTCAGATTCCACTTATCTACTTTTAGTTTGTGCTTGATCATTCTTATGCCCTTATATACACCAAAACTACCTTGGGTTAACCTCTTATATAATTCAAGGCTTTCCTTGGCCTTATGGGTTTCTTGATGATACCCACATGTTGGATGTGTAAGGCAGTCACACTGATAGTGTTTTGTGGAACCACACTTATAACATGAATGGGGTGAGAACATTCTACCACCATATCCTCCACCTCAACCTTTGGTTCCTTATTAAATTCCATATCCCACATTATATTGGCCATAACCCTCATTCCCTTGATTATCTTACCCTCTAATAACTGTAGTTACCTATCATGTACCTCTCTCCATATTTTTTTGCATCTCATCAATTACTTAACAATAAACTATGGTATGAGTGTAGGTGTCATATAGTTGAGAATAGATGGTTGTGTTAACCTAATTGGCATGTTGTAGCAAAAAAATAGTTATGAACACCATATGCTTTAGGATAAACCACATAGCTTAAAATTAATGTGTTCACATTCCTTTAAGGAAATTTATTCTTTTTATGGCCTTTTGTTTTGTATTTGGTGTACCATAACCCACTTCAAGTGTCTTGTGATGAACTAGTGTTAATATTTTGTATTTTTTAGGATATGGATGCAATCTTTGCCTCTATGAATGGGATGATCCCAATATCAGTACTTTTGACTACCTTGGCCCTGAGTATAGCTTCAAGATCTTCATGGGGGTTTGTGAATGTCTTCATGGAGATCACTCTTCTAAATGGCACTAGAAACTCTCCAATAAATAATTGTACATGTTGAGAGGGGTGAATGTCATAAGGAATATTAGAAGGGAGAGTATTGAAACTTTCATCATATAAGTGCATCCTCTCTGAGAGTCTTTGGTTGATCTCCTTGAGCATAATGATGTTCTGATGTTTAAACTCTGGTATGTTAAATTACTTCAAGAATTCCTCCTTCAAGGTGTCATAGTCAACCATAGCCTACTTTAGATCAAATTTACTAGACCAGGTATGGGCATGATCTAATAGAGTTATCATGAATTGGGTTTCCTTATGCTTTAGTTGGGTGATGCCCTATACATGCCATTATAGTTCACACTTTAGCACATGTTATACAACATTTTCTATGCCATGATATCATACCAAGTACATTTCCATCTGATAGTATATTTGTTTTAGGGGTGTAGTTGGCATCTGAGACATTTTCCCCTTAGTGTTTATGTGGGTGGGTTCCTTTCAATACCTCTAGTCACTAGGTTAGTTATTGGCCCTATTATTACTACTAGCTCTGAAGATGATGATGGAATTTTACTATTGACTTATGGTGTTGGGCCACTTCCTACAAATTATTGCCCAGTCTACATAGATAACATTGGTTGAGATGGTATGATTACACTCACATTATATTTTGGTGAGCTAGCACCCAATGCTTTAGAGGTACTCTTGCTCAACTCCTTGTAGGGAATAAATTATTCAATCATAAAATTATACTCTAAATTTGTGAAATGTCCAAAGTCTATGTTGACAATAAGATCAGTTATCACTCTTCTTTCTTCACATGGGGGATCAGATCATGAGCCTGCACCATAGGTTTAAAGAGGGTAGGAATATCTAGTGTATCTTTAGTTATCAAATTCTATAGGAACCCATCTCATTCCACACCCATTAACTATTGATCTTGATCTATAGCTTTATTGTTTCTCTCCTCCTCACACTAATATAATTCAAGAGATCCTTCCCCATTCCCTTACCACTCACTACAAGTTATCTTATCACTTCTAAGTTTCATATCTTCCATCATATTATGCCTTCTCTAATTATAATTCTATCTCCTCAATCTATTCATCCCCTTCCATTGCGCTTCACCTACACATCCCCTTCTCCCCCTTTGTATTGAACATATGTAAAAGGACTTTAGCCTTCCATTATCAAAGTTTTAAATCCATAATATACCATTAGTTTCTTGAGTTTTGTACTAAAATATTTCATGAACATGCCTCTATATTTACACAAAAAATGATACTTTTCTTCCTTAGGGTAGGAGTATGTTAAAACAACAAACTCAAGAATGTAACTATTCAACACTCCTTACCACCATTTGTCTATTACTCTAGTCCAAGTGGTGTCTAGAGTATCAAGTCTCTCTAAGTGATCTTTTGTCCACTCAAGGCACTATCCATAGCTTCTTCTTCTATGGGTTGAATATGTAACCAACCATCAATATACATGCTTAGGTAGTTTATAGAAGAAGACCTTATATAGAACATCCTACAGGTTGTTCTAGATCCACTTTCATGACATTTTTCCCTTGCATGTTAGATCCTTTAGGACAAAGATAACTTACACCTATTGTATTCAATGCTCAATGTTATTGAGGGAGAGTTAGAGCATTATTATATTGTACCATTATAATAAAATTCAATGAGTCCTAGAAATAGAACCAAAATGTTGTAAAAAAAAGTGGAGAGGTTTATAAATTCATCAAGTAAAATTATTATTCAATTATCTAAGTCAATTTTGGACTCATTAAAACTATGAAAAAAATGTAGTATATTCCCATAGTACTCAAAATTTATCAATTGACTATACTGGCATCAATTCACACAAGGGACAAGCATTATGTGCTCACCAAAGTGCAATAGACAAAGAACCAGGGCCCACATTGGGCTAGTTGTGTCATGGCACAAAGTTTCACTTATAAGACTTTATCATCTAGAGAAGGGTTTTCATAGATTCATTATTACAATCCTTTTCTAGGCTAATCCTAGTGGTCTATAAGTGTAAGCTTATTTTGGGTGACTATTTTTGGTCATAAGGGTGCAAGCCTATATAAGGTTGTTTCTATGGTCTCCAGGGTACAATCCTTTATTTTACTAAGCTTATCATCTTTCAAGCACTTTAGGAGTCAAGATAATGCATTAGATTAAGTGTTTATGTTTTAGATAGCACTTCTTAGGAAGGGTATCAAAGCTTGGGCACATTAATATCCTTATACTTAGGCTATTTCATAGAAATGTTGATGTCATCACTAGCACAGAGACACCATGATCTACCTAGACTATAACTTCACTTAAACATAACATTCATATATTAAAATTATAACATTATCAATATCACATTCATTACACATTTAAAGGACATTAATTAGACACAACTAAATTGAGCTCAAGTAGATGCAATGTTCTTCTTCATTAATCAAATTCTAATTAAAATAGATTAAATTAGACTAAAAATAGAGTATATACTTTTCTAAGATACTCAACTATCTAAAGGATCATAGGCAAGCTTGGGCATCTACAATTTATGCCTTAATAGAATTCAAGCTATTCCTAATGCTAATGGTGGTCATTGATTTTAGAACCAATTTCTCCAAAGTTTCACTACATTAAATTGCATCTATTTGCTCACTAGTTTGAGCTTGTTATTATAGGCCACAAGATCACCTTCTATCAGGGTGGAGCTATGCATGTTGGGTGTTGAGATGAAGCTTTTAGAAATCATTCCACCAGCTCTATTACGTTATACCCATTTCACTACAATCATCATGTGTATCCCCTTTTTTAATATTCCTAAGAAATCATTGAATTGGTTAGTTTCCTTCTAGCTAGCTTAAGGTGTGTGTCTATTCCTCCAATTGACATAAAAGATACCAAAATATTAATCATCATCCAAGTTATTGCCTCACACCAAAATGTTTGTAGAGTTGGTGTAGATCCCATGCTTAAAAATTTTGGGGCTCGACACCTTGGGTACGTAGAGTATATATATGAGGTAGTGGTTAGTCTTTTATCATCATATTATGATTCATGTTCTTATTATATTATTGTGGAGGTTACCCCCTCAAAGTTGCTCAGTCACAATATTCTAGTATTCTAGTCTTTTGCCAATTATTATTATGGATATATTTTTTCTACTTTTAATTATGTGATATATAATTTTATTTTTTTGAATCATCTAAGTAATTTCATTACAATTGGTATCAAATTTTTGATTTGGGCAAGTTTCTATGACATATTTTTTTTGGGTTTGGTGTCCTGAACACTAAAAGGCCAAAAAAACATAAATTGTGATCTAGAAGCAATTGATTTTTTTTATCACCACACTTTTGTTTGTGAGATTTTTTTTTAAATGATTATTTTTTTGAGTTGAAAATAAATAAATAAATCTAGAATTTTTTTACCTTGTGTAAATTAGTAAATGTTTTATTCTATCGGTACACTTTTTAGGGAAAAAATTATCACCCTTGTGCACATTAGTAGTCATTAAATTCATCTTGGTGAGGTAGTTGAAATGGTATGCTAATACATTTTTTTAGGTCGTGACCCTCCAAGGGTTTGTGCATGATAGGGCCTAACACTCATGGTCACAAGAAAGAGCAAGAAATGCCAAACACTCCTCACAAAGATGACATGGAGTCAAAAACTTTTGATCTAAGTATTTCAAAGATAGTTCAACAACTTAAGTCAAAGTTGAAAGGAAAGGTTTATAAATATGATCTTGATTCATTTAAATGGTACCTCATAAGGCTAAGAGGGGACATGAATAGATTTCAAGATCAATTATAAAAAAAATCACTAGGAAATTAGGCAAATTTTCAACTCTATAATTGTAAAATAACCCTTAACCACTTTAGTTTGGTTCTTTTCCTCCAAATAATCACAATTCAAACCATGGTATGAAGTTGTTGCCAAAACTAGACCTACATAAAACTCCCTATTCATAAAATTTGGTCATGGATTATTTGTATCTAGAACCTAAGAAGTTTATTTGGTATTATTGGTTTTGTCCTCAAAATCAAAATAAGGGTCTCTTGGTTTCCTGGTCTATATTTTATGAAGATTTGTAGCTTCACTATCATAATAATGTCTCAAAAAACTAATTCATCCAACTAGCCAAGTTGCACCAAAATAGGGTGGTAAAGGTTTATATTCATCAATTTTAGAATATCTCCTTATGTGTGGCATGCATCACTGAGGAAAATTTGACTGGCCTATTTTTGGGTGGCCTCAAAGATAACATCTAATTAGAGGTTTGCTTGTTTCATCCCAGTAATGTATTTGAAGGCATACCAAGGGCACATCTAGATAAGGAAAAAGAGTTGATCAAATAAATAAATTTCACTAATGTATGTGAATTTACCTTATCAACAAAATCATTTCCATATCCTACCATATTGACACCTCAACAAGTTGTAGAAAAGCATGAAAAAAGTTTGGGTTTTAAATGCAATAAAAAATGGAAAAAAAGACATCGATGTGCTAAAAAGAAGTTGTTTTACATTGAAGGCACAAATGAGGAGGAAGAATATGATGAGGCTTCAAGGGCATGTTTGGAATAACCTAAGGAATAATATAAATATTTTTTAACCTACTATTTATTATCATGCACTTTTAGGCATTAATACTCAAACTCTTAAGGTGGTGGGTTTTATGAAGAAACAAAAGGTGACTGTGTTAATTAACTTCATCACTAGTAAGTTGGAATCAATAGTAAGTTGGATACTCATTTTAAATGTTTAATTTACCCAACTCCAAATTTTAGGTAATGATTGTAGATGGTGGTATGGTTAACTATTATGGAAAATGTCATAGCATTAAGCTTGCTATGGGAGACTACTTATTATATTCCCCTATGTTTTTTATTCTGATGAGAGGAACTGACATTATTTTGGGAGTGTTGTGGATCACCATTTTGGTCACTATTGAGAATAATTTCCATAAAATATTCATAAGGTTCCATTCAAAATGAAATAATTTTGAACTAGGCAGATTACAAACTAAATCTCCATAACTAGTTAGTTCCCATGAAATGATGAAGATTTTTAGAAAAGGTGCAAAAGGATTTATGGCATGCTTATTTTCCATAAAGATTCAACCAACCAAGGAGTATACACATCCTTATTTTAAAAGAGTGGTCTATTACCATTCTATTTTTTTTGTGACATGCCAAAAGGACTTCCTCCAAGTCATGCACATGATCATGCCATCAATCTCATTATAATAAGTACACCACACAAAAATAGACCCTAAAAGTATTCCTATGCCTAGAAGAGTGAAATTAAAAACATTGTACAAGATATGTTGGAGGTAAGAATCATCTGACATAATCAAGTGAATATTTCTCTTTGGTGGTCATGGTTTATAAGAAGGATGATAATTGGATGATGTGCCCAAACTATAGATAACTCAACAAGTACACTATCAAATATAAGTTTCCTATTTTAATAATTGATTATTTTCTATATGAATTACATGGTTTTGTTTATTTTACCAAGTTAGACCTTTGCTCTGGATATCATCAAATTCACATATGTGATGAGGACATACCAAAAATAAATTTTAGAAATCATGAAGGCCATTATAAATTTATGGTCATGCCTTTTGGCATCATAAATGCACCATCTACATTTTAGAGTTTGATGAATATTTTTTTATGCCATTTTAAAGAAAGTTTGTATGAGTGTTTTTTGATGATATCCTCATTTACAACAAAAATTTAGAAGACCATTTGAAGGATGTGAACTAGGTACTTTTAGTTTTATAAAAACATTAAATTTATGCCAAACTTTTAAAATGTGATTTTGGTGTCCAAGAGGTGAAGTACTTGGTTCATATTATTTCACATGAAGGAGTGAAAGTTGATCCTAAAAAAATCCAAGTGATGATGGAGTGGTAGGTTCCCAAGACCCTCAAGAACTTTCAAGGATTTCTAGGGATAACTAGTTACTATCACAATTTTGTCAAATATTATGGTAGAATTTCATCCCCACTCACCTCTTTGTTTAATAAAGACTCCTTCCAGTGGACTGATTTATCTACCAAGGGATTAATATATGTTATGGGGGTTGTACTCATGTAATAAGGTAGACCAATGGCATTTAAAATTCACCAATTAAATGAAAAAAATAGGCTCATACAAATCTATGAGAAAGTGATGATGGTTATTTTGCATGCAATGAAACAATGGAGATATTATCTAATGGGTCATCACTTTTAGCTAAAGACTAATCATGATAGCTTCAAATATTTTTTGGAGAAATGATTATCATTAGAAGAATAATATAAATGGGTGACTAAAATGTTGGGATATTATTTTGAAAAAGTGTATAATAAATGAAAAGATAATGTGGTGGTAGATGCCCTTATTGATATGATGATCAGTTGAAGCATTATTATGTGCCATGACCATGTGGTAGGTATTTTGGCTAGATGAAGCAATATCTAAATGTAATAATGATAATTATACAAAGGATTTAATTGAAAATCTTTAGTAGGGTTCTAATGAATTTGATAAAATTACATGGAAGGGGAACACATTATGGTATAAATATAGATTATATATACCTCTATAATCATTCTCTCCTAAAACATAAAATTCTTTAAGAACTTCATGCCTCTCCACTTGGAGGTCACTTTGGATTTTTAAAAACATATCATATAATCAAACAGGATTTCTTTTTGGAAGGAATCAAGGGGGATGTCTAGAAATATTTGGTTGAATGCATGGTATGTCAACAAAACAAAGGTGAAACCATTAATATCCCATGCCTTTTTTAACCTTTATCTATCCCTAACCAGCATTGGGAGGAGGTTTTCATGAATTCCATTATGATTTTACCATGGTCTAAGGATAAAAATGTTATCATGGTAGTTTTAGATTGACTTGTCAAGTATGCTCATTTTTGTTCCTTATCACATACATTTTTTGTTAGTATAGTAGATTTTTCTTTTCTCAATACAATTCATAAATTGCATGGTAATCCAAAGATCATTGAAAGTGATTGAGATTCATATTTACTAGTAATTTTTGGATTGGATTATTTTCATGTTTGGGAACTCATTTGGCTCATAGCTTATCCTACCATCCTTAATCTAATGGAAAAATAGAGGTAGTCAACAAATGTCTAGAAGGGTATCTTCATTGTTTTATTTCTGACAAATGGGTTCATTGGCTACCACTTACTGAACAGTGGTATAAAACTTATATTCAAACTTTTTTGAATATGTCTCCCTTTGTGGAATTGTATGGGTATCAACCCCCAACCATCAATTCAAATTTTATAGTGCATCCTAAGGCTTGAGCTATTGAGTAACACATTCACCATCAATAGGAGGTGCTAGTCAGTTTGAAAGACAATTTAGCAATGACAAAAAATATAATGAAGAAATAAATAGATTAACACCATAGTGAGTTAAATTTTGGCATAGGTGATTGGGTATTTGTGTGTTTGTAACCATATAAATATATGTCTTTGAAGTAATAGAAAAAGGGTAATAATATGCCACCTAAGTATTATATCCCTTATCAGATCTTGCATAAAATTAGTAGTGTGGCTTACAAGATGGAATTACCTCCATCTACTCACATACATCCAATATTCCATGTATCTTGATTGAAGAAGGTAATTGGACATAAAGTTTCCACTCAGAATAAATTACCTAAAGTATATGAATAAGGTTGAATAATTTTGCATCCAAAAGTGATCCTTCATGCATACACTAAGAAACTATAGACCAGATCCATTAAGGATTATTTGATCAAATGGAAGAACCTTCATTCTAAAGATGAAACATGGGAGGATGAAGCATTTATACAACAACATCCTAGTTTTATGTAACATTGAGGACAATATTGTTTTGAATGGGATGGGAATGCTATATTATTAACCTATAGTGCTTATAGGGATATGTGTATCCAACTTGTGGATTATACACCTTCATACTATATTATTGCATTTCTTTATGTTCTTAGTATGGTTAGCCTATGGAATAACCTTGGATAATTAAATTATATATAATAGGTATTGGTTAGTATTTTATCATCATATTGTGATTTTTTTATTATTTCATTATTATGGAGGTTCCCCCTTGAAGTGGCTCAGTCATAATATTCTAGTATTCTACTCTTTCACCAATTTTTATTTTAGATCTATTTACCATGCTCTTACTTTTATGATATATAATTCTATTTTTTTGAATCATCTGAGTAATTTCATTACAGGTGTCTTTAGTTGAATTTTTTTTCTTCTTTGATACCACCTAATGGATATCATAGGCAGTGTTTGTGAAAGGAAGCTCACAATTTATGCAGGCCACATCTGTCTTATGGTTCATGTGGCGAAGGAAAACATTAGAGACCTTGCCTACAAAGAAGAGGTCTCTAAGTAGGTCAAAACATGACATCACTTCTAGTTTGGCTATTGTAAAATGGAATGATTATCATTTTAGTGGAAAAAAATCTATCACTAGTTACTTTTATTCTTTCATTAGGTTTTCCTCCATTGAGTGTGCATCTACACCATTAATGGTGTCCCATAGTGCAGTGTAGTTGGAATATTTGTTTCCAAACACCATTGAGTAAAATATCATGTTTGTATACTCCATGGAATCCTTAATTGAATACATTAATGGTGAAATATCTCACCTAAATCTCTTATAAAATGAATCCATTGTATCATGCTTTGCTTGGGTGATTCTAGTGGTAATTCAATTGGCATGTCATTATTTAGAATAAATTTATAGGCAAACACATGTAGTAATGGATTTTTAGTTCTTTCAATATGTAAACAAGCTCAAATTCTTTGGTAATTGATAAAGCATAATGTCTCTTCTTAATTATATCATATAGTTCAAGGTTAAAACTTTACTTTTAGTTCCTGCACCATTAATGCCTAATGGATAGAGGTTTGATTTATTTACTTCAATTTAAACTTTGCCTCTTTGATTTGGTGGGTAATCCACATAGGCTTAACATATGCTAAGATTAATACCCTATTATCATCAATTTTCCAAGTGTCATTCAGTCACTAATTTTGTAAAGAGGAAAATTATACCACATGTCACTTTCTTAGACAGTCATGTGTCAATACTTTTGTTGAAATCATAACTCACCATTTTATGTGAAGATAAAATAAATGAAACCCAAATGTGTTGAACAAAATTTTCAAAGATCCCATGCTATGCAAAAGTGTCAAAGACTAAAATTTTGTGAAGTAACATTCTGAACAAAAAATGTTGATGAAGTACCATGCCAAATAAAAGTTTGAAAGACCAAAATTTAATGAAATATTGGAAGTTGTGAATTTACAAAATTCCCAAAGAGTCAAAAAATTCAATAAACAAAATTTCATGAATTACCATGCTAAATAAAAATTTTGAAGTACCATGCCAAAAAAAATTCTGCAGACCAAAAATTTGTGAAGGCTTAAAAATTTTGTGAAGTATCATATTGAAAAAAAATGTAGACATTTAAAACTTGCATGGATTTAGAAAAATTTCATACATTTACAAACTTTTAAAATCCATTAATAGGTTAGCCCAAATAAAATAAGTAGCAAAAACTTGGATAACCAAGAAGATGGCAATTTCATTAACATTATGATGAGTATAATTTTAACCAAAAACTTGGATATGAGAATTTTTGGCAATATTACCATGTTAAGTATACATATAAATGTCAATAAATTATTTTATCATCATAATGAGTTCCTTTTAGGGTGTAGTGGGTCCATATTCATAATTTTTTGAGAGTGGGGTATGTTGACTACAATAAACCTATTATACAACCTATAAAATTTAAAACTTTGAAATACAATTAGAGGAAGTGATGGATTTTTTTGAGTAACTAATTATCCAATGTCCTTTTATATCAATGATATATTTGAGTTTATAAAATTCTACTTTATCTAGTGATGTCTTGCGATAGTTTCACTTAAGCCTTGTGAGTGTGTTTCAAAAATAAAACCAATGCATTATCATAACATAAAATGGATTCCATAGTTATTATGTCTACTATATCTATGAAACACTCTCATGATCATATTGAATATGATGATGATAATATATATTTTACATTTCATGAGAATTTATCAAAATCAACCAATGATATATACATTACTCCTCACCCACAACACATAAAATTTGCATCAATTGATATAGTAACTAGACTTGAGCATCCCATAGATGGGATCATATGTTAGTTGGGACATAATTCAAATAAAATATTCAATATATATATATATACAAAATATTTAAAAAATTAAGAACCAAAATCTATGTAGGGCATGTTTTGTTAGCACATATAGTTTATATATTTTATATGTCATATACATGGTGAGTTACATATCCATTTTATATGCACATGTTTCTCATGGTATATATGATTTGGATGCAAGACATTTAGTTACATATGATACATGGACATACAAATGTGTGACATTAATTTCACCCATGGGAAACCTTTCTACATTTGGGACATGCCTATATGAGGAGCATATTCGTATATTTTTTAGGTTAGGTATTTATATACTAGTCTGTTAATCATATTATATTTTTATAAATGACTTCTCTTGCTCATAATTTATAGAGTGATATTTCCTATGTATAGTGTGTTTTTATATACTAAATGATGACATTAATGGATTATTTGGACTAACATTAATATCACCATGTGTTTTTGATATGTATGATTGTAATATTACTTTATCATTGATGTTTACTATACTAATTATTTTATGGGTACATTAACTATTTATTATCTCAGTATGTGTCAGTTGTGTCATAGGAATCTTTGGTCCATGTCATAGCCATTCCGTGTATGTGTCAAGTTATAATCATGTCTGTGTCATTATTTTTGTGTGCTTATTGATCATGATATTATGTGTATGTACATGGTTAAATATATGACTATTATTATGAACCTATTTCAATGATTGTTATCATGCATATTTATATTGTGTGTTTCTATTATTTATATCTTGCATCTACTATGAATATTATCACTACATGTTTAATTCATATATCTACCTGACATTGACACTTCTAAGACAATTTCCTTAGTTTATATGATTCATAATTTATTTAATGATCAAAATAGTTATATGATCCCATATATTATCATGATTTTATATTTACATTACATGATTATAATTTTATATAAAATACATTATGCACATAACTTTTTTTTTGAGATGAGTGAATCTCAGACTTCATCCCTCATATCAAAAGTTGGCATACAATGGTTTTATTTTAGAGTTTCAATCCATGATGGACATACATTTCACATTTTGAGATAAATGTCATGATTCATAAGGGTCACATTGAGGTATTTTCAGGGCATTATAAATGATTGTGAGGAACAATTGAGGCATTATATGACATTTTCAATAGACATATAAAATAATTATCTAACACTTTGAGGGATTGATGGATCATATTAGGAAAGAAATTTTTTTATGCAAACACTTTTATATTTTATATATTTTGGATTTTTATGCAATGATGGCACTATGTAAGAACTTTGGATCAAAATACATCTATAACATTTGATCCTTTTATATATGAACCTATTTTTGGGTTCCATTTTTAAATACATATTATATTTTTGGATTCCAAAAAAGAGTTACTGTTATCAAAATTTTGGCTACCATGGGATAGGGTCATAAAATTTTTCCTTTTTCAATGCATGTTGGCATAGTTTAAGGTAAATTTTATAAGTTTAAGTTAATTTTAATTTTGATCCTATGCTTATCTAGTCACTTCATGTCATTATTCAAGATGTTTTAAGTGATTTTAAGGGTTTATGGTGTCTTTTTAAGTCATATGACATGTGTCAAGGTCATTTTATACTCCCTTTAGTCCATACAAGTTCCCAAATAGGTTTAAAACACTCTTTGCTAACATTATAACCCATTTAAGATGTTTTCTTGATAATTTTGTAATGTTCCAATGAGAATATTGTAATAAGTTATAGGTGCACACTAGAGGGAAGGTGATGAATAGTCACACCATATTCATACAAGCATCCATAAGCTCCATGAACACTTGTTACATCTATTCAAATAAGCTTCAAGGTAGAGTATCATAATTCTCTTTAAAAATAGGGATTTTAAAAGGATGGTTATAGGTTTTCAACATGTATTTTAACTCTAAAGAAATACCATGGATCAATACACCCTTTTTAGGCCAAAATCCAAACATGAGAGTGAGTTCTAAGTCCAAATAAGGAATAAAATACTCCCTTTCTTCCATCGACTCCTTGGTAAACTTGTGAAGGCCAAATTTATATGTTTGGTCTATAGAGAGGAGAGAGAATTAGAACATGATATCTTATCTATATGAGGGTATGTTAATTACCTTATATGTTTTGTTATTTTTTTCTAATCCCCTTAACTTTATGAACAATTATTAAGAAGTTAAGTGGCAGAAAATAAGCTTTAAATCCCATTAGGGTCAATTTTTCTCAAGTGTGGAGTTATGCTTAGATGAATGGATGAAAATTATTGGATATGATATATTGAGAATTATATAACCTTGAGATACCATTTTATTTAATTTTCTTCATGATCATGCATAGTGCAAGGTTAAAAAGCCTTGTTTTGCTAGTTTGGGTAATACAATCAAATTATAGGAACTGTAAGATGTTTCAAGTACACCCAATGGATGAAATGAGATGATAAACTATTAATAAAACCTCATGAATAATTAATATAATTATTTATGGAATAATTGATTCATCAAACTTTGAGGAAGACAAATAACTATGCATATGCAATAAGGCAGTTTGAACTAACTACCATGGTAAAGTAACCCTAATCAGATATGAAGGATATATCATTGTATAAGCTCCTTAAGGGATATGTAACATATTAAAATAAACCTTGAATATAATATCAAGGAATTTAAAATTAAAAAAAGTGGATTCATGTATCTATTGTCTCTTCTCCAAGAAAAGTTTAAGAAGACTAATGAACCTACAGGTCTACAGACTTGGAGGTCATTATTAACATTAAAATCTTTTTATAAGGAATGAATGACATTTTATAATCCATATTTAGTGTTATATTATTGATATAAAATTACCTTAAACACTTTTAACATTTTTAATACTCAATTTTAATCCATTTTTCACTCAATAAGACTATATAAACTGAGTTGGACTATGTACACCTAAAGGAGGATGGTGAGTTTTCCAAGAGAGTGTTTAAAGTATTTTGAGTATATTGAAGTGATGGTAAAGAATTAAAAATATATTTTAATACCATTACAAATTAAACCATTTTTAAAATTAGGTTCAATAAATATAAAACATAACAAAATAAGAGTTTAAGCCTAATTAACTAAGTATAGTCCTATTGGCAACAAAGAGCAAAAGAGGTATGTTTTTAATGGTGTTTTAAGGTATGAGAAATGGTATGGGATAGAATTAAATTTTAGTTAAGTTTAAATGAATAAAATATCACCTAAATAAGGCTAATATATCCTAGATGATCTGAAAATATCAAATACAACCAAGAGACCCGGCTAACTGCATATAACCCTATCACGAGAGAGTGAAAGAAAAGTCACCAAAATGAATCATGTATGAAGATAAATAAGTTATATATGGTATTAAAAGGTTAAAAAAAACATTTTAATCATTTAAACATAATTAAATAACATTTAATTTTAAATCAATAAGATCACATCCATCCATATTCAGGATAAGCCTAAAATTAACACCTACAGGCTTGTCTAGTCAAAATGGGAAAGAAAACCTCATTGTGATGATAAGTAAAGAATGATGGGTGGTAATAGGTTATATTAATTTTAATAAGGTTAATATACTTATTAATACCATAAAAAATTAAAATCCAACAAATAAAATCTCAAACCTTAATGTTTAACAGTTAAAATGGCCTAATATGCAGCATAACCAATACACAATTTTGGCACAAAGATGAAAAGAGGGTACAAGTTTTGTTTTAAATATGTAATTATAAGTTTTTTATGTATGTTATAAAATTTATATTCATATTTAATTCAATAAAAATAACTAAAATCCAATGGAGAGAAGGCATATCTTTAGATTGTAGTCAAAGAGCCAACATTGCCACCTACATGCCTATTTAGATAAATGCAAGAGAGATGTGAGTGATGTGAAATACTGAAGTGGAAAGAGTGGAAATAATTAATATATTTAATTTAAATATGTTATCACGATATTAATATTATTTTAAAGGTAAATTAAAGTAATTTTAATGTTTGAGAAGCATGTTTAGGCCCGGTAGGCCTAAACCTACACACAAACTTGTGTGTAAAATTATGAAGAAGGTTTGTTTATTGATGGTGAGATATAATAATAAAGTATCTAATAATGTTATTATTAATTAAATTGAAAATTTTATGATGTTTTTTACTCCTTAAATAGTGATAAAAATGTCGAACATAATTACTAGGGTCACCTTTACATGAATGCTTATAAACCCTAGCATGAACTAATGGATATTGTAAAAGGTATAGAGAAGAAGAATAATAAATAAGACCAATGGAATAGGTTATGATTAATTAAATATAACTCACTGAGGTCTTAAAATAAAAAACAAATACATTTTTCCCCTTTTCACTCAATTTTTACTCTCTTGACGTCACAATTACAGGCCTACTAGCCCAATAGGCAACTTCTCTTGCTCAGAATTATATAGAGGAGTTTCATGGGAGCCCAAGATCATATTAAATGTTATATTACTTTGTATACTTTTAATTTATGTCATCATTTCATTAATTAGGGCCCTATGCTTTATGACTCATCGTTAAGACAATAAACAAGTCACAAGCTGCCAAGAAGACTAGAAATGAGCTGATGGGATAAAATGGCCTCCTAATTGCCTAAAATGGATTGGATGAAGAAGTAAATGATTTTAAAAAACTTCATGCCTCCCTTGATCATATTCTCAAGTCATTGGTGGGCATGTGTATGATAAAAGGTGTATGAAAAAGGGTTAATGATGAATGTATCTGGATACTTGGAAACATGTGAAGTTGTGTCAAACCCTCAAATTGGACCTAAAGCATGATTAAGAGGTCCTTAAAGTGGTTCAAACATTATCTTAAATTTTCATACATGTGATCATTGATTAGATTCAAATCTCCTTTTCCTAAGCTTAAAGACCTAATTGAGGGATAATATAGAGAAAAATAGGTGAAGTATACTTTCAATTAGTTTTTGGTCATGAAACTTTGTATAGATCAGGAAGAGCATAGTGGTTACTCAAATATATGCTTGGTTTTCTAGGATTATTTATAGTCTGTTCTAGAGAAGGAACTTTGTCTATTTTGAGAGCTACAAGGAAATGGAGACAAGTATGGGATTTAGAAATGAAATGAAGTCTTGGAGAGTGTATAAGGCATAAAAGGAAGTTGATACAAGTTTTATAAGGTAAATATAGGTCTCTCATGGAGAGATGTTGCATTCATGAAGATAGAAACAAGATTTGAGACTTTTGGGCCAAAGAGAGCTAGTGAAGCTTGTGAGATTTTGAGTATAAAAGAAGTTTACAAGAAATGTAGAAGAGTGGCATGGAATATCCTAAAATCATAATCAAAATGACACATCTCAACACATATACTTTTAAATCCTTATAAACAAGAATTGTTAGTTCAATTAATGTGTTGATGAGTCACCCAAGATGACTAAGAGTTACTCTATGCCACATTGATGAAGAGAAGATCATTTCAAAGCATACACATGTTGATAAAGGAATTCATAACTTATTATTTACATATATTATTGATGATAACCTATTTTTTCATGAGGGGACACTTAGAAATGACTCTTTTCTACTCCACTTATCTCTATCTCCTTCTCTCATTCTCTCTATATATAGCCTTGTTTGGCTTTATAAGGATCCTTTGGATGAGTATGGTGAAGCAATACTCAACTAAATAATTGTAATATGCCTTGAATGATTAATAAAGTTTATTCTTACCTTCTCACATGCTTATGACTAGTGTACTTCTATGAATGTTGATATATGCTAGTAGTAGTGATTGTACTCTCTCTCTCTCATTTGTCCTCTCCTACTTATTTGCAAATGAATTATCTTCTTTCAGGTCACATGGTGAGTTTTATGTAGTTTTTCATGGTTTGAAAGTGTATTTTCAGTCATTAGTGCCTTTATTAGACCTATTAACCAGCCCTCTCATTCAATGAATTGTATATAACCTCCATGTTGAAACACTCATACTTAAAGGTCTTTGCTGAGTACTATGTTCAGATTTAGGCCTAATCTATGTTATTAGTACATGATAGTCAATTGGAGGGTGTTGATTTGGTGTATCACCTCCCTAGTTAGTTTTCTCTCATGTCTTTTATCTCCCTTTTCCTTTGTAAGCTAGTAGTGTATAATTAAGAGCTTAATTGAAACATCAAGGTGAGCTAGCCCTATAATCTAGAGGTTTAGTCTACTTATAGGTCACCCACTACCTAACACTAATCCCATTGTGTAGCTTAATTGAGTGGGCTTGAACCACCATCTCAAGGGTGAAAATTTGAGCTATAAAAATTACTATGATATTCAAATAAGTGTGGTTGAGGTTACTACATTGTTGAAATTTTAATACCCATTCTCTAGTTTTAGTTGGGGCATTTACACTCCTCAAATCATAGATTCAATTATCACATCACCTTTATGAACTATCACTTCATGATATTCTTAAAAAAAAATTCAACAAGTGGTGACTTGGTTCACACACCATCAAGTGTGTCTATTTCTTAGATTTTAAACTTCAAATGATTTAATGATTTATATTATTGCATATTTATTATCATGAGAATATATTTATCTATGCATGTTTTCTTTAAAAATTTACATAGATAAAAAGGCACATTCTTCTCCTACTTGTCAACATTATTCATAATTATCACATGTATCAAATTTCTTAGTTTATCATTTTAATTTAGTATTATTAATTATGTAGACACTCCTTTTTGGCCACTTTCATGTCTAAATGGACATTGTAATGACTTCTTGCAAACAATGCAAGTTAAACCTATAAATCGCTAGAATGCTCTGATTCATCAGTGCACATCATGTGCATCTTCGAAAGTACATTAGTATATCCATAACTAGATAAATTCAATGTATTAAATAATCATCTTCCTCTAATTCATTTGGTTAAGTTGTGACCTAGAAAATTGATCTTTTTGACCATGTGTGAGGGACAACTTTTCAAAATTTAGAAATGGCAATTGACTTAATCAAGATTGCTTAATTGATTAAATGTAATTAAATACATAAGTTAAAAGCTCATGGATAATTAATTTTTGAATTTATATTTATTATAAATTCATAAATCTAGATTGCTTACATCATCATGACATCACACAAATATATGAAATGATGTTGAGTTGTCAAGTACTCAAAAAATATCAAAAAATTATCTAGATTTTTGAGTCATGTGTATTAATTAAAAGCATTAATGTCTTGTTCCTTCCCAAACCTAACCATGGTTAAACTAAACATAACTATACTTGGGTTAGAGTTAGTTTTTAAGGCTATAAATACAAGGCTTTGCCCATTGTTCAACAATATTTTTTGGTGTAATTTTATTATGCTAAAATACCTTCAAGAATCACTTTTGGTGTAATGTTATGATACAAAAATACCTTCAAATACCCTATTTTTAGTGTTATAATGCTCATTTATTGAGAGAGCCAAACCAATATGAAGTCAAAGATAAGCCCAACATTACCAAGGTGACAAGGAGAGATGATGCAAGGAAAACCATTGATAAATATTATTTTATCACACAACAAAGCACATCCATCCATGGGAACCTTACAAAATCTTGATCTTGAGGAAGGTAAATAATGGTTGTTTTATCTTCTACTGATAGTTACTTGTGTTGTTTTCTTGCTCCTTGAGTGTCTAGGCTTGAGGTATTAGTTTTATTAGTATGACTTTATTTGATTTAAATCATACTAAAATGGTACTAATCTACCATATTGGATTATTATTTATCACCATAATGGCACACTCGATGGGACATGCACCCCATAAATCTCTTCTAGATACTTCTTAGTATGTTTTACCATTTTTATGCCAATTTTGTGATTTAATCACCAAATAAGTGAAGAAGTTTGAACTCTTAGTTGAGCCACAGGGATAGTTCATGATCATATAAATTTAAGGTTAATCATTAGAATCAATGTCAGTTATAGGAATTGGAAATGATCTCTGCATCAAAAACACATTCAAAATAGAAACTAGAAACGTAGTAAATTTTGAGTTTCTTACTTTTATTAGGGCCTAAAAAGTTTTTTTATTATTGGTTTAACTTTATTATTTTAGTGTAGTGATAATTTTTTATTTTAAAATATTGTTTTTCAAGCATTTATCTAAAAAAATAAGTTTATTTTTGGTGTGGTTGTAGGAATCGATAATGATCACAACCAAATTGGCATCAATCATAGGAATCAACCATGATCCCTGGTAATAATTGATGATTTATCTATGTTTTTATTTTTTAGAAACCTAAGAGTTAAATTTTATGTTTTTTTTTTGGATAAATTTTAGGAACATTACTTTGGCTCAAACACAAATTAAACCATTAACATCTTTACAAGGAATTAAGCGAAGAAAGAAGAAGTTTGGATGTTTTTATAATAAATTTTTCATTTTTCAAATTCAATTTTACAAAGGTTAAAAACTCATTCACATTTGGTTAAGGTGTTTCAAAATTCACTTTAAAATTTGTAACTTTAACATTTTACAAGCTTCTACAAGTGCAAATATCAGCCAAGGAACCAAAACTTTCAAACACATTTCAATTTGGTGTTAGTAAAAAGAACTTACATCTTTAGTTAGAGATCCTAAGATATTTTTCAATTCTTGTTTATTATTTATATAGTTAAAATTAATTAGATTATGTTATTTGATTTTGGAAAATTCAAAATTTAGTGTGTGTGCTCTCCCCCCATCCCATTTAGGGAACCTGAGTGACAAAAAACATTTAGTTTATTACCATGGTTTATAAAAAGTTATGTTGGAAATAATGTCAAGTATGCTCTCCCTAAGCTTCAAATGACTTGGATGGTTCAAAAGTGACATTTAAAGTCTTTCCATTTTTAATTTAATTTCTTTTTATGTTATTGACTTGTGGGTGGGAGTTTATATCCTCCCCATGAGTTATTTAGAGGTGCATTAACCTAGGGTTTCATCTCCCAACATCATTCCAACCCTATTCCATGATAAATTATACAAATTTAGCAAACCATTAGATGGGATAGTGATGACTGGTTAGCCTGATCATCTCAATGGGTACCTAGGCCATGCAATAACCAGACATTAGACTTCACTATGTAGTACACAATTGGAGTCGCTATGCAAAGGAATAGACCCTTATATAGTAAGATAAGTGGTTTTAATTCAATTGATGTTATTATGCCCTTATGTTAGCCACACTTGGGACCATCTAGTACATGCAAAACTTATATATTTTAGTCAAACCCCACTTACCACATAATTTCACGCCAAATTTTGAGTGTTCCTCACTCTAAGTTTGTGCCATGTACCAATGCTTGAAAGACAAAGAGGGGGCATAAAAACTCTACCTATACCTATACTTTAATTTTTAGATTAACGCTTAATTCATCACAAGCATTGGTGTATCAATGGAAACTTTGGCTAAAGAAACACACACCAATGTTAGTTATAGGAATAAGATGAATTATTTGTTTTAATTTTATTTTCTCTTGATTTACATGCATGTTTTGAGACTAGAAACTATTTATTTGTTCAAAAATGAGTCATAAATAAATTACATGTTTTACACCACTATAGCTTAAAGAGGTGTTATTCTGTCCATTTGATACCACACATTTTACTTAGAATTTTCATTCTAAAACATTTATGTGTATGTTACTTGTTTAAATGGGGCATTGTTATGTTGCTCATTTTGTCCCATGTATTTTACTTGGAATTTTGAAACAAAAACCATTATCATACCTTTTGAGAAAAGTAGTGTTATTATGTTGTTCATATTATTTTAAAAACATAGCCTTGTTTCAAATTGAGTTCAAAACCATGTATGCCTTTGGTCTATAATTGGTGTTGTTATGTCATCCATTTAGGTCTAGGATGTTATCCATTTGAAGCCTCAAAGTCTTTTAAACCAAGTTTAAAATTTGTATTGCAAAGTTTAGATTCAAAATTGAGTGTTATATACCTATGACTTGCTCAATTTTGGCTTGGGTGTTTATCTCTCTCCTTTTAATTTTATAACTTAGACTAATTCCTTGCTTGCTTTGGAGACTCTTTTTCTTAAATCGAGGAAGTGGTCTATTTTTTGTATACCTCCAATCAATTTATTACCTTGAACTCAGGTCAAAACTCTCTTTTTCAAGTACAATATTAAGCATAATTAGTTAACATTGGATCCTTATTTATCACTTGGGATTGAATGCTTTACTCATTGTTCTTATTTTTGTGTACTTGAGATTGAATTTCCCTATTAATTTTAGGCATGTACCTAGAGTGACTGTCTTATACCAAGTTCAAGTTTTTTGAATCTATGTGCCTAGATTGAGTCTAAGTGTTTCTAATTTCTTTAGAGTTAGATTAATTACCTTACAAATTTTTACCTCAACCTAGTTTGTTTTAAAAATTCTAGCTTTGTGCCATATTACCAAAGACCTAACATTTACTTTCAATTTTTTAACCTAGTTTATTTCAAAATATAGCTTTGTGTCTTGTTTCCAAAGCTCAAGAATTTGACTTAGTTTTTATAATTCATCTGTACCTTTTGAGTCTAGATTTGTGCCTTGTTCCCAAAGACCTATCACCATCTTAGTTTTAGATCTAGATTAGATTTGTTTGAGACAAATTGCCAAAAATAGAATTCAATCTTACCTTTCCTTTGGCCATTTGTGTGTAAGACATTAAACCTTGGAGATATTTTAGAAAAATATTACCATTGATGATTTTGGAGAAGAGATCCATTCTAAGAAAATTTTAAACCATTTAAAAAAATAAACAAAGTACCTATTCCAAATCTTATTGTATTTCAAACCAAGAACTATTCCTAGACCAATGCCACTTTCAAACCTGAACCTAGACCTAGACCATTTTCATGGACTAAAACCACCCTCTTTGGGCTAATTGCCAAACCCAACCATGTCAATTATCATATGCCAAGGTCATCCTTTTTTTGGACAATTAAAGTACCAAGTTCACCCTTTCTGTGATAATAGTAGTCAATCCCCTATTTATGCTAGTAATCCTCCTTTATTTCACTAACAAAGAAACTCTATAGCACCCAAGGATTACAATTTTAGGCCCTCTTCCTTTGGATTATATTAGAAACCAAGATTTATAGTGCCCAAAGATTACCACTCCAATCCCTTTTCCTTTATTTTACATTAATAACCAAGCTCCAAAGTACCCAAATATTACCATTCTATGTCCTTGTCATTTGTCTTACATTATCAACCAAGATCAACAGTACCCAAGGATTACCATTCTAGGCCCTTATCCTTTGGTCTAGATTAGCAACCAAACTTTGTATCGCCCATTAATTACCATTATAGGCCCTCATCCTTTGGTTTGTGCTAGTAACTAAGATCCACAACACATAAATATTAGCATTATATGCCCTCATTTTTTGACCCACATTAGCAAATAAATTTCATAACATCCTTTCATTACCATTCCAGGCCCTTACAAATCTAGTAGCTCATTATTCCAACAAGTTTGTGCAATTACAACTAGATAGAGCATAGTTACCATCCTATACCCTTATCCAATCTTTGTTAAACCCATATTTAATGATCCTATTTACAAATATCTCATTATTGAACCACATGTCATTCTTCATCCACTGCCAAACTTACCCCACTTTAGAAAATAAAAACTAGTGTTTGAGCCACAATAAAGCTAGTAATTACCTATTAAAGAGCCATTATTTAAAGACCAAAATGTGTTAAAACTAATATTTTACAACCAATTATAATCCAAGGCTAAGAAAACCAATTAATTCATGATTTTTTTTGTTAAAACACCTATTTGTGATGAGTTAACCTATGTTGAATCACCCTTTGATCCTTTCCCTATGGTTGAGGAGTCTGATTTTGACAAGTCGGTCTTTGTTGAGTCACCACCTAATTATTATAACTACCTTTGGGAAAATAATTATCTCAACCATTACCCTATTTTTAAGAGGCTCACTGTGACAAGCCACTCTTAGTGAGGTTACCTATAGATCATTTCCTTTTATTGAGAAGCCTCACTTTGAAAAGCCAATCTCTATGGAGTCTTTTTTAGCTGAGCCTATTTTTGGAGATCCCATTATTCAACCCTAGGCCATTACTTTTCTAATACCAAAAATTCAACATAACATATTTTTCACCACACTAGATGAAAAATCAACATTAAATTCAAGTTCTATTTTTTAACTAATATCACATTTAGCATTATAAGAAGAATCAATGTTAGTCTCAACATAAAATGTAGAGTCCTTTGAGTTAGGTTCAACTTCAAAATCAAAATACATTCATGGATATTAAAACATTGGTTACACATGCCTTGTAAACCAATTTGAATACATTTATGATCCTTCCACGATGCTTGAGTATAATTAATTTAGCATTGACACAAGTTATACTAGTATATTTTATGAGGATTTTTCTACCTCTTACCATTCCACATGCAATTAACACCACCTAACCTAGCCATTATATTAACATTACACATCCTCAAAATGTTGATTGGGACTGATAGACTCACACCTTTTTTAACCACATCCATGGAGACATATCAGTTATAGAATAGTAGGGGACTAAGACCATATTCATATAGAAGAAGAATAATCTCCTAGTGAAACCTTTTTGGAGGCACTAATGGGTAATCAAAGTCCAAAATCAGCATCTTCTAGTGAAACCTTGTTTGAGGTGCTAAAAGATAATCAAAGTCAAAAGTCAATGTTTCTTAGTGAAACCTTCTCAGAGGTGTTATGGGACAATAAATATAACTTTATTGGTGAAAACATATTCACAACACTAATAGCTAATAACTATAGTTATTCAATGTTTGATGAAGACATTAAACATCAATACAACTTCCAACATACAAGATAATTAGATGGAAACATCTCATAGGACCAAACAAAAAAAAATATGATGGTCCTATCAAGAGAATATTTAAAATTTTATGGCCCTACCACAACAAAAATTATGTCAAATCTAGAATCAACAACATTATGTGTGCCTAAAAATCCCAATCTTTATTTATTGTCAAGCCATTTTATATTCCATTATGATCCACCTTTTTATTACCAAATCAGAACTTTTATCCACTATATCTATATTTACCATCCCTTACTACACTCTCCTTTATAGAGGCTATGAATATATATTGTCTAAAAGTTTGGAGGAAATAAAATCAATGACCAATGAAGATCACAACAATATTATCAGAGTCCAAATTAGTAGCATGTTCTTGATATAGAAATTATTCTCTAAGGGGTGTGGGATAGTGATTTACATAATTAATTATTCTCGTTGTATCATATGTTGATTAGGATGTGCATCTCCACATAAGTAGGAATAATATAATCATTTACCTTGCCTTACCATTATTTTATACCCTACCATTAATTCACCTTTACCTTTCCTTTTACCATACCTTTCCATTTGCCTTGCCTTACCCTTTGCCTCACCTTACCATATTTGTTTACCTTGCCATAACTTTAAAATATAATGAATTGAGGTCCATTTGGTATATGTAGGTAGCGATCAATATTTTTTTAGGTCAGTTCATTCACCCTCTTTCCCACACTCTCACTATTTTTCAAGCAATTTAAATTCAAATGCTCTCTCCATTTTACGAGTTAAACCATTTTGTATCTCATAATTCTCAATCAAGTTGAGATTCTTATAAAATTTCATAAACATTAATAAAATTTCAAAACCTTAAACATTATAAAATTGGCTTACAATCTCCTAGAGAGCTATAAAGCCCCAAATTCTAAAAAAAATGTCTTTTCTAAACATAGTCAGTCATCTTTAACCTTCCCTACTAGGGTAAATCCATTGTTGGTTCCAATCCATTCCACTAAAATTATGGAGTGTGACCTCAACTTTACATATATTCTTGCTTAGGGGAATCATCAAATTCTCACTTTTTAGGCCAAGCTCGCAACCTTCACCCTATTAGAGTAACACCAAATCATGCAACTTATACTCGGATATATTATCCCATGCCATTCCCTTACATGAAGAATTTTTAGGGGCATCATTTATTTATCATTACATTGAGCCTTTACATGTATTTATTAAATTGGTTAATGAAAATATGTTATCTATTACTTTTATTTTAAATCTTTCTGTGTTTATTTACTTATTTGTTTATTTGATTTCATTGTTGTGCCTTGACTCAGTGTATGTGTGTTTATTGGGTGATTCTTTCTCTATTGTTCTTGATTCCATCCATATTCATATGTCAACATTATAATCATGGTTTTTATCATTGGTACATTATTTTCAATCATTTATTGGATTGAGAGTTAGTCCTTATACACATTATAGTTATGTCATCATAGTTTTTTATATCATAATGCATACCATCACATGATACAACAAAAATTAGTTCAGTGGAGCTTACAATGAATGGTGCTATAAAAAATTCTCCTTATTCAATATAGAAAATCCTCCCACCCTCATTGATTAAATCAATATGTTGAATTTCTAAGTCACATTTAGCTTGCATATAACTCACAAGGATCCTATAGAAGGTTGTGCACCTGTGAAGTGTCAAGTTATTTAAATTAAGACATGCACAGATGCCTTCCACTTGCACCCATTCCTAAATTTTACATCATATATCTATACATTAACTAAGTGTTGATTTGTACTTCATGAAAATAATCTTCATTTCATAAGCCAAAATGGCATATATGTTCAAGGATGTAGAGCCCTAGTCTAGACAACATAGAAAGAAATGTGCAAGGAATAATTTTAAATCATGAAAATTACATCTAGGATATTCCATATTCATTCACATTCCTATTCAAAACATTGTTTATGTCTCCATGACAAATTCCCATAATAAATTACAAAGTTTCACTTCTACACTCTCATACATCACAAACTATAATCTATGTTGTGCACATACTACTTTGTAGACTAAATTGGAACCTAGGTGTAAATTGAAGACATGAGAAGAATATTTAAATGGGACGTGGTGAAAAAGTGTAAAAAATCATTCACCCTTGTAGAAGACTTCTACATATGTTCCCTTCACATAATTTTAGCTCACTATAAAGTCTATGTACACAACCCTCAGTGCATAAATGTCCCTAAAAGGCATAAGGTAATGATTCACATCAGATAAATAGAAATACTATGGTAGTTTAATGGATACCCATGTAGTGATTAACAAGTGGAAGTAATGTATAAGTAGGTAGTTGGAAAATTAGTTGAGTAGTGTTCAAGGCCTTATCAAAATAAGTAAATGTAACAATTGATGTCAAACATTGAAACATGATCACACACCACCCCTCTAAATTTTCTAGGGATATTCCACTCCTAGACACATACATAGATCTAAAATATTCCTACTACCAACCCCAAGATCTAAATCACTAGACAAAATTCAAGAATCATGAGTGCTATGTTGTAATAAAATTAAAAGACTATGTCTACCACCCTAAAGGGGTGAGTTAATTATAAAGGGATGGATCCATTATAAAATCCTTGTTCTTCATTTTAAAAAGGGTCAAAATTTTAATGCAACCTCACACTACCAAAATTTTCCCTACAAGAGCACTTATGTTGGTTGAACCTTACATGTTAATGAGAATTAAGTTTACCTCTCTCTATTCTTGACTTATAGTATATGTGTTATTTTAGTTTGTTGATATTTATCTATGGGTAATGTTCACCCCTCTCATCACTATCCATTCCCAACACCTCTGTATGGAACTTGAAACTCACTTATAGGTCATGTTTTGTGCACATATAGGTCTACGTAGGTTTTATTTATGGATAATCTTCATCCTTCTCAATATTTTATTATGCTCTCATGCCTCTATGAAAAACACTTATGTATTTGGAGTGTCCTTGGTGGTTTCTATGTGATAATGCCTTATTATCAAGTATTTTTAGTATGTCAATGGTAGTAGGAGTGCTTGCTCTATTCTTGGTTTATCGCCCTTTCATTTTCCAACAAATTCTTACCTTTTCCCTCCCTTTTCCATCAAAAATCTTAATTTTAGATTAGTGGTAGATTTACCTTTCTACTCTTTAGTTCTATGTATTGGTCTTAAACTAGGTTCATTTAGAATAGAAGGAATCCAAACTACTCCAGAGGCTAATCCCAAGGAAGGAAAGGGTCTCACACCTTGGGGATGTTCCCATAGTTAAGATGAGACAACTGATACTCACATGCAATGGTGAATGATAACACTTCCATGCCCAACACCTAACATTTTTCACCCTGCATAAGGCATTTTCACTATGCACTCCACCACAAAACCTTTTGCATCATAGATCATCTATGAGTGCACATTTCAAATGACTACAATTTCTAGCATGACTAATGGGACTTAGTTTGATGAGCTTTACATCAGCCATTAAAGTATTTTAGTGTGTTATTCAATGCATCTTTTCTTCCAAGTCAATTTTTCAACATCATGGTGACTCCAAAGATTAAATATACCAATCTAAGTATTCTAATTATTTAAAGATATGCCTTTCCACCCTTAATTCCATGAAAATGCTATTTCCATGCCTTCCCATTTCTCATGTCAACCTCATGAGATTGCCTATAGTTTTCCCCCAATTTGGCCTAGAGAGGTAGGGTATTAACCTTGTTATAAAGTTTACCCCTTTCACCCTGGTTTAGCCTTCTTGATAGCCTATTCACACTTACAACTATCCTTAAGAAGGCTACCTTGCTTCCAATCCACATTACTACCCTCTTAATCATCCCTAAAAGAACATCTGTGATATATGTTTAGATTTCCAGAGATAGTAGAGGGAGATTGAAAGAGAGTAGGGATATGGTAGGTAGCATGAAGAAATTGTGCATCAATATTACACATGGTAGAGGGAGGTGATGGATCAACACATATATGAATATAAATTCTTGGCTAGGTAGATCACAACCAAATAAGAGTAGATTCATTAGTTACTTATGTAGATGCAAAGAATAGAATCAAAACCAACTATCTTCACTTCTTCCTTTCCTAGTTTTAATTACATTCCCCCCATGCTCATAGGATAGCCTATGAGATAATGAAATCCTATGCCCAAATTCCCTAGCTTCAAGTAAGATAAATCCTCTATGATTTTAAGTAAACCCCTTGATTTCAAGGTTGCAAGTTTTAGAGGCCACTCTTCCTTGAAAGAAACTATGTTTGTCCTTCCAAAAAACCCCAAGCATAGTTATGACAACCTTGTTGGGCCATACACCATAAATTCACAATGTCTAACCTTGTGAAACCTCCTTTTACACCATCTAAAACCTTCTACCCTCCAACCATCCCCCTATTCAAAGGAGGACCAATTATGTGGATCATAGATGAAGTTCACTTGAAAGTAGAGGAGGGTGCCTCAAGAAAAGAAGATGAGATGATTATTTTTAGTCCCCTTTATGCCACCATAACAAAAATATCAACCCTACTACAAGAGTAAGATAGATTCAATCAGATGTACTAGTAGGTTAGTGAGATAATGAACAAAGTGGTGGTAGAATAAGAGTATATTAATAATGAAGGGTCAATCCACATCACACTATAGTACATCAAAAATATTGGGATAGACTTCTCTTGGGTAAATGAGCTACCATTTGATGTTATGGAAGAGGATCTCAAAGAAGAATCAAACCTTTAATAAGAGTGCATGCCTAAATAGAATTCCCATGATCACCTCAAGGTTAGCCTATATGCACAATTACCAATGTAAGAGGAAGAATATTTTTTAGATGATCTAGAATAATTTTGATCAAGTTTAGATGATAAAATGGAATCCCCTTAAGAATAGACACATGATAAATTCAATGTCAATTGCCAATTTCAATTTCATATTGTATAAAGACAAGATATAAATATAGAAGAGGTTACAACCTCATATAGGGGGAAATCCCACAGGGATCTAGGAGTACATCTAGGAAATAATGAGTCATTACAAAGCTTGTTTGAATTAAGTGAGAAATAATAGCTATTTGTGCTTAAGAAGTAACACAAAAATGCAGAGGAAGTTATGGCTGTAGACACTTAAAATTGGCCACCAATATCCTTTAACTGGACTTCAGACCAATTCTTAACAACCATTGTAAATTTAGCCTAAGAATCACTGAATGTCCCAAATTTTCTTGTGCATCATTCATCAAAGCTCATAATCTCATTGAGACATCCCTAATTAGGGTATCCTACCATAAGCAATAAAAACCTCTCATGGATTCATCTCTAATCATCCTACAACATCATAACATGCAATTTGTCTTATAGACCTATTAAGTGGGGCAAGTATACACAAAAATCAAATCTTGAAATGTTGAAAATCCTAATAAGAATTAATAAAAATTCTAAACTAAATAAAATTCCTAGTTGAATTATCCATGTGTAATTGATGAAATTATAAAAAAATAAACTCAAAAATATGAAATATACTAGCTTTTCAACATGACATTTTTGAGTTATCAAGCCTTTGAAAATATATAAAAATATCTCAACCATCCCTATTCATTACAAATCATGAGTTTTTTACACCTTTTAACTCTGATGGGGTTAATTGACTCACTTAAGTTAGTTCTGAACCCATTCCATGTTTAAACTACACTTTAACTCACATTGAGTTGGGGTTAGTTTCTAAACCTATAAATACAAGCATTTGCCTCTTCATTTGAAGAGATTATATAGATTAAAGTCATAATGCTTGTTTTATATCTTGATTGAAAGCAATAGTGTTATAATTCCAAAATCATAAGCTAATTCATCAAGCCATATCAATCTACAAGCCAACCATGGTGACAAGGAGAGAAGGAGATAGCTAAATTCCATTATCAAAGACTCTTTGAGCATAAGCCAATCAAGACATGAATAAATAACTTAGATATCTCAAGGAAGGTAAGGAATTTGTCATTATTTGCATTTTAGTTGTGCTTTCATATGTATTTTTTTCATCATGCTCCCCCTAAGATCTAGGCTTAGAGATGTTAGATTTTTAGGGTGTTGATTTTGTTTTGTTTTGTGAATCTAACACTTATTATAACCTCCTCTCTATTTTAAAATTCCTATGATCACAAATAGAGAATCACCATATTCCCAAATAGGGGTAAACTATAGACACCTAAAATTGGCCACCAATGGCCTTTAACTAGACTTCAAATTGATTCTTACCAATCATTGTAAATTAAGCCTAAGAATCACTGTAGATCCCAAATTTGCTTATTCATCTTTCATAAAAACTCACAATCCTATTGAGACATCCCTAATTTGGGTATCCTATCGTAAGCAATAAAAACTCTCATTGATTCATCTCTAATCATCATGTGGCATCATAACATGCAATTTGGCTTATAGACCTATTAAGTGGGGCAAATGTCAAAAATCCTAATTATAATTAATTAAAATTCTAAACCAAATGAAATGCCAGGTTAAATTATCCATGTGCAATTGATGAAATTATAAAAAAAAAATCAAAAATATGAAATATCCTATCTTTTTATTATGACATTTGTGAGTAGTCAAGAATTTGTAAAATATCTCAAAAAATTTCACCCATGCCTATTCATTTAAAATAATGAATTTTTTACACATTTTAACTCTAATGGGGTCAATTTACTCACTTAGTTTAGGATTGAACTCATTCCATGTTTAAACTACACTTTAACTCACCTTGAGTTGGGGTTAGTTTCTAAACCTATAAATACAAGCATTTACCTCTTCATTTGAAGAAATTGGATAAAGTTATAATGTTGGTTTTATAGAAAGATTAAAAGTAATAGTGTTCTAATTCCAAAATCATAATCCAAGCCATCAAGCCATATGAATCCACAAGCTAACCATGGTGCCAAGGAGAGAAATAGATAGACAAACTCCATTGCCAAAGACTCTTTGAGCTAAGGAATTTAAAGATCTCACGGAAAAAATCACTTAAAGCTCTCAAGGAAGGTAAGGAATTTATCATTATTTAAATTTTAATTATGATTTCATATGTATTTTATTCACCATGCTCCCCCTAAGATCTAGGCTTAAAAATGTTAGCTTGTTAGTGTGTTGATTTCATTTTGTTTTGTGAAACTAACACTTGTTCTAACCTCCTATCTATTGTCAAATTCCTATGATCACAAATGGCATGTCTAGTGGGACTCTAGAAGATCCCACATACCAAGTACACCAAGATAAACTCCAAACTTTTCAAATGAATGCTTGATAATCTTAAAAATTGGAGTTTTAGATTTGTTTTTGCCGTATTATTGTTTTTTGTGTTCACTTAGATTTACACAAAAACCAACATTGGTTTTACTTAACCAGCATCAATCCTATACTAACCAACATTAGTCTTGTATAATTGGCATTGGTCACTATGTGTATCCCAAAAACTAACCTCGGTCACTATGTAGAATAACAAGCTAATAGTTCATCTTTTAGAGATTCGTTTGGGGTCATTCAAACTCCATTTTTGATGATTTTTTTAAAACCACATGTTTTTTCCTAAATTTTTAGAATGTCTTATCAATTTACCTAAAAGTTGCATATATGTTTCATAAAATCTTGAAATAGGATTTTGAATCTTTTTAAAGCTTCTAATTACTAATTTTTGGTTTTGTTGATTTTTAAATTCTTTGTTTAATCACCTTTTTATAGGTTTTGAGGATTTTTTGTACTAACATTAGCTAACTAAAATTTTTGGAATCATTTTTTTTACCTTTAGGCTTACAGGAAATCAATCTTGATCCTTATCGACCAGTGTTGGTTATTACTAACCAACATCAATAACAAGTGACCAATATCGGTCTCTGTGTGAAAAAATTAGAAACCCAAGAGCTATATTTCCAAAACTTGTTTGCTCATCCTTGATTGTGCTTCAAATTAGAAGGAAACTCTCTAACCCTTGCAAGACCAAGACAAGAATAAAACATGAATTTTCAAGTTTATACTAATGTACATTTCATTTTGGGTGTTTAAAACAAATTTATCTAACTCTTACACACTTCATTTTGGTGCCTAAAAAGAATTGTTAAATCTTGAACATTTGATTTTAGTGATTAAAAGGAACTCATAATTGTTAAAAGATTCAACACTTCATTTTAGTGCCTAAAATGAATGGTTAAGTCTTGAATATATACTTTTAGTGTGTAAAATGAACATAGGTGTTTTTGCTTAAGTTATTTTTTGAAATTTATTTCAATATTTTTCAAATTTAAGCTAGAGGGCCAAATAACTTAATCAAACAATTAATTTGGTACACCGAATTGACACTCATTTAGATTAAAATTTATTGAAAGTATTTGTTACTTGTGTGTTTTTTGAGCAAAATGAAGAGTGCATGTATGCTCTCCCCATCCCCTATAGGGAAATTGGGTGATCAAAAGAACATGTTCACTTGTAATTTTTGCCTATTCAAAGGCATGGAAAGAATATTATCTAGGATTTGCCCAAAACTTGCATGTTTGGGTGATCTAAAAACAACCTCTAAAGTCTTTCCACTTAGTCATTTATTTCATGTAATTTAGCTTGTGAATAGGAGTTCATCTCTTCTTCATGAGTTTATTAGGGAAGCTTTGACTCAAGATTTCATCTATGGGTATTGTTTCAACCCCACTCCATGGTGGGGTATACAAATTAGGGTACACATACTATGAGAGCTAGGGGGTTGAGTGGCTAACCTCTCATTTCATAAAAATGGCCCAAGTCAGGTTTTGTTAACTAGGAGATTCCACTAAGCAGTCTATGGATGAAATCACTATGTAAATGAATAGACCATTGTATATTAAGTTAACTGGTATAAACATAATTAATGTGTTACATCTCTAGCATTAACCATGCTTGGGACCAATCTAGATATTTGAAAACTATAGTTTTAGTCAACCCCATTTAACCAACCTTGTTAGTTATTGGATATAGGACATTACATTTAGATTTTATGTCATTTCATATTTTTATTACTTAGTATTTTTGAGTCTAATTTTTTTTTTGTTCATACCACATCAAAATGATTTTTGTTTATATGTTACTCCTTTGTTTGAGGAGGTGTTATGTTGGCTATTTTTTCACACACCTTTGTCTTCAAAACTTTTGCCAAACTTGTTTGTGTGTGTGACTTGATTGAAATGGGTAATGTTATGCTTCCTAAATCATTTCAAGTTTATGCCTTGGAGTATTTAAAACCAACCACTCTCACATATTTAGAGAGAAATGATGCTATTATGCTACTCAAATTTATTTCATAGACTTTTTTGCCTTGTGCCAAATACCATTTTTCAAAACTAATGCCACATATGCCATTTTGAAATCTTTGACTTGTATCGTTATGCCATTCCATTTTATCTAGCTTGTTGTTTGTTTAAACATGCCTAGTTTCCTAAGTTGAGTTTTTAATTAACCATGCCAAATTCAACTTCAAATATTGATTGATTTCTATTTATGACTTAATTAGGGATTACACATTGATATTTATCTTTTAGGTTGTGCAACTTAGGTTAATTCATTACCCAACTTTGAAAACTATTGCTTGTATTTTTTCCTAGTTCCATTATGTCATTCAATTTTGCCTAGCTTGTTTGTTTAAAGGAGCCTAGTTTTCATTATTATTTATGCCTTTTTTCAGGAGAAAATAACCGATATCTCCATATGCATTTTGTCTTATGCCTTATGTCAATTGACCAAGTTTATGTTTGATTTTGAATGCCTAGTCTATGCCAAAGTGTTCTAAGTTTGTTAGATTAAAATCTCACCTTTGTTTTAAGTCTAGATTTTGATGCCACATTTGGCTAAAGTCCTTGCACATTACTTATTTGAGCCTAGCTTTTGATTTCACATTTGGCCAAAATATCAAGCAACTTTTACTTTTCCTAGATTAGACTTATTTGGAACACTTTGTCCCTAGAGTTTGGCATGCCAATTTTTATTCAACCACTTGACCTTTTGTGTGTGATATATTTGACGTTAGACATATGACGTTAGATTGTTTTATACCAAGTTTTAGCATAAACCATTTTGGAGATACATCTCCCCTAGACTAAGTTAGACCAAGTTTGAACCATATGTCTTTTAGACATTATTTTTAGAGTTTGTATAACTCCAAGCCTTTTTGAGGAGCTTTCATTATTAATACATATATGTCTAGCTACACTTATGTTGGAGTTGTGTACAATCCAAGTTATGATAAAAGAGTTGCACATTATCTTTGTTCAAGACACCTATGGTAAATAAGTGGTTTATGAGATGGATTCATATCCTCCTTAAAATCCTCAATCGAGGGAACAAAGGTAAGATACTCAAGTGTAGCATGTGATAATAACTTATTTTGGTAGGTTGACATATAATGTTATCTATATCACCAATGATGACATCTAATCCCCCACCTATATCATTGACCTTCCTTTGGACTGCATGAGCCACCAAGATCCACAACATATAAGGAATATCATTTCTATACCTAGACCTCATCCTTTAGCTTGTGCAAGATATCAAGTTTCAAAATGCCCTACTATTTCCATTTTAGGACCTCATCCTTTGGCTTATGTGAGCAACTAATCTCCATGATGCCCCACCATGACCATTATAGGACCTCATCCTTCATCTTATGTAAGAAACCAAGATTCACAATGCCCTACCATTTATATACCAATAAATCATCCTTTGGCTTGTGTGAGTAACCAAGATTCACAATGCCCTACCATTTCTATTATAGGACCTCATCCTTTAGCTTGTGCAAGCAATAAAGCTCCATAATGCCCTAACATTACCATTAGGACCTTAGAATTTATCTTGTGTGAGCAACTAAGCTTCACAAAACCCTATCATTTCTATTATAAGACCTTATCCTTTGGCTAGTACAAGTCATCAAAATCCACAATGCCCTACCATTTCTATTTCAGGACCTCATCCTTTAGCTTATGTGAGTAATCAAGTTTCATGATGCCCTACCATTACCATTCTAGGGCCTTGTCCTTTGGCTCCTATGATAAATCAAACTCTAGGATGCCCTGTCATTATCCAACCACCAGTCATCCTTTATCCATTGCTAGCCATTCCCCACTTTAGAAAACCCTTACCAATCATCCATCCCCAACCAAACCAATCATTACCTCTCTAAATAATCTAATCATTTGAAGACCAAGGTATATTCAAAACTAGTATTTTACAACTAATTATAAACCAAGGCCAAGAGAACCAACTAATTCATGATGTTTTTGTTAAACCAATAATTTGTGATAATTCAACCTATGATGAATCACCTTTTGATACTATACTTGTTGTTGAGGAGTCTCACTCTGACAAGACAATATTTATTAAGTCACTTCTTAATGATTATAAATTCCTTTTGGAAAATCATTACCTCAACCATAAGCTTATTTTTCAAGAGCATCCCTTTGACAAGCTAGTCTTTATGGAGTTGTCTTTTGACATTTTTCCCATTTTTGAGTCTCACTTTGACAAACTAGTCTCTATGGAGCCCATTATGCCATCACAAGCCATTCCTTATCCCATACCAAACATTAAAAAAGACATCATTGAAGAAACATCCACACCAAATGAAGAATCAACATTGAATTCAGGTTTTATTTTTGAACCAACATCAAATTTAACATCAGAAGTAGAATAAATTTTAGTCTCAACATTAGATTCAGAGTCCCTTGAGTCAGAATCAACTTTAGAATCAAAATATGTGTGTATTTTTTATAATATTAGTTATGCATGCCTTACAAATCAATTTGAATACATTTATGATCCTTCTTTGATTTTGGAGGATAATTACTTCAACTTCAACATAAGATCTCCTAGTATCTTCTACAAGGATTATACTACCTCTTCCTATTCCATTACCATACCATATGCCATTACCACTAACCAACCTAGCCATTTAATTAACCTTCCACCTCTCACAAGTGTCAATTAGGACCAAAAGAATCATGCCTTGTTGAAATACATCCATGGTGACATATAAATTAAAGAACATCAGGGAGGCCAACACTAAATTCATTCAGAATAAGAATAATCTCCTAGCGAAACATTTTTAGAGGTGGTAGGGGACAATCAAAGTTCAAACTCAACATCTTCTAGTGAAACCTTTTCAGAGGTGCTAAAATAAAATCAAAGTCAAAAGTCAAAATTCCTTAGTGAAACCTTTTTGAAGGTGTTATAGGATAATTAAGATAACTTCATTGGTGAAAACCTCTTCAAGGCACCAATAGCTAAGCACAATAGTCCTTCACTGCTTGATGAAGACATTATCAAATATGAAATCAATATGGCTTCCAATCATATCCTAATTAGATGGTATCTACTTTTAGGCCCAAATAATAAAGAAATATGGTGGTCTTATCAAGAGTATATTTAGAAGTCTTTATCCCCACCACAACCAAAGTTATGTTAAATCTTGAAGCAACAACATTGTGTGTGCCTCAAAATCTTGATCTTCATTTATTTACCAACCATTATACATTTAATTATCATCCACCTATACATTTCCAAATCAGACCTATCATCTATTATTTATCCATATTTACCATCCCTAGTCACACTTTCCTTTGTAGAGGATATAAAGATACCTTTTCTAAAAGTTTGAAGGAAATAAAATCAATGACCAATGGAAAAGACAACAAATTTTTTGAAATCTAAATTTATAGCAGGTTCTTGATAAAGCAGTTATTCAGAAGAGGTGTGGGTTAGAAATTTACATGACTAGTTATTTTGGTTATATAATTTACTAATTAAGACATGCATCTCCATATTAACAAGAACAATAGAATTATTTACCTGGATAGAATTATTTACCATACCTTGGCTAAAAACATTCACCTTGGCCAAAATCATTTACTTTGCCATTATTTCATACCCTACCATTTACCTTACCTTACCACTTATAGGAAACCTTGTTATCATTACACCCAATTTTCATACCATCATCATTTTAAACAATACCATACCCTATACCATTTTACCATGCCATCCCTATTAGACAAAAGTCTATTTTTAGCCATCCTACCCTACCCCTTTTTATCTTGGTTCCTTTGGTTCTTCCCACGCTTTCCATGAGGGGATTTTGATCTAGTTTCAAAATTTCCTATTTAAATTATTATATATGAAAGTAGTGTGATAGTAGATCTGGCAAGTTATCTTTCTTTCACATTTGACTAGCACTATTGATTATAACTACCTATGGGCAAATCAGTAATCCACCTTATGCTACTAATTATAACCACCTATGGGAAAATAAGTATCACTGGCCTATGTTGTTATTTCTTAATTATAACCACCTATGGGAAAATCAGGAATAACACCTTTCATGCATTTTTGCATCACCCTACCATTATTATTATCATTTGTCTTTTCATTTGGCCTTAATTTTATAACTTGTTGTGACCTAGTTAGTTCTCACCACCTTTTGTGTGGGAAAAACTATTGTGACTTAAGGTCTTAATGGGAATATGTATGCCACACTCTATTCACATTGAGGTTAGCTCAGTCCTCCTTTACCATACACTCTTGTTATTTTGTGAGTAACCTTTACCATACACTCTCATCATTTTTTGAGAAACCTAAGCCTATGCTCTCACCATTTTACAAGTGGTATATTATCAATATCTAATGAGATAAGGTACCTCAAAATTGCAAAAACATTCAAAAATGTCAAAATCTAAAAACATTTATCCTATTTAAGCCTAGTCAGTAATCCTAAATCCCCCCTACTAGGGTAAATCTATTATTAGGATGCTTTATATTGCTTTTACTTTTAGGCTTTCTCTATGTTTTTTTTGTTTGTTTGTTTACTTTCTTGATTTTTTATTTGTTTGTTTTTTATGTGTGTTGTTTGTTTGTTTGTTTGTTTACCTATTTATTTGCTTTTAGTACTATGCCTTGACTCAGTTTGTATGTATTCATTAGGTGATTCTTTGTGCATTATTCTTGAGTCCATTCATATTCGTACATCAACATTGTTATCATGGTTTTTATCATTGGTGCATAGTTTTTAATTATTTATTGGATAAGGAGTCAGTCCCTATACATATTTTGGCTAAGTTATCATGGTGTTTTACATCATGATGCCTATTGTTATGTGTTACAATAAAAATCAATTAAGTAGGTTTTACAAATAATAGAGCCATAAAAGTTTCTCCTTGTTAGCCTTGGCGAATCCTCTCACCCTTTTTGATCAAATCAACTCATTGACCATTCTAGTTGTAGCAATGCTAATAAGGATGAAAATCTCCACATTATAAGGTCTAATCAAATCATTAACATTGATCCATTCTTATTATTCTATTCATAGCTTTCATCACTTTGTGCATCTTTGTGTGCCTAGTTATTTGTAGCTTCTTTAGTCATTAGACCATTGTATCTATATTTGTGACCACTCATCTTTAATCTATGTAACATGTTATATCCTTGAGTTATGATTAGCAATCTTCCCTATTATGGAATAATCAAATATCATTTTTCAATATAGGTCATATTATTGATTATAACCACCTATAGGAAAATCATTATTTTGACTCGTTAGACCTAACTGGGGCATATGCATGTGCCACTAATCATAACCACTTTTGGGAAAATCAATGTCTCAACCTTTGTTACTAATTATAACCACCTTTGGTCAAATTATTAATTTTTAAATCAATGCATATAAGCATTTTATCAATTTTATTAATCTCACCCATGGGTTAATTTAATTCTTCTTCTTGCTTCTTTTCGAAGGACCATCCATCAAATCATATGTGTCAGCCACTCCCTCAAGGGGGAATCATTATAGGCTTCCCAAAAAAAATTTGGAGATTTTTCTTCAATCATCATCTTCTTTTAGGAATACAAAATTTTTTCATTATTTGAGAAGATATTACTATGCCTATGTCTTGCAACATGTTCCAAAATAGGGGTAAATTGTAGACACCTAAAATTGAACACCAATGGCCTTTAACTAGATTTCAAACCAATTCTTACCAACCATTGTAAATTAAGCCTAAAAATCACTAAACATCCTAAATTTTATTGTGAATAATTCATCAAAGCTCATAATCCCATTAAAACATCCTTAATTGGGGTATCCTATCATAAGCAATAAAAACCTCTCATGAATTCATCTCTAATCATCTTGCGGCATAATAACATGGAATTTGGCTTATAGACATATTAAATGGGGTAAGCGCACACATAAAAATCAAATCTTGAAATATTAAAAATCTTAATTATAATTAGTTAAAAATTTAAACCAAATTAAATGCCTAGTTTAATTATCAACGTGCAATTAATAAAATTCAAAAAAAAGGAAATTAAAAATATGAAATATCCTAGCTTTTCATCATGACATTTGTGAGTTGTCAAGCCTTTGTAAATATCTCAAAATATCTCACCCATGCCTATTCAATGTAAATCATGAGGTTTTGAACCTTTTAACTCTATTGGGGTTAATTATCTCACTTAGGTTAGGTTTGAACCCATTCCATGTTTAAACTACATTAGTTTCTAAACCTATAAATACAAGCATTCACCTCTTCATTTTAAGAGCTTGGATAGAGTAAAGTTATAATGTTAGTTTTATAGAAAGATTGAAAGCATAGTGTTATAATGCCAAAATAATAATACAAGCCATTAATCCATATAAATCCACAATCCAACCATGGTGCCAAGGATATAATGAGATAGCCAAACTACATTGCCAATCACTCTTTGATCACAAGTCGAGCAAGCCACAAACAAATCACTTAGATCTCTCAAGGAAGGTAAAGAATCTATCATTCTTTGTATTTTAGTTGTTTTTTCAAATGTAATTTTTTCACCATGCTCCCCATAATATCTAGGCTTAGAGATGTTGATTTGATAGTTTTTTGATTTCATTTTATTTTGTGAAACTAACACTTATTATAACCTCCTCTCTATTATCAAATTCCTATGATCACAATGGTGATGAGTGATATCATTCCTTGTGCACCTAGGCATGTCGTAGAGGTGTTTTTAAAAGACATTTTGGACTAAAATAAATGGTAATGAGATGAAAAAGATAAGCTCACTAAGCTCATGAGCTTCTTGATCAATAGACATAGGCCTCCTAAGCTCTTGAAGGCTCAATTCGATCAAATAGCACAACTAGGTGTTGAGAAATCCAGGAGGGATTGGCTCAACTTTGAAGACATCATCCATCTAGTAGGAAATATTATAAGTATATTTATGGATTCATTTATTAAAAATTATTTCAATCAAATTAACTTCCTTGAGAACTTTTCAAAATTAACTAGGGCATGCCTCCTTCATAGTAAATAGATGCTCTCTCACTTCCACCCATCACATATCAATAACCAGATGGCGCATAATGTAAAGGATCTAAGAGGTTTTTGTTTTGACCCAAGAGGATGAAGGCTTATGTTTTTAGGCTATATATATTATAATATATTAGTTCACATAATATTTCCCTAAGTGCCTATAGGCACATTGTATAGTCGTAATTTAGTTTTCTTTTCCTCTATGTGCATCTCGTATATCTATTACTTATTATTCTCCCTTTGTTTTATTGAGGGAAAGACTCAATTTATTTTATTTAGGAATAGGAAAAGTAGGTTAAAACTTCAGTGAATCTATGACCAATGGATTACTTAAGGCTACCAGATCCATGGTTAATAGCAAGTAGACTGTAGAGGTTTCTAGGAGTGTTGACTTTCTAAGTCACCCCAGCTTGCACATAACTCATAAGGATCCTACATAAAGGTTGTGCACCTAAAAAGTGTCTATTTATTTAAATAATGTCATTCATAGATTCATCCCATCCATTTCCATGCCTAAATTATTCATCATAGATTTTTAGATTGACTAAGTGTTTTTGTGCTCCCCATGAAGAGATCCTTCATTACCCAAGCCAAAATGGTGTGCAGGTTCAAGAATGCAAAGCACCAATATTTAGATAGCTCAGAAAGAAGTGCATGAGGAATAGTTCCAAATCATGAAAAATTCATCTAGTTTCTTCCATATTCATGTGCATTCCTATTCAAAAAATTTCCTATGCTTCCATGATAAAATCCTGCACCAAATTGTAGAGTTTTGATTATTTACTCTCATACATTGTAGACTATGATCTATGCTGTGCATATACTACTTTATATAATAAAGTAGACCCCAAATGTAAATTAAATATTTGAGAAGACTATTTAAAGGGGACTTGGCACAAAAGGGTAAAAATTCATGCACCCTCACAAAATATTTCTACATCTATGCCCTTCACATACTCGTGGTTCACTGTGTAGTCTAACTATGCAAACCTTATTGTGTGTATATCCCTAAAAGGCATAAGATAATTATTCCCATCAAATGCAAAACAATTACATTGAATTTAAAGGGAGACACATGCAATTATTAACAATTGGTACTAAGATATAAAGAGGTAGTTAGAAAAGTAGTTGAGCAACATTTGAGGCCTTCTCAGAACAAGTAAATACATAAGTGGCTATCAAAAATTAGAAAATGATCACACACCACCCCTCTAACTTTTATAATAATATTCCACTCCCAAACACACATGTAGATCTAAAAGAGTCCTGCCACCAACCCCCAAATCTAAATTACCAGACAAAATTCAAGAAGCATGGGCATGGTACCATAATAAAATGAAAAGGCTATCTACCACCATAAAAGGCACATTACTTGTAAAGGGATGGATCCATTATAAAATATGTGTTATTCATTGTAAAAAGGTTGAACATTTTTAGGAAACCTCATGCTTCCAAAATTTCCCCTCTAAGAATACTTTTATTAGCTAAACCTTGCATGTTAATGATAATTAAATTCACCTATCTTTATTTTTATTACACTTTGTGTGTTATTTACATTTTTTATCTTTTTTTTGGGGTAATTTTATCCCCTCTCATATTTTTCCATTCCTAGAACATTTGTGTGGAACTTGGAAATCACTTTCAGTTCATGTTCTATGTGCATACAGGTCTACATAGGCTTTATCTATGGATAACCCTTATCCCACTCAACACTAGACTCTATTATTATGCCTCTATGAAAAGCACATAAATTTTGAGTGTCCTTGGTGGATTTTGTGTAATAATACCTTATTCTCAAGTAATTTTCATGCGTCCATGGTATTAGGAGTGTTCACTCTACTCTTGGTGTATTGCCCCTTAATTTTACATAAAATTCTTACCTTCTCTCTCCCTTTTCCCTAAAAATCTAAGTTTAGATTAGTGGTAGATTTACCTTTCTTCTATTTAGGTCTATCTATTGGTACTAAACTAGGTGCACTTAGAATACAAGGAATATGTCCTACTCTAGAGGCTCATTCCAAGGAGTGTAAGGGTCCCACACCTTGGGGACATTACCATTGTTGTGATAAGACAACTGATGCTCCAAGAATGTATGTGAGAAATAACACTTCCATGCCTAGAATTAAACACTTTACTAATTTTTTTAAGTCATTTTCACTCTATTCCCCACCACAAAACCTCTCACATCATAGATCATCTACGAGTGCATATTTTGAACAACAATACAACCCATTAACCATTCTAGTTATATAAATGTTAATAAGGATGAACAAATTTACATTGGTAGGTACAATCAAATAATTCACATTGATCATTTTTTATTCTTCTATTCTATTCTTCATTCCATTTTTTCCCTCTTCTAGGTGAACTAAATTAGCCTAAGGTCTATTTAGACTATGTAGGCAATGCTTAGATACATGACATATCTTGGGTCAACTCAGCCACCTTTTTTCTTCCAATCATCACTTTACACATCCTCATGTGTCTGGTTGTTTATGGATTCTTTAGTAATTATACCATCACAATTATTCTTTCACTTGTTCATCTTTAATATGTGCAATAGGTTATCTCCTTGAGTTATTCTTGTTAATCCACTATATTAGGGCACAATCAGTTTATCATGATCAAATCTACCCTAGTGGGGAAAACATATTATTTAATCTATATCAAATCAATGATTATAACCACCTTTTAGAAAATAATTATTTTGACACATACACCTTGTTGGTGCACATACATGTGCCACTAATGATAACCATCTTTGGGAAAATTAGTGTCTTAGCCTCTATTATTAATTATAACTACCTTTGGTCAGATCAATAATTTTAAATTAATGGATGTAAGTATTATCTTGATTGGATTAATCTCACCCATGGGTTAATTTCATTATTCTTCTTACTTATTTTTGAGGGACCATCTATTAGTCATATGTGTTAGCCACTCTCTGAAGGGGGTATCATAGGCTTCTAAACTTTTTTTGGATCGTCATTCCTCAGTTTATCTTATTTTTATTATTAATGGATTTTTCATTTTTTTAAAAGACATTATTATGCCTATGTTTCTCAATGCCTTCTCAAATAGGGGAAAATTGTAGACACTCCTTTTTGGCCACTTCTGAATCTAAACAGACATTGGAATGAATTCTTTCAAATAATATAAGTTAAGCCTAAAAATAACTAGAATGTTTTGATTCATCAATGCACAACACATTCAGATTCTAAACCACATCAATATATCCCTAACTAAGGAAATTCATTTTACATAATCATCATCTTCCTCTAATTTATCTCTAATTAAGTTATGACCTAACAAATTGACCTTTTTGACCATGTATGAGGGATAAATTGTCAAAATTCATAAATGGAAATTAACTTGATTAGGATTGCTTAATTGATTGGACCCAATTAAATACATAGGTGAAAATCCATGGATAATTAATTATTGAATTTTTATTTTTTATGAATTCATACATCTGGATTGATAACATTATCATGACATCATAGAAATATTTGAAATGATGTCATAATCATGACATCATATTTTGTGAGTTGTCAAACACTCATAGAATATCAAATAACTATCTATATTTGTGATCCATACCTATTAATTTAAAATATGAATGTCTTTTTACATCTAAAATGTAAACATGGTTAAACTAAACCTAACAACACTTGGGTTAGGGTTAGTTTGGAAGGCTATAAATACAAGGTTTCACCCATTTTTCAACAAGTTTTTTAGTGTAATGTTATTATGCTAAAATACCTTTAAGAAGATATTTTGGTGTAATTTTACGATGCAAAAATAAATTTAAACATCCTCTTTTTAGTTTTATAATTCTCATTTTTTGAGAGAGCCAATCCAATCCAAAGACAAAGCTAAGCCCAACATTGATAAGATGATAAGGAGATATGATGGGAGGAGAACCATTTCCAAATATTAATTAATCACATGACCAAATACATCCATCCATGGCCAGCATAAAATTATTTCTCTCAAGGAAGGTAAGTAATGGTTGTTTTATCTTCTATTCATAGTTGTATTTTTATCTTGCTCCTTGAATGTCTAGTCTTGAGGTATTAGTTTCATTATTGTGTTTTTGTTTGATTTTTAATCATAATAACACAATACTAATCTCACCTCTTGTATTCCTATTGATCACAAATTCTAGATTAAAACGGGGCATCTTTAGATAACTAAATTTTGTATGAGACACTTTAAAAACATCCAATTTGATATACTTTGACATACGTGGACAATGCACATGCTTTTGAATTCTAAGCACACTTTCCATTTATTTTTTAGCCCATTTATTTTCTTGGATAATTATTTCTATATGATAAACCTACGTAGGATCAACTTAGTCTCTATAGGAACATCTTATAATAATATATATACCTTTTCAATATATTAGATCATTTATTTACACTTGTAATACACTACTAATAATACTTGGATAGTGTATGTTGTTGTAGGTGTCTACCTCTACCTATAGTGTTTAGGCACACTCAATGATTATTTTAAAAATTGGTACGTATCCATTATATTTTGTGAGACACATTTCATCACATGGTCATATTGGGAAATAATTAAGAGCTTACTAAAATAAAAATAATTCCAAACATTATACTCACTTAATATGTCTTGGCCATCACCTTGAGTATCACTTAGAAACCTAATATAAGAGCATCTTAGGTGAATTGACAATATCACCTAAAATTAGATTTAATAAATTAAAGAAATAAACAAAATTGGAGTGCATGGTTGCTCAACACAACATTTTTAAAGACTATTTTGGATAGTGAAAGAGTCCACTTTCATGGAAAAAAGGCAGTTGAGGTGCCCAGAGAGTTGGAGAATGAAAGAGGGTTACATGTTTTTGGTTGATAAGGAAAATGACACACATGAAGGAACTGAATAATATTAGGGAATGAAATATAATATATATAATTAAGGGATCACATGATGGTGTGTGAAAGTTCCAAACATTTAAGAGACACAAAAAAAGTTTGTAAATATGCACTTCACAAACAAGTAAAGTTTAGATTTTTAAATTTGGGGTGTAGAGAAGTAAGGTAATGTGTAGAAGAGTTGAGAAGTGCACAAATGGAATTAAAATAAATAAAATTCAATGAATGATCTATAAGTAACCTATTAAACTATGTTTTTATATAGCGAGAAGCATATTGTGATCTAGGAATTTGGCTCAAGAGAGGAGGGTTAGTATGGTGTCAGCTCCAAAATGAAATAAACACACTAACTAGCATAAGATCTCTAGGCCTAGACACTAGGGAGAGCTTAGTTAAAAAAACATGAATAAAACACACAAATAAAATGAAAAATAAACTCTTTTTTACCTTCCTTGGATGCTCAAAAATGCTTGTTGTAGTGGCTTGCTCAGCTTGTGCTCATGAAGTCCTTGGCAATGGAAGCTTGGCTACCTCCATCACTCCTTGGCACCTTTGGCTTATGGCTTGGCTTGGATTGGAATAAATTTGGCATGGTAACACTAATTATCAATAATTTTAAATATATTTGATAATAATAACTTTGCACCAAAAAATCTTAGAAATGATGTTCATGGCCTCTCTATTTATAGATTTTTGAAAATGTTTAGAATCAACTTGAACTATACATCTTGAGATTGAGATGTGTGGTTGAGGATTAATTCAATTTTGTAATTAAGTTTATAATCATTCTCATCATTACATTGTAATAAGGAGAAATTAAGAGGCATGGAGGGAATCATGGAAGGCATTGATGAGGCATGGGAGGCATGAATCCTGATATTTGTGGCATTTATGGTCTAGGGATGTCTTCCTAAGAAATGAGGTCACCTGATGATGTAGATATTCAATATTCATTTCCAAAAATAAGTATTCAATAATTTACATGGGATTCTTAATTAGGCCTTGATTTATATTAATTAGCTCTTAAGCATGTTTAAGCACATTGTGCACAAATTACCCAAATTTATCAAAATGCCTTATTCTTGGTCCAAAATTTGATTAGATTAGAATTGGAAGGTGATGTTAGATTTATTGGAACCATATTTATATTTAGGATCTTACAAAAAACAAATAAAAAGGGCACATGTCTTGTGAAATATATTTGATAGGAAAGATCAATCCAAAGCACCTAGGTGTAAAATTGGCATTTTGACTCAGAATGATTTGATCAAAGTTAGTTGGCCCATAAATTGCATTGCCCAATTTAGTGATACCCTAGCCAAAATTGGCACGTGAATATGTCAATTTTAAATTTTTTAATGCATTTTAGTGTTTTTAGGCCAAATTGTGCACTTTAGGTAGAAATTGGTTAAAATCCTGAGTGGAGGTTATCAATGGCCAAATTTAGGTGTGTACACATATAAGGAATGGGAGAATAGAATTGAGTGTAGGACCCAAGGAAGTGGAAAAAAACTAGATGATCAATCAACTATAAATACTGACACTTAGAATTTTCATAGTTTAGGATGGTGTTTTATATGACATTACAACAAATAAGTATAGTGAAAGATATCTACTAGTGTGGATATGATTTAACAATTTTTAGATATGCATAGCTCAAGGTTCATAAAATGGGAAGCTAATTTTAGGGTAGTCCTAATATGTATGTAGATACTATAGATATTTTTTATATCTATTAATTTTAGCTATCAAATAATTGTATGAAATATTATCCAATTTATTAGCATAGATAGATATAAATATAGGTTTAAATCAGATCATTGTAATGTTCAAAATATAAAGTGATCCCAAAATGGAATGAGGCATGGTTGGGAATAAGGCCTATTTCATTGAGTGGATGGCAAACTTAGGATTCCATAGTGAGGATATGGGGAATCAGATCTAATCATTGATTCAAATATCAATTGGAATTAATTTTAAAATATTGGAAGATTATAATATCTATGTAAACCCTTAAGATTTAATGAATGTGATTGAATTTATTAAATTTATACTATGAGAAACATTGAGGGTTATATTAAATAAGGTATTATTTCACTGAGAATCCTACTCATGAGGGCACTACGTTGGAATTAGATAAAGGTCATGGACCTTGATAAAATTTAAGGAGAAAAGATAAATTTGGAAGTATTAATAAGTCAGAAGATATCCAAATGTGAGGTAGCTATCAAAACATTGTTCTCCATTATGGGAAAGTGGATAGAAAACAAAGGTTTATGTGATAAGTAAATATATAGATATCATATCATCAAATGGGAGGCATGTGTTGAAACATATCAATATAAAGAAGATGTTAGTAGAATATAAAAAACTAATTCAAGACTAACATTATATGCCTAGCTACTTGGCTGAGAAAATGACTAACAAATAAAAAGCCAAGAAGAAAACAAAAGAACCAATTTTACCTTCCTCAAGAGTCTTATATGTTAATCATCATAAGAGAGGGCTTGTGCTCAAATTGTGGAAAATGAGTTCTTTTTCAATGATGTGTTGCATCATCTCCCCTTGTTTGCTTTATAAATTGGCTTGGCTTGAGTTGATTATGAATCTTCCTATCAATAATTCCACATGGTAAGTTTGGATTAAGAAGCTTATTGAAGAATAGACATAGCCTAGGTATTTATAGCATGACCAAAATGATATGGATAATCTATCTTAAGATCAAGATGAGTGATCTAAAATCAATTTAATTTTGGAGACTAATTGCAATAAATATTGTAATTAATATTTAGAATAATGGATTAATCAATAGGCATGGTTCAACATTTCTAATATTTGTTGAATTTATGTTGATGTTTTGCATTTTTGACTTTGAGGTTGATGGCATCATCATGACAGCATGTTTCCTAATATTTGTTGAATTTATGAATTTACAAAAATAGAAATTCATTATTTTAATATGGATTTTTCACTTAAGCTTTAAATTGGATTTAATTATTTTAGTAAATCTGATTAGTCTTTTTATAATTTTAAAAATTTGATTAATTGTCATGCATTATTGCTCAAAAACATTAATTTGTTAGGTCACAATTTGATTGGAAGTGAATCATCGATAAATTATCATTGAATATAGGGTATTAACCCAAATAGAAAAGCCTTAACATGATTTATGGAATTTACATCCAATGTGTAGATGAATTTGGGCATTTCGATGACTTTTAGGCTTAATATGCATTGTTTTCTAAAAATCAATATGATGTTTGTTTAAACATGGAAGTGGCCAAAAAGGAGTGTCTAAATTTTTACATTATTTGATAATTTATTTCAAGACATAGGTATAATAACATCTTCTCAAATAATGAAAAATTCATTAAGTTGAAAATATTAATGTTTGAAGAATGGCATGTTAATAATCATAGGTTGTTACAAGTCAACAAACATAAACTGATGCCTTAGAAGGTGATTGATGAGAACTAAATGCCACCTAGAGGGAGTAAGTGGAAAATAGTGTTATCAAATAGGCCTTAAATATATTAAAATGACACAGACTAATGGTAATAGAGGTTTAAATAATGATTTTTACCAACAAGGTGATTTTAATCATTGGCATAGTGAGATGCCCGACCAAGGCATTTTAAACATGATACAATCGATTTTGACCCAATGAGGTAGAGTTAATCATTGATCAGTCTAAATAATTTGTCATGTTATGTAAAATTAGAAAAGGGAGATCATGCAATGAATACAAAACATGGATTAATGATGAGTTGGAACAAGGGATTGGTGTGATTATGGGGTACCGGCTAGCGTGGAGATGTATGTCATAACTAACATGTGATATAAAAAAAATAGTGTTATTAAATGAGCCTTCAAAAATACCTAATAACACATCTTAATTATTAAAAAAATCTAAAAAATAATAAAAATAGAGATGAACATCTTAGAAAATGGACTAGAGAGTCAAAAAAATATCTCCTAGAATAAATAAAATGAACTTTAGGAACTAGGGGTGAAAATTTAATTTTTTAAGCTATTTATTCACCCTTGGGGTAAAAAAATTTCATTTTCACCATAACATTTTATAATGTTGATTTTTATCCTTATGAATCAAAGCATTGAAATATGGTTCAATGACTAGGATAGAGGTATGTGAGGGACCACGTTTAGGAGTATGGACGACCTCCATACAATGGGTAGTTGGTAAGTAAACCTTTATTGAGTAAGTTTATCATTTATTACACATTTAATGTTGGTTTTAGGGTTAAATGGTGGATTTACCATTTTAATGGTAGGTAAATAATGACTTCATCAAAATTTAGACAATGACATCACCCATTTTCTATGGAAATCATCAAATCAATGATTTTGCCAAAATATGCAAAGTCATCATTTTCATAAAAAAATGAAAATGAAAACATCACCATATATGGTAGAAAATTCCTAAACAAAAAATGGTGACTTCACTCAAAATAAAAACCTAGATAACTGAGTGAGTCAAATTAGGTCAAGCCTCTAGGAGAGAGGGGTACACTAGTCTAAAACACAAAAAAGGCTGAAATAGCATATGCATAATGATAGGTAATTTCTAGTGAAACTTATGATATAAATTTAGCCCAATGTTAATTTATTTGTGGTTGTAGGAGTAACTCAATGTCTTGATGGTATGATAGTTAAGGTTTCACTATTTATGGACTATTCAGATCTAGATTAAGGAGATGTGTGCATTCTTATAGGCTATTGATATGCTAGATGTGGCATGAATGTCTACTATTAGATTTGATTGAGCTTATTTAAGTGTATTGGATAATCATTGGTACTTGAAGACTTCCACATTCCACCTATCAATAGGGGAGGTGAGAGTCACTTTGGATGACACATAATGCATATTAAAGTTACATATGAGATGTCATATATTATTTTGGATAGATCCAACACACCAAGAAGCTATGTTGGATGACTTGGCTAGTTGCTATGACATTCCCATGCTACATATAAATTTTGATATTAATTTTTTGGAGTTATACATATAAATTTAGCTTGATGACCTACCACCTGAGGAGATGACACCACCAACACTAATTGATAAGGAGGTCATGGTTCTGATGGAGATTATCTATGAAATTAACTCCCAACAAGAGTGGTTATCTTTTTATATGGGCCTAAGAGGAGTGATAAAAGCCATGTTATCTGATACATATAGTTTTACTTGGGGGACAATATTATTGGCCCAATTATACATGGATTTAAATGTGGTGGCCTATAAGGGAGGCCAAAGTATTGGTGACATGACCTTGCTCCAAGTTTAGGGATGGGAGCATTTAGTGATAGAGTGCATGCTATAGTAGAGACAATTATGGGGCCCATAATATTTAGTATTATATCTATAATATTATATAGGTGTAAGGAATAGAGGACATTATGGTGGTATATATCAATATCAATGAAAGATAGATGATTTAATAACTATAGATTTCATTTGGTGGCCCTATTGACCATTATAGATTCAATGGAGATTTGATAGGTGGTACACTACTTATATGAATTTCAAGTGTTTTTTAACATGTAGGTAGACACACATAATATAGGAATATAGACCAAATCAAGTGTTATGGTAGTTTGGGATGCAGTAGGATATACCAAATGAACCTAGGTGGTTTACTTACAATATCTGAGAGATTAGTGGAGTGATGCTAGTGCTTCTGAAGAGTACATTTGTAAAAAATTATAGGTGAATACCATGTATTTGGTGTGAATATGGAGGATTCCCCATAGATAAAGGTGTGACATTAACCTATGTTATATGGTGGGCATAGTTTTATCCACAAATATTGGCATTACCTTGATAGGTACCAGGACAATTATAAGATAGATAAAGAGAGGATGGGGTGAGGATCATGGTGGGGATGAGATGGAACTAGATCAAGGTGAGGATGAGATGGAGGTATATCTAAGATAGGTATGTACTATTGGTACAAAGGTAGATTTAACCTAGGCAGGGCTGTCACAGATGATGAGGGCAAATCCAAGCTAGGCAGGGCCATCAAGTGCTCATTCAGATAGGGCCGCTACCTTACTTGATGAGGATTTCAATGCTATTTTGGGTGAGATTAAGGGACTATAGAGGAGAGTTTGTAAGTTACAAGCATATGTGAATCTAAGTGATGACTAAATCACTATCCTTTAGTCATATATTGATTCACTAAAGGTAGAGGTAGCATAGATGACATAGGTATAAGCAAAAATATAGGATGTTATAATTTAGGCTATAACTGAGAGGGATTAAGCTATGGTAGATGTTCAAAGGATCTTATGTGAGTGATATTAGGCATGGGGATCAAGTACACAAGTAATATTTTCCAAGATGGTTTTGGAGAGCCTTCAGGCTAAGGATGAGGCCCCATATTATTGGTGAACTTATGAGACTACTATTCACAAGTACTAGTAGATCCTTACATTTGAGTTATAGGATGCACAAAGAGTTGGTATTAGGTCCTCCTAATAAATATTGAGGACACATGATGTAGTAGTCTCATGTTAGTTAGTTTAACAACCATGACCACCTCCACCACCAAGGCCACTAGGGCCACCATCTCTTATAGGACCTAGGGATTATTAAAGTCAGAGTTAACGTTGTATAAATATTTGCCACTTTTGTATTTTGTCACTATGAAATGCATATATACATGATGTGTATGACATTCATTTTTGTGAGATACATGGCATTCATACTTGGTCTATGGACATGTACATGGAATGTTATTCTTTTGATATACATGTGATGTTATGTACTTGTTTTATCATGATGTGTTATGGTCTCATGTTTTTAAAGTGATTAATTTTTAAATGTTTAAATTTCATTCAAACATGTATGTGATAGGAAATGTGTTTTATACTTTTGAATTTATTTTATATATGGCATGTATATGAGATGTTGGAATGTAGTTGCCTACTCATGTTTATGACTTGTAATAAATGCTTATTTGAAGATGCACATCCTTATTAGCACATAGTATATTCATTGTGATTTGGTTATTATGGTTTGGTTTCATTTGGGTATGCCTATTGTGAACAAGGGTAAATATTTATGGAACCATTTTTTGATATATCTTTGGACTACTTTTGTTGTAGTGTCTGTCATTATGAATCATAGTTATATATCAACCATAATAACAATGTATGTCAGATACATGGAAAACTTAATTTAAATGTAAGTATAATCAACTTAGGCATAAGATATGATAAATAAAATCCCAAGTGTAAATATAATGCAATAAACTAAGTTTAGGAATGAATACAAAATACTTACAACTCAAGTACAAGATATAACAAATCAAGACTTAAGTGTAAACATAATGTAATAAGTTTATGAAAATTGAGGAAAAAGGAATAAAAATAAAATATATTAGTCATCAAAACAATTAAAAATAAATAAAATTGTAACAAAAAACAAAAACCTAAGTAAAACACTAAAGCCTAAAGTAAAGTAAACAAACACACAGAAGGTAAATAGCATAAGTAGAAAACAACAAACATATAAAATCTAGCTAAAGGGAAAATAAAAACATAAAAACTATCTATGACACAAATAAACAAAGTAAATAAAGGTAAATTAAATAAATAAAATAATCTAATTAAAATTAAATAAATAAACTAATCTAAGGAAAATGAAATAAACAAACTAATCTAAGAGAATTGTTATGCTTGGTAAAAAGTTTCCCATAAGCTATAAGGACTAATAAAATAGGTATGATGGTATAGGAATGGAAGGGGGAATATAATAATAAGGAAGGGGTGGTTGAGCTGACTCCAAATTCCATAGGAAAGTGGATACTACCTACATAGTCCCATAGACACTAGGTCCAAAATAGACTTTAGGCTAAATGTAGTTCTCCTAAGATTTGGGATAGAATAAAATTGATGGTAATGAAAATTTATTGATTTTAGATTAAAATATGAATGGTCTCATAAAATGGTGAGTACGTGGAGTAATGGGAGTTGGTGCTCACAATCATTAAACATAGGAACCCACAAAACTACGAGAGCATGGTTTAGGCTAAAACCACACTAAAAAGTAAAATGTGAGTGTTCACAAATGAAATAGGTTGGTAATTCATAGTGTTCACTATGTCTAAATATTGAAACAATAATGAACTTAAAAATTGGTGAGAACATTTTGAGAAAAAACTATAACAAGGAATGGTCAATGAAATTAGAAAATGAACTTAATCAATGATACTATCTAAGCTAACCTAGGAAGTACTACCTACATAATTTTTGTATACCTTAGACCAATTTAGTTATCTCAAAAATGTGAGGGAACAAAATCAAGAAATGGTAAAGGCAAATGGAAATGGTCATAGTTGGATAAAAATTTACTACCTAGTAAATACAGTAAAATGCACCACCCAAAACATAGGTAAAATTATTGGCAAACAATATGATAAATCAAGCATAAATTTTATAGATTAATATCTCTCATGGGGTTTTTAAATCCTTTTTCTAAACCTTTTTTTTTAAAGGTTTTTTCAGGGTTTTTTAAAATTTGAGTTTTTTTGGCATCTCAACTCAATAGAGGATTATGAGATATCGAATGGGTTAACTCACAAAATGTTGAGAGCATTAGATTAGGTTTCTTGTAAAATAAAAAGATAATTATAATAATGGTGGCCAAACTAACCTTAGAAAACATTGAGTGATGCCTACATAGTCTAAATGGACCTCAAGACATAGTAGTTCACCCTATAACAAGGAACTTGACTAAGTAACAATAAAATTTTGAATAGGTAAATGGCACAATTATAATGATATGGCAAGGTATAACGATAAAAAACTTGGAAAAAGTGAAGGATGCAATTTCCCAAAACCCTACCATAATGCCCAAATATAATATCATTTAAATAAGGCATTCAATAGTCCCAAGTTTGAATCATCTAGTGAAACTACCTCTGAACCCAACTAATAATGTTGTCTAAAGTATCAATCAATCAAAACCAAAGTAAAAATGGAGTAATGGGAGAATAAAAACAAACTTAGGTCAATAGGAAAGACACAAAGGGAAAGGGAACATGACATGGTACAAATTAAATTGTGGTATGATATGAAGTAAGCAATCCTCATAGGTAATAATTTAGGTCACTTAAGTGAAAAAGAGCTTGAGATGCATTATATTCATTAGACCTTCAAGTTCTTCTCCTTATAATATATCTAACCTATATTCTCTAAAACCATAGTTAACAGTGATGATATAGGGACCTAACCAATTAATCTTAAAATTGCCCTTTTTTTGCATTCGATATTGGTGTTTTTTTAGTTTTATTTAAGTAGATTATCACCAAGTTCAAACCCTATGTGCCCAAAAATCCTATTGTATTGACCATTTAATTTATTTTGACATGCTTGAAAGATATTCAAGGCTACCATTCATTTTTCATCCAATAATTCCATCTCCTATAAATGAGATACTATGTACTCTTCATCACCAAGGATATGCTTTAGTGAAATTTGTAGAGAAGGCAACTCAACCTTGATAGGAATAATGGCCTCAACACCATAGACTAAGGAATAGGGTGTGGTTCTTATTTGAGTGTGGAAATTGGTCTGGTAAGCCCAAAGGGAATGAAAATTTTGAAAGTACCAATCATGACTACCATCATTGATGATCTTCTTAAGGATATTTACAATGGTCTTGTTAGATGCCTCTACTTTTCCATTTCTTTATGAGATGTATGGAGTGAAAAAATGTTGGGTAATATGGTACTCAGTACAAAGGGATTTTATGTCCTTATTTTTTAATGAACCACCATTATCATATATAAGTTAAAATGGAATGCCATAATTGTAGATGAGGTGATTGAAAATGAACTTGGATAATTATTTACTAGTCACATAAGTTAGGGGAATGGATTATACCCATTTAGTGAAGTATTCTATGGTGGTAAGTATATGTTATATTGAACATTGTCATTAATTAAGGGTGAGATTGATGAGCATTGACATTAAGTATTGAGATTTGGTATTTAATATTATCATTGGTGTCAAAGGTTCTTATGAATATGCATGGTTATTTCATTAATGTCAATCTAATTTTATTGATGTCATAGGTTCTTATGAAGATGTTTGGTCAAGTAAGCTTTGAGTTATGTGTATGATGAGTTTTTATGTCAGCATAGTAAGTGGTGTTACTATATGAAAGAAGTGATGTGAGAGTATTGTTTGAAGAATGTTCTAATATCATTAAAAATCATCATGAGTGAGTACAGGTTAGTATGTCAATTTTCAAGCATATTATAATGCTTTGTCTAGACCTTGTGAGATGGTATGTGTAGGTAGCATGATAAAATAAGTGAGCTCTAAAGAAGAAACTATTTACTCTAAAGATCTATGTAAGAAATTTTGAAGATGTTCCAAAGGAGATATAAATATGAGAAAGCTCTAAAGAATACATGATAGTGTTTGATCATGAGAGAGGTTGTTTGAGTTTTTACATGAAGTTTTGAGGGCCTTAAAATTGATTATAAGGTCAGCTTCAAAGATATGTGTATACAAATTTGAAGATGCTATGAAGATCCTTAGTCAAGATCTAAAGATTTTTAATAAGCTCTATTGAAGATTTAAATAAGAGTGAGTGTATGAGGTTGCTTGAGCATACACAAGATGTATTAAAACATAGGAGAGTTTCAATGTGAATCCTATAAGTTGGTTACAAGGTCAGATTCAAGGCCTAATGAGACTTGAAGGTCAAGGCCTAGAAATTAAGAAGAGAGATGGTGGCCAAATGGGGTATCAATATTAGTTTACATGACATGGATGAGCAGGTAAACATTGATAGAGGTGACTCAAGTTTTTTTTATCATATTCATGAAGTTTCATGGCATGGTTTGCAAGAAAAGGCTTAAAGAATATTTTTCAGGTTTTTCAAGTGTATAAAATGAAGAGTTGTCTACCTGAGAAGGTTTGTCATGTGGTCACTAGTATGTGAAGCATTTGCATGAGAATATAAGTTGTTCATGGCAGATGAATAATGGTTATAGATAATTTTTCTAAGCATTTATTTTTATAAAGAGGATCTAAGTTTTATGAATTATCATTAAGACTAGAAGATGGCCTAAACCTCATAGAACCCTAACCATAAACTGATGTTGAAGATATTATTCTAAAGAGATATGAACATTTTGGTAAGTATATATAAGTAACTATAGGTTTAATTCAACTTTCCTAGGCATCTTTAGGTGTGATTAGTTTCTTAGGTGAGTGAGCAGACCCTATAGGAAAGTACTTTCAATGATTTATTGTAGAAGATAGGGTTGACCAATTAAAAGTTATTATGTGGATGAAGATCAAAGTGTGAGAATTTTATTTATTTTCCATGAATTTTTATGGATAGGTTCCATATCTTAGGTGTGAAAATTTGGTGATCCAAGTTGGCTAGTAGTCGCTAACAAACCCAATAGTGCAGATAGTAAGAAAATCAAATAGAAGTGAGAAGATGATTCCTAATGTGTTTTTATGTAAGAGTGATGCATTAAAGTGTATAATTATTTTATCTATGTATTTAATAATTTATACATTTTTTTATAATCCTATAATTTAGTGTAATAGGTTGGAAAATTGAAGCCAAAATGGCTTTTCTGACTGAGTAGAGTCTGTGAGAGAAAAGATCAATAGATTGGTCTATAAGACCAATAGTTTTCATTAGATCTCATGATCTGATTGGTTGAGGATGCTCTTAGGGTATTATAATATATTTTACATGAATTTAAATCCCTTGAATGTATTCAATTAGATGTAAAAATTTCATATTTACATGATTATGTTTTTAAGTCAGTTGGTAGTTCTGAATGAGCATTTTTGCAGAGAAGAGGTTGATGATGTTTACCTGTGTTGAAGCATCAGATTAAGTTTTTGATGAACTTTTATTAATGAGGTTTTTTAATATGTTATTTTTTTCCAATTTTTTTGGAAAATTTGAGTTTATGCCTCAGTTGTTTAAGATAAATTTTTTGTATATGTACAAGCCTTTTATGAACAGTGATTTGAGAAGGGATTCAAATGATGGTTGGACCTAAAAGGTATTATGGACCTAAGGTAAAGTTAGATAAGGTATATTGGATCGTAATATGAGTTTTTTATACCATGTTATATTTTTGAATGTGCTTCAATAAATATCAAATGGTAACATGTTGTTCAGAAGACTTATTAGGTTTCCTTAAACCCTAAAAGAGGAGTAAGGGCTAATTGAGCTATGGCTGACCTAGTGTATTTATTGATTCATGATTAAGGAATGTTATTTTAATATGATAATACCTATTTATGGCCTACCTAATAGATAATAATGTGTGTATATCTAAGAAAGATACGATCAAGTGACTTGTATATAAAAAAGGCAATTTAGGCATATTTGGTATGCTTAGAGAGAGAGAAAAGAATAAGAGAATGATATAGATCATTGGTGAGAAGAAAGATTTAATGAAGAAAATAAAACAAATTTCATGAGTTTATAATATAGGTTATGTATAAAAGGATCAGGTTTAGAATACCTAATCAAGCCATGAAGAGGACTAGTTGAGTGAAGAGGGCTAGAAACCAGTTTGAGAGAGATAGAATTGAGTGAAGAGCTAAGGATAATATCATCATAAATTATATAAAAAAAATTATTATGAAGGTGATAAAAAAATTAGGTGGTTAAGTTGGTGTTGATTCATCTAGGGTTTGGTTCCTCCTTGCAAGTGGGTGCTTGCTAAAGCCTAGCCGAGTTGGTGCTGAGCTAGTTGGGGTTGGTGCTCCATGTGAATTGGGTGATTCACTAAAGATTTATGTTTGTCTTATAGTATTTTATTCCTTTTTATTCATTAGTGGTTTTTATTCCCTTTAAGTTTGTCCCACATATATGTTGTGTTCATGTGTTTCATGATTTTATGATTTGGTGTTTATGCTTGTTAAGATGAACATGCTTGTTATAATGGTTCATTTATGATTAAGTGGAACTAATTGAAATGTTTTTGAAGATTTATTCACTCCCCCCTCATTAATTTATCTTATAACATTTTTATCATCATTTGAAGATGTAGTATTAATCTTTCCTACAAGGTCAAGTCCCCATGTTGAAAATGGCCATGGCATAGTTAGTGGTTTGAGTGTTTGAGCTAGAACATGTATTAGATTAGCATGATTATGAAATTATAAACACCTTTTGACATATTTAGTGGCATCAATATCCATATTTATCCAATAATAACTAGTATGTAGTAACATTTTGGCAAGGATAACCCCACTAGTGTGGGCTCTATAAACCCCTTCATAAACTTCCCTCAATGTTAAACTAGATTTTACTAAGGTTAAATAGCAAGGTAGAGTTACATCAAATCTTATATGATAAAGTGTGGGTCCAAGTAATGTGTAATAGGAGGTATGATGGATGAATTATTTTTTATTTTTATGATAAAGGTTAGGTGGGATGGTTTTGTCATGAAGGTAATCATACAATTCAACATACCAAGAAGAACTGGGACTAAAAATATCATAAATTATTTTGACAGTCAACTTTTTTTGACAATTGATAGAATATTTTAAATAAGGAATAGATAATATATGGCCTTATCTATGATATGGATCATAAAACCAATCATGGTCATGGCATCCATTGTTTGGTTATTATCTCAAGGTATTTGCTTAAACTAAAGATAAGTAATTTGTTGTTTGAAAGTATCTACCATGTTTTTTATAAGGCACAAGATTCTCATCCTTAGTCTAAAATTTATCTATAACTTGATTGATAATAAGTTAAAAATCTCCATGAACTAGTAAATTTTGGATATTCCATTGTACTACTAGGTAAAGCCTTACAATGAGTGATTCATATTCATCCATGTTATTGGTAAAGTAAAAATGATACAAAAGGACTTGGGAATAAGGTCCCATTATAATGTTATGAAAAAAAATCCTACTCCTAATCCATGATATGTGAAGGAAAAATAAAAATAAAGTGTCCACTATTATGTCTTTGGAGGTGCTTCTGCTACAGTCATGATGAATTCATCTAGAAACCCAAAATTGAGTGGCTAGGAGTTAGAAAGGGGACCTTTGGCAAATTGTTATGTAAGTACTTATCCCTTTATGGCCTTATGGTTAACATATCTAATCTCAAATTCACTTAAAATCATGATCCATTTAGTCATGTGTTCTTGTAAATCTATTTTTGAAAGTAGATACTTAAGCGAATCTACTTTGGATATGATGATGGTCTTATTATTAACCATGTAGTGACATAAATTATGGGCTAAAAGACCATGGATAAATAAGATTTATCTATAAAAATATTAATATGCTCATATGTGACCAATGTGTGGCTCAGATAGTATTCATCATGTTATTTTCTTTGTTCATCATGTTGGACCAAAAATTCCCCCAAGGCATGTTCAGTTGTAGATAAATAAAGAAGTAATAACTTTTCTAGTGTGGGTGGTAATATAATAGGTGGATTGACCAAGAACTATCTCAAGGGTTCAAAGGCATTATTATAATAAATATTACATGAAAAGGTGGTGCCTTTTTTTAACAAGTGGGTAAATGGATGGCATTTATTGGATAGCTATGAAATGAAGCATCTGATGGACTGCATCTTGCCTTATAAACTATAGAGCTACTTCAAAGTACATGGGGTATCATATTAGTAATATCCTTGAACTTGGTTGGATCAAATTCAATGGTCCTATGAGAGATAATAAACCCTATAAATTTACTTGAAGTGATTCTAAAGACACTTTTTAGGGTTCAACCTAACTTTATACTTTTGAAATGTTTCAAAATTTCTTTGGAGTACTATAGGATAGTCTACACAAGTCTTAGATTTACCCAAGATATCATTGACATAATATTCAATAATTTAATGCATCATATCATTAAAAATAACTATCATGGCTTTTTGGTATGTTACCCTGGCATTTTTTAGTCCAAATGGCATTACTTGATAATAAAATTTTCCCTAAGGAGTGATGAACCTTGTCTTGTGTTGGTCTTTTGGAATGATCCTAATATGATTATACCCTAAAAATCCATCCATGAGAGAAACTATCTCATATCCAACTATGAATTCCATGATCATGTCAGTATTTTTCAAAGGAAAGTCATCTTTTAGGTAGACCTTTTTTATGTCATAAAAATTGGTGCATAATTTAATGTCTTCTAGCTTTTTGCTAACTAGCATGATGTCCGAGATCCACTTAGAATAATCGATGGGGTGAATGCATCTTACCTTTAGGAATTTTTATAATTATTTATTGACTAAAATAATAATAAAATGATACATTTTCATAAGATTGTATTTAATTATCTTGGCATTAGGATGTACTACAATATGATGTAAAACTAAGGAAGGATCCAAAATTGTCATATCATAATACGCCCATGAAATAATATTAATGAACTCTTTAAGGAGATTAGTAAGAACTTCACATTCCTTCTTAGTGAGGGATGCACCTAGTTTTATCCACATTGGATTATCCAGTGTTCTAATATTGATTTTAAAAGTATCTTCTAGAATAAGTGTAGAACCATACTCAAGGAGAGCTAGTAAGGAAGTAAACCAATTGTAAATACCATAGTTTGTTGTCCTAATTGGTTCATCAAGTTCACCCATATAGGATGAATGAGAATCACTTAATGGTGTCAAGGGACAATCCCTATTATTATTTTGCATTGATATTTAACCCAAATATGATCATGGTATTGGTGGAATATTAAGCTTCATCAGAAGAAAGGTGAACATCCCCATCTAATGGCACCTAAAATAGGTTTCCACCAAGAGATTAGCCTTTTTCCATACTATTACCCTAGTTTGAAAGTGCTTCAAAGAGGTTTTCACTTTGAGACTTCAATGTTATATTTTGTTTTTATTTTTAGCTAATGAAGTTCACTTACTCTCTGAAATAGGCAATAGGATCCAATGTGATATAAAACCCTTACTTATGATCTCCTAGAGGAATACTATCTCTTAGGCCCATGAACTTGTAAATGACCTCATCATTTTAAAACTCATTAAGTGATATTGTGGATTCTTGTTGGTCTTAGTCTATTATTTATGGATGATGGAGGAAAAGTAGGGAACAAAAAATGAAAAGTGTAATGGTGCATATGGCAGAGGATTAAATAGGTTGGTTTTGGATAAGTCATCCTATATACTATAATCAGACTTTGTATCATTACCAACATTATTATTCTTAGTCATTAGTGTAGGAACATGAATAAGATATGTGGGGTCACCGCCATATGGTTTAAATTTGATACCATAAGTTCATTTGTGTTTAGTCATGGAGATAGGCTCAAAATTTCCTTGATGATCTACCCTAATCCTATACCCTCATAAGCTTAATTATCCATGATCCAATTACGGATGGTATATATTTTTCCTTGGTATTGGTCAGCTAAATCATCATTAAAAGTCAATAATCATCCTCAATAAGTGGATTTTGTTCTTGGTTAGTGGTTAGAGTAAAAATAATAGGCTCTTGGGCATTAAATTTTCCTTTCTATCACAATTCCAAATTAACAACTTTGGCCTTCCATAAGATTTAGGGACCTTTGGAGGTTTGGATATGTGAAACCCATTACACATGAGGTATTCACTTGGACCTTTTTTAGAAACATAAAAATTGATTGGATATCTCAAGAGGGGGCATAAATGAAATGGAGATAAGGCTATCTAGGTATATGTAGTTGGATTATGTAAATTCAACAAGTACATCTTTATCATTATTTTGTGTAGGGTCTATGCCAAAGTGATAATTTTAGATATCATATTGAGCTTCTAAATGCTTTTAGAATTGATATGGCTATAAGTCTACAAGAATAGTAACTTCCATCCTTGAATGGGGAAATATGATACATTGGTGTAATGTATAAGGTATTGCATGAATATCATGAATCTATGGTTGGTCTAGGAGTAAGTTATATGATAAATATAAATCTAGAACATGACAAAGTGTAATGTGGCTCAAAGTCCTAGTGACCACTGGTAAATAAATTATTCCCTGTGATTCCCTTTCTTCATTATCATAATCCTTTATAGTAGTTTTCTTTGGTTAAATATTATCAGTTGTGTCTCTAAGATGCTTGACTAACCTCAGAGACATAATGTTGAGGCCTAATCCATTATCTATGAGGACATGTTTAACTTTATGTCAAGCTATGAAAACTTCAATATATAATGGGTTATTGTTGAGAGGGCCAAGGGAAGACATGTTTCTTTTGTCAAAGGTAAGTTAATAGCCAAGAGATAAGTGTCCTACCAATACTTTTAATTTATCTAGCATAATATCATTCAACACATGGGATTGGCTCAAAATTTTAGTAATAATGTTCTTGTAGATAGTGGAGGTATGCAACAAATATAAGATAGAGATTTATGCATGTGTCTTTTGAAATTACTCCATAATTTCATACGTTTTCTCCTTGTTTTTGGTAATTAGTTTGATTCTAGATAATATGGGTATTTGGATGGGATCATTAGTAGAAGAAGGTTGCAGACCTTGAATGGAAACTTTTGTACATCATGTTGTGATTGTGCAATCTAGATTAAGTGATGGGCCACTATAATTAGAATAAGGGGGAGAGTGGCCTCAAATGGTAACCCTTGGGTAATAATAATCTTGGTTGTTAACATGGACCACATGAGTATTACTAGAATAAATACGGGGTTGAGTACTATTTGTTAGTGGTTATGGGAAATTGGCTATTGGTCTAGGATTAATGGTAATGGTGGATATATAACCTCCCACAATACATCCTATAAATTTTTTTTAGTCATGTTCAATGGCATAATAGGGCCCTTGGTTGGATTGGTCATTCTAACCTTATTTCTTACCATTTTGTGGTTGTTACTCTTATTGTTATGGAGGTGGCCTTTATTTTATTTGATGTTTTATTATTAACATTAAAGAGGGGATTTTTGAACTAGGGTACCTAAACCCTAGGATAATTAAAAAAATAAGGAGCAAAGTTATACCAAAGACTCAAGATAAAACATAAAAAATAGGGCCAAAAATAGATAGAAGATAGCCCAGATACAACCAAGAAACAACAATAGAAAAAAAATACTAAAGAAGCTATTTCATATCTAGATTTCCTGAGATATCCACCTAGTATATTTTCATCTTTTTGAGATTAAAATCAATTTTTAACAACCATTTATCTTTATCTATATCCTTGTGACAACTTCTATACTGGATTTGTTTACCTTTTCCTTTACTGATGGATTTTGTGTCAAATAACTCACCTAGATGAGCCCTAATATTATCTACATTCTAAATCCCCTCATTCATGGTAGCCTTGATACAATTTAACAAGAAAATAACATTATTATTTATCTCCTCATTCTCATTCTCAATCATTTCAACCCTAAACTTAAGACTCTGCAATTATTGGTTTTCCTCTTTATCCACCTTATCTTGATGCAACCTATCATTATCCTACTATATAACCTTAACCTTCCCTTTGAGGTTGGTTAACTCCCTCATAAACCATCACATGATGGATTTTTGAAGATCCAACTCTTTAAAAAAAAAAATCAGCATTTTCCTTTCCTTTCAAAGAACTAATAAGGGAATTAAAATTCTCATTTAAATCATTTTGTTGCTTATTAGGGGAGACATTACCTTTGTAATTCACATCATATTTATCCTTCATCTTCCTTACTATTTTTATTATTTTTATTGTTATTGTTGTTATTTTTGTTGTTGATTTTGACGATTGGCATTATGTTGTGGAATAGGGTTCTAATAAATACCCAAGTTTTGATTAGAAGTAAGGGACTTATTATCCAACTCTATTTATCTATTTTATAACATATTATTGATGAAGTGCCTTAATTACATTCATAAATGTATGGAATGCCCCTTAAATTGATTATAATCAAAAAATTCATGCTCTTTATATTAGTGGGGGAAAGGAACACCCTTAGGGGAAGACTTTGGAATGGGCCAACTAATCCTATTGGTGGAAACTAGTTTATAAAACACCAATTTAATGGGTTCTTTAAGGTCACTAAAACTCTATTTAAAGGTGTTCTTATTCTTAGAGGAGGAATTTGTAAAGGATGGGGCAAGAGTGACTACATAAGTGAACTTGGATAAAAAGATGGTAAACATTGTTTATACATGGCATGATTTAGTAACTCCACTACCAACAATGTTCTTATTGTATTTATAAACTTTAGTATTCTTTAAAGTGCTAACTTGGGCTAGCATAGGGGCTTGCATATGAATTAGGGTTTGGCTTTGATTTGGGCCTTGATGCTAGTTTTGGCTCTAGTTAGGAGTATATAACTTGATTATCTCTTTATTGATAAGGGATTTCTCAAATTTTAGGCCTTTGTCAATAATTTATTCAAAAATGTGGGAACATTGAAGCTAAAGGTGATAGGTTATATCACATTGTAAATTACGGGTGAATATCATTGACAACTATTTGTCTAGTAAATTATGTGTGAAATGGCTAGAAAGTGACCTCCATCATTGTAAGTACCTTGAGAAACTCTCACCACTCCTTTGTTGAGATTGGCCCAAATCAACCATAGTAATCTCATGTTCAAGATTATATGAGAAGTATTGCACAAACTTCTCTGATAAGTCATCCAAGTCAAGCACATAATTATTTGAAATTTGGATAATCCATTCCAAGGCCTCTCTAGCTAGACTATGAAGAAAAATAAGAAGCAAATATATATCACTAAAGGCTAGTGGATGGAAAGTAACATAAAATTCCTCTAGATGTTTTGTCAGGTCACCTTTAGCTTTGTATTTTTTAAACTTTGGTGGCTCAAAAACCCAAAGGAAATGGTATATAAATGTAATTCATGTTTAATGGGCATGAACATATTTCATTTAATTTGAATTTTTCCCTTGTTTTCCTATCTTAAGAGCTGAAATTGCATCCTTAACCTATTTTAATTATTGGGATAGGGGTGTAAAATGAGGAGGGTATAGTTGTGGTTAGATATTATAAGGTGTATTACCCTGATCAAGTTACAATAGAGGAATTAAATACTAAGGAATGTTCATTTGGTTTGTTAATTGATCAAGAATACACATTCATTGATTAGATTTGTATTGTTGATATGGCACATGTTAATTAACATTGGGGTTGGGATTTTTAGTGCATCTTTGACTTGGAGGAAACTATGGCCTAATAGAGATGTTTGGTATTGGGTAATGAATTATATGTGGTGGGTTTAGAAAGGAAAATTTTTATGGCTAGTCAAATGTTGTTTTATGAAAGGTACATGCTATTGGTTAAAGGCCTGCTACAAAAATTATTATGTGTTAGGCACATGTTATGGATAAGGTATATGTTAGGTGTGACTTAATTATTTCTTAGTAGATATTCATTGTATGTTATACACTTGTTGTAAGTTGAATACATTTTATTTTTTAGGCACTTATTTTTGGTTAGGCACTTGTTTTTGGATGACCACAAGATTTCATTGATTAATACGGGTATGTTATTGATTGGAAAATGTTTGAGGTGACTAATTTAGCACTTATTATGGTGGCATATTGGTATGCACCTACTAAGGTGAAATGTTGGCTACCACCTACTATGGTGGGGTATTAGTAATCACATTTTTAGGTGAAATATTTTTTTACCACCTATTATAGTGGGATATTTGACCACAGTTGATTACTTACTCCTTTTTATACATTTGAGGAAGCAGATGATCGTGTAAGGATATTCACATGTTATAGTTATGAGATAGATGTAATTTAACCTATTTTAGTGATCTAGTTGATGTATTTGAAGTGGGAAGTTGTTGGGAGCTATTTGGAGGGAGTTTCCTTTGTATAATGGACTCTACTTGATGTAGATTAAGGAACATGTGTGTTATCCACCATGTTTTTAAAAAGATATCCTAAATAAGCCATAGATTATTCTTCAATTATAGGAACATTGAACATATCTACAATTGGTGTGGTTTGAATGAATGGATTTTCATGTACATTGGAAGAGCCTACCAAACTAGTTTTTAGTCCAATTGATCAAGCTAACTTTATAGGTGATATACCTAGAATGGTCATAGCATTAAAGTTATTAGTTAGATCAAGGTAATTTTGATACACCCATTATACTTACACTAATTAGTCATCACTTTAACCCTTTACTTTAGAAAATATGACAAGTTCTTGGTTAGGAATTATTATAAAACCTTGAGTTTGACTAGAGGAGGCATACTCAAATGGTTAGATTAGAGGTGCATGGATAGGTGATCTAATCAAACAAGGTATAATTTCCTATGGGAAATTTAATGGGAACTTAGTACTAACTTCAATCACTCTAATAATAATTTCATCTTTATGTTCTAAAATATGGAAATCAAAAAAACATGGATCATAATTAGCACTAAATGGTGTGGTCACAAAATATGATTGTTGTTATTGGACCATTTTTTTACTAAGTGATACATTGGTAAGGTATTATGTAAAGGGATCTCGTTCTTGCCATGGATAAGGATGTGTGTTTGTGAGGTATCATCTGAATTAGTTTTTCCCCTTCTCTATGTTATGGGACACATGCATGGGATATTAATATACCTTGTATGATAAGTATCCTTGTAGGGCTCATAATCAAAAGGGTCACTTGTAATGACATTCTCATAATAAAGATTATACATGGATCTATTACATGTATATCGAGGCATGGTTAAATAAATACTTTTTGGCTTTGGAAAATGTTTGTATGATGATTAAAACCTTTGGAACTTGGTTTAAAAATATATTTTATTAAAAACTAAAAACCAATACTTGGTCTAAACTATCACAAAAACATTCTTTGTCCTTGGAAAAAATGGTAAAAATGAAACTTTAGACTTGGTCTTAGGTAAAGGTCTAAGTAAACTTGAATTTTGAAATGAAAATTTGAACTTGGTATAAGAACATGAGATCTTAAACCAAATTAAAATAAAATTAGGTCTAGGTCTAAGAATGAAATTTACCTAGGTAGTCATCTAGGAAACTAGGATTGTTCTTATAAAATGGACTTATTCTAGGCATAAAATTGAAACTACTCTTTAGTCTATGTATATTGACTTGAAACTAAAGGTATGCTTGGTCAAGTTAAAATTGGAAACAAGGTTGAACTCAGTCTTTCTCTAGGCAGATATCTTAAACCAAACCAAAAACCAATTCAATTAACACAATTTAAATATAAAAAGTAAACCACTCAAGCCCAAGTAATAAGCAATACTTGAGTGTAAAATAATTATCCTTATATCAGAACTTGAAAGTGGATTTCAAACTTGGTTTGAGAGGCACTTGGATTCTTAAAAAATATTGTGGAGTCACATGAAGATCATAATAATGCATTTTAGAAACTAAAGCATGAATGAATTTTCAATCTTTTAGACTAAGGAACATCGTTTAAAATAATTTGGGCAACAAAATGCTTCTTGATGTAAAATTGTATAGATTTGTTTGATTTTTTCATAATGGTGTTAGACTCAATATACAAGTGAAAAATAAACACACAATTACATGCTCCTATCTATTAATTGACATGAGGTTGCATCATATCCACAAAAATCCACCATTATACCCATTCTTGAAAGGAATTAAGTGTTAATCCAATAAATAAAAGTGCATGAAGGTAGTGTGTTTATCCCCTTTATATCTAAAGAACTTGTACATGGCATGGAAATTAGAGTACCAAAGTAACTCAACATTGGTAAGATAATCCATGAAAATTGGGGTCTCTTAATCTAAAATTCTTGCATTGGCTTTCTATATGGTCCACAAGTATCAAATAATACTTGGGCATAATAAAATATCCAAGTGGATGACAAACCATCTAGCTTGTTATGAGAGGTTCTTATACCTTTCATAACCAATTTATCTATCAATTACTCAGTGAATTATGATTTAAATGATGTGCATGCTCTAAATATCCATTCATTTTTTTAGGTTAACTGCTCAACCACTATCCTAAAAAAAGGCATGCTCAATTTTTATACCCCATCATATAGGTAGGGTTAGTATGATACTGAAAGATGAAACCCTAGGTCAATGCAGCCATAGAGAACTTATGAGGAGGTGATGAAATCCCACTCACTAAGCTAAAAATATAATAAAAAGGGATAAAGTTGATTCTGAGTCACCCATGTTCAAGAAAATATGGGAAGAGCATACATGACTTGAACTCTAGGATACAAGGAATAAGTAGTCTAGTCATGTTTTTGAGTCAACCTAAATAAGGGAGAGCATATGGAAAACTTCAATAAATAAGAAAAAATTAAAAAAAATGGTAAATTAAATAAATTTTAAAAATCAAAATGAAAATTTCCTTGAAAAAAAATTCTTAAAACTTTGGAAATGAAAAATTTCTTGGTTTTAATTTGTTTGGTTAATTTTAAAACACTAAACAAAATGTTTGAAAACTTTGAAGTGAAAAATATTTTAAGATCAAAAGACAAGTGTGAAATAGCCTTATTAGTGCATTAAACATATTATTTTCACCTCATACCATACAAATGATTAGTGGATTCATTTGTGTTGATTAAGTTGTAAGAGTAAATCAAAAAATTGAAATTTTTGAAGTTTTGGGTTGGTGTCTCAGACTGAAGTCATCATTTAACAATTTATGTTGTCACCTTTTTCCTAAAAACTAAAAAACATAGAATCTAGAAAAGTCGCCATTTTTTAGTGGTGAAGTTGTTGATTAGTAGAGTCAAAGTCACTATTTTATATAAAAAAAAGTAGTAAGTCACCAATTTTGTAAAATAATTATACCTAAAAAAGTCACTGATATCCAGGGATAAAGTCACTATTTTTTAGGCTAGGGTCAAAATCACCAATGTTTAGGGTCAAAGTCATTGATTTTGTGAAAAAATATAGAAAACTAAAAAGATATAGGAATTGTCTACATCATTGTTTTTTGGTTACAAATTCACCATTTTTGTGAAAATCAGCATTGTCATTGATACATGGGTCAAAGTCATTATTTTCCAAGAAAATAAAAAACATGAAAATTTTAGTGAAAAAATCTATAAATAAGTTCATTAATGATTTTTTTTAGTTTTTAAGAGTCCCAAAGTAATCCCAAGATGAATGTGGGATGTGTGGTCCCACCAAACATGTTATTATGTAACATAGCAATCTAAAGAAGAAGTTAGTCAAACATTAGTAGATAAATCTAAAAATGAATTCAAGACTAGCATTATATGTCTAGATATTTGGGTGAGTAAATTCCTAACTAAAAATCCAAGAATAAGACAAAATAACCAATTTTACCTTCTTTGAGAGTCTTACTTGTTAATCAGCATAAGAGAGGGCTTGTGCTTGATTTGGGGACAATGTGTTCTTTGTCAATGATGAACATGCATCATCTCCCCTTGTTCACTTTGGAAATTTTATTTTCTTGAGTTGATTATAAATATTCCTCTCAATAATTCTATATGGTAAGTTTGGGTTAAGAAATTTGTTGAGTGATGGTCATAGTCTTGGTATGTATAGCATGACTAAAATGATATGGACTATCTATATTGAGATCAAGATGAGTGGTCCAAATTTAATTCAACTTTGCACACCAATTAAAATTAATATTTTGAGTAATGGAATAATCAACAGGTATTGTTCAACATTTCCAATATTTGTTTCATTTACATTGATATTTTGCATTTTTAATTTTAAAGATGATGACATCATCAAGACATCATGTTTCCTGATAATTATTAAATTTGTGAATTTATAAAAAGAGAATTTCATTAATTTGATATGGATTTTTCACTTAATCATGTAATTATATTTAATTAGTTGAGTGAATATGATTAGGCTTTTTACAATTTTTAGAATTTGATTAATTATTATGCACTATTGGTCAAAATGTTAATTTGCTATGTCACAATTTGATTAAAAGTGAATTAGACATAATTTATCGTTGAATATAGGTTATTACCCAAAATATGGAATCCTTAACATGTGTTATGGAATTTACATCCAATGTGTAGGTGAATTTTGGCATTTTCGTGATTTCTAGGTTTAATGTGTGTTACTTCCTATAAATTAGTCTAATGTCCATTTAGACATGGAAGTAGTAAAACAAGAGTGTCTACATGTATTAGTGTATCATTATCCACTATAATAATGTGGGTAGAGAGTAATGATATAGGAAGTGCACACTTGATAGGGATGAGTTACATAAGATCACAAGGGATATTTTATGGTTGTGGTTCATAATTCCAAAGAGCCTACATTGTTTTAAGATAGAGAGTGAAAAATTGGGTATCATTCATATTATAAAGTTGATATTAACCCAAAAGAGTATGAAAATAAAGTATAAAGTGATCACCAAACATGAGGTAGTCCACAAGTACAAGAGGAAAAGGTGTTGAAGGATCATTGACCATGAGGTAGTCCATAAGTGTAAGAGTAACATATGCTAACAGATCATAGACCATGAATAAATTAATCACAAAATCATTTTCTAATTTTTGTGTTGGATATAAGGTTTCAAGCATTATCCATCAAGCATGGATTGGTATAAAATGAAATGTATAATAGATGGCTCAACAAAAATTTAGGATGAGATGTGACATAGATTCATAAATATCAGATAAGATGAAGGAGATAGCTTTCGTATTACAAAAACTATGGCACAGAATGACACAATTAAAAATAAAAAATTTAGGAAGATATATCCTACAAAATAATAGGGATGAATCTATATAATAAAACCCTCAAATAATTTGAGGTTCATGGAGAATTATCTGGAAGCTAATGCATGAAAATTATTTTTTAAAGAGTTCCCATAGGAAATTATGGAATGGGTCTTGTACATAAATCTCTATTTCAAATTAAAAAATTTAGGGGACTCCATGATAATATATTATGTGCAAAAAATGTTGTCTAGAAATAAAAAGGGGGTTAGAGAGACCTCAAAGAGAAAAGGAGATGAAAATAAAAGGAGATGATGCAAAGTTAGAAATATATTTTTTCAAAACTACTAAACCAAGTTGTGCATCTTGAAGGCCATCTGAAATGGTAGATAAGTCTCAAAACCCACATGAGGTTGCCTACAAAACCTAATTTCTATAATGAGGAAAAGATGGCCACACTAAAATTAAATGTGCATGAGGATCCAACATGGTAATAACATAAGGATTTATAAGGGTCATGTGAGATGATGGAATGCCCCTATGAAAAGGTGGATGAGTGAGATCCAACAGTGAATAATAAATTCATTTAATGGAAGTTGCTAGGATAATGCACAAGTAGAAGCCAAGAAGAAATTTGGAAACAAAAAAGAACCATTGGTGAAGGAAAGGTGTATATGATTCCAAAAAATATGGTATAAGTGTATAAATATGCACAAAGTATAGGAGCAACCTACATAAATATTATGAGATATGATGAACACCCTAAGAAGATCACAAGTTTTATTATGAATAACATGGAAAATACACCAAAGGAAAAATAAATCCTTATGGATAATATAAGTGATATTAAAGTCATGAATCCTAATGAGAAGGATTCATATGATTATTTATAGAGAGAATAAACTTCCTTGGATGAGTTACAATGGGAATAAGTAGTTATAGGTATTGTAGAGAAATGATAAGATTTGTTGAGTGTAATTGAGAGCTATCAATCATAGTATAAGTAAGGGTGAGATGTATACCCCCAAGAATTATAATCTAAAATAGGTACCATTAAAAATAATTTACCCTTTTGGAGGTATGAATATGAATCACCAAAATATCACAAGTTGATTTAGATGAGACACTTTCTTCAAGCTAAAGAGAAAGAAGATATAGAGGTGTCATCCTATAGCTAAACTAAAGTTGTCTTGGAGATAACAAAGCATCATGTCAGGGAATGAAAAATGAAAGAAGAAAATCAAGGACAATAAGTGTTATCTAAAATTTGAAAAGGTATGCTTTTTTTTCCAAAGGGAGGATTCACTCATGAGAGGTATTTCAATGAAGCACACACAATCACGCAAGAGAACATGAGAAGATGATAGTAGTTCCTTTGGAGAAGAAAAGTGTAGAGATACATGATAGATGAAATTTAATCATCATGTAGCTGGAAAAGATGAAATATTATTTTAAAATAGTAGAGAGGAGATTATAAAATGAGTTCTCCAATATTAGTCTAGAGATGATAAGTAGGGTGCAATCTTATTTGTAAAAAAATTAAGGAGTCCACCAAAAGAGAAGGAGCATCAATGTGAAGTTGATTTAGAGGGTGAAATATTGATTTTTTAAAGATAACACAAGTCATTATCAACCAAACACATGATAATATGTTGCAAACCTAAAGCTGGAAATAAAATGTAAATAAAGGGGATATCAGTCCAAGTGCATAAAGATAAAGATACACAAATAGAAATAAAAGAGAAAATGGGAATTGATGGATCCCATAAGGGATTGTATGTTTTAAATAGAATCAACCATGATAATAAAGAGGTAAATAAGGGTATTTTAAGGCATATGTGAACATACCCCATGAGAGGAAGATGTAAGAATAACATGAAAGAATGTTTACTTTTGATATAACAGTAAAGGAAGAATATATGTTTAGTGAAAGAGGATGCACACAAGATAAAATTCAAGAGGTGAAATGACATTTAGGTGGAGGTGAATAAAATAAAGTGGGCACAAACCCATAAGAGAATAAGGTGGGAAAACCCCCATGAGAGAAGAGGATGGGTACAAAACCATGAGAGAATAGGGTGGGCATAGACCCATAATAGAATTGAGTGGGTAAATAACCATAATAAAAGTAAGT